>JAOPUD010000162.1:3839808-3854455 GCA_027122715.1 Trisopterus minutus | reverse complement strand
ACACACACACACACACACACACACACACACACACACACACACACACACACACACACACACACACACACACAAGTCTATAGACTTCTATAGACTATCTATATCTATAAACTCAGTCAGCACACAAACACATTTACACAAACTACATTATCTGTATTCAGGCGACGCTCCTCCTGAAATGTGAGGTTTTAAGAGACTGTGTTATTAAATGTAGGTTAATTGTAAGCAGGAATATTTTTAAATGTATATAACATGAGTATGATAACTATCTGTTTACTTCTTTGGCAATTTAGCTGACCCCGACATCTAGAAGGACTTGCAGTGAAGGAAGTTACATCAATGAGCAGGTGGAGGCCGGCCATCTTGCTCAAGGATGTGTACGTTTGGGTATGAACCCAGTGCCTTTCGGCATGGACCACACGGCTGAAGGAGTTGCGTAACGCCAACTACAGTGACAGGTTGACAATCGGGGTGAATTCAGCTGAGTAGGGACATTGTAGATGTTGAGCTGTAGGCCTACTCCCACTTTTATGGTTTGGTTGTCTGTTTCTTTGGAGAGTTTGAAGTGTAGCATTTGAAATTGTTATTTCGAAATCCTCAGCTCTGGTCAGAAAAAAAACATATGTCATGACCTAGCTGTGATGATAAATGACATGATACGTCAAAATGTAGTAGAAATATATATTTTTTGTTATAATTCCAAGGGAGGGGAGAAGAGAGGGATTCTATGACTGTTGTTGATTTCATCAAATGCAGATGTGCAACAGTGTTCAGCCAAGCAAAGGCCGATGTCCAAATAATGAAGCCAAATCTAAATATAACCTGGTATATAGTACCTCCTGTGTGATTTTGGTTGAATGGTCGAATGTAGCGTAGAAACAGAATGAGGTGGTTAGAACGAGCCTAAGTCCCATCCGAGTACATTTTCTACAATTATGTGTTATGTTTTATACAGGAAATGCCCAAAAATCTAGAGTCAAGGGACACCATTTTGTGTTCTCTCTGCCAGTTTAATTGGCTGCCCCGTCATGTGTATTGTGTTCTCTCTTCCATTAAATGGCTGAAGTAATTTTAATCCAATAACAGTTGTGACAGATTACATGGAGTTTTGAAAGCTGTGGACCCTGAAGGCTAAAGCCCTGGCTCCAGCCGATGCCTTTAGGAACACTAATAGCACATTTCTTTCCCCACTAAACTCAGAGAAATAGTGCTCCAATAAAACTTTGGCAGTAAATGTTTAGGCCAGGACACAACAGCCAATCATTTTTACAAGAAGCTCAATTATCAACAACCGTAGAGCAAATATACTATATCTTGCATCCATGCAGGTGTGAATAAAAGCTAGAATAGCCTTCAGTGATTCATATGCTTATTATTGGGTGAAGTGACAGACTGATGTGCGTCTTCACGTGTAATTACAGTCTATAGAATCACAGAAAGATTTGGCTTGTTCTTGTTATTCCTTGTTCACACTCACTTTTATTTATGTTTGAAATACAACACTATAGGTTACGGTTATCCCCATTAAGCCTTTTCGTGGTGTGGTGTATCATCCTATTATTACTAAGGGATAACAACACTGAGCAAGGATAGCAAGCTGCAAGATAGTCCGGTGGATAGGGTGCTTAAGTCCCTGCCTAAAGTACTAACCTGTTAGTTAATGTTCATTTCCCGGACATAAATCCCCCTTTGGACTCCAGATTTTTCCCATTCAGTCAAGCAATAACACACTGTCCCCCTCCCCCAACCTCATCTCTTTGACTCCCTGTGCCCACAACATCCTCAGTCTAGACCTTAATCAATTCCTCCCTGTCCTCAGGCTGAACTCTGAGAATCAAGCTTACCAAATCATCACTTTCCAAACCTGTGCCTCTGTGATCATTTCTATCAACAAACAAAAAATCCACAATATCCAATCATCTCTTTATTCTTCCCCTCTAAAACCTCTGTCCACCTCACAACTTTTTACTTCATCAAGAGACAAGTCCAGCCAGTAAAGATGTGGTTCGCTCTTACATTGTCCTCGTAGTTCAATTCTTATTTCACTAAAGGCCTGTTGAAAGTCTCAAGGAGTCCATTTGTTCAGACGGTGCACTCCTATTGAGGTGGCCTTCAAAGTTCAGACGAGTGCATCTTGTGCCATCTATCTCGGGCATATCTTAAGCAAAACAAATGCTTTTGACCTCCTGTCGCCTTGATAGTTATAATAATGTTCAACCAAAGTTCATTATCGCTTCCTGATTTGGTGATGATGCATACTAATCTGTAGTCACAATCGGGGCAGCAAGCCAAAATAAATTCTGTTCCTTTCCGACCCCCATCCGGGTTATCTCAGGTTCGGCTTTGGCAATACAAACTACGCGGAAAATACGTGCAATCCATGCTCATTTTGAGACCATAGATAAAGAGGGAATAGTCATTATGTTCTCATGCTCCAATCATCAAATTATCAGTGGCACCAATTTCATGCTTGACCTC
Source organism: Trisopterus minutus (assembly GCA_027122715.1). Classification (NCBI taxonomy): domain Eukaryota; kingdom Metazoa; phylum Chordata; class Actinopteri; order Gadiformes; family Gadidae; genus Trisopterus; species Trisopterus minutus. The sequence goes on along the minus strand of JAOPUD010000162.1, from coordinate 3,851,980 downwards.
ATAAAGTTCAGCAGTAGGTACATCACAACATTGGTTTTGGGTTCTGGGTCACCTGGGTCGAAACCTTGATTCATTAAAAACTAATCAAGGTGTGTTTTGGAAAAAGTCCTTATAGTGTCTGCTTTGATTGTGCTGTGAGTCACCACGCAATAACTGGTGTCGAGGCAGGGCTGCTATGATTAACTTCCCTTCGATGCTAAAGTCATGTGCAGTTAGAGCCATTGATGAATTCCAACGGTTTGCTCACTGAAGTTAGGTTCAGAGTTTGTCATTGAATGACATGTTGTAATTGTTCATAAACATTGGCTGACTAAGGCAAGTTGTGTTAAAAATAGACAAACTCAAATATGTGTCCTAATTTCATTAAATATGTGCAAGCCCATACAAATAATAAGAATACAAATACAATGATTATGATAAAGATTGAAAATGAAAAATAATGCTAATCATAATGAGTATATAATATTGAATCCAACATTATGTACATAATTAAATCACAGTTGATGTTTGAATATTTCAAATAGATAGCCAGTTTGATTTGTGTGCAACTAAACATAAAATAATATAATAATACCAATTTTATACAGCCTCTCAACAACAATGCACCATAACCTTGCCAAAATATGAATCAACATAATCCGTTCTTCCCTGCCATAGGGGCCTTATGTTTCATTGCCCTTGGCTTGGAGGTTGGTCGACCCATGAACAGCTTAAGCTGCCATGGCTAAGGCTGTGACAGCCGGCTATTTAGAACAACCCTAACCCTAAACCATCTCCGGAGCTTTGTCCTTTTTCCCCAAGAAATTCATTAAATTACACTAATAAGCCCAGATCATCGGGTTAGCAGGTTAATGCCACGGGCTAAGGTACACTTGCACCTTTGAAATCCACAGCTTGGAGGGAAGTTTAAATCCACCCCAGTGGGTAAGAATCCATGGTCTCACAGTCTCCCAGCAGAGACTAGGGGCTCTTCACAGAAGGGGTACTTTTATGCCAATTTAGTATTCACCGCATCTGGGGCCAAGGGGAGATTAATTCCTAGCATGAGGATTTATCTGCAAAGGCATGAAAGCAATCTCTTCTTTTAAATCTCAATAGCCATGGCAAAGAGAATGCCGGCCTTACATCAAAGAAGGATGTTTGCTTGCTTGGCCATTTGCAGTCGCTTTGATTAAATCCACATCAAGCTCACATGTGATCTTTATATATTTTATTTGCTTGGTGTTGGCCACCTTATCCTCACTAACATCAAATCATCCTCGTATTGATCCAGTGAAACAATACTAGAAAATACACCTTCATTGAATTACAACCAGACGCTGTTGCAGACCACTGCAAATGCTGACTATTGGTTGATTTTCATTAAAAGAAATTGTGGCAATGTGTTGCAATGGTATTTCACTAAGGCCTTGTAAACATATTGGAAGTCAGACTTCTGCATGACCTTCAATGTTCCTACTTCTCTTTACTTTCCCACAGACTCTTCTCAGTGCCAAGGAGAGGGAGGATGGCTCAGAGGCAGAGCAACAACAACAACAAACAATCATAACAATAAACAGTTTAGAAATATAAATGATATCACATAGGTTACATACATTGTACCTATATTTTGATGACATGCATTTCGATACGTTTTTTATTTGGATTTGATTTTGATTTTGACATAGCTGATTACATAAAGCTTATTGCCATCTATGTAAAGAGCCATCCGTCATTTTTGCGATGTGCAAAGTAAAAATGGCCAGACTTCCATGAGGATTGAATTGCTGTGGATCCATGTGGCCTACTATAATGGAAGACAGGTGCGAGAATTTGGGATTGGAATTTTGCAAAGAGACAGAGAAAATAAAAGTCTGAAATAATGTACCTTCTGGACAAGTAAACAATTCTTTCAGATTGCACCAGAAAATGAACTAAAACAGCCCTGCAAACGATCTATTGCAACTCTTATTTCAATCATTGCAATACTGTGTCATTAGTGAAGCATATTCAGCACTGAGGGAGGTAATAATGTTCCCATTCCCATTTTAAATGATGACAGAATAACTCCCCCTCAAATATTTATTATACTACATTATTTAATTATCGTCAACGGTAACTGCTGCAGTTTTTTTGTCAGGCTCAGTGCAATCTCAGATACCCTTTGGAATAAAACACCATTAACATTAGGCCTGTGTGGCAGCTGGCTGGCTGATTCATAGTGTACCTTCCTCTTTTCCTGAGCTGATTACGCTCCTCTGTCTCTCCCTCTCTGTTTCCATCCATCCCATTCTCTGTCCCTCTCCGCCCTTCGCTCTTTCTGCCACTCCCTCTCTCTCAGTCTCTCTCCGAGGCACAGTGGTCTGTCATCCCGTCTTTTAGAGAGAATGGGTAATTATATAAACAGCTTTCAGCGAGGCAGGGATTAGGTCCCAGTGAAAGAGATGCAGTCGTGCACTGTAGATATCACGTGCACACCAATGTGCTTCAAGGGACTACCACGGAGCCAGAGAGCCAGGAGAACTGTCTGTGTATTTTCTCTCCGTTCTTTCCTTCCCTCTGTATACTTCTGTCTGGTCTATTCTTTCTCTGGATTCTTTTTCCCCCCTTTCTTTTTGTCTTTCTCTCTGTCTATTTTTATTTGTATGTTCATCTATCTCTGTCATTTCATTCTGTGTTTCGTTCCATCTTTATTTCATTTTGTCCATCTGTATATTTATTTTTCTTAGCCAGTTTATTTTAGTTCCGTCGCTTAAGCCCTTCCCTGACAATCCACAGTAGGTATCTATTTCCCAACATCCGGACCGAAAAGGACAAAACGGCAACCAGGAAGAGAGAAAAAGTAAACCCTGACAGATAGAGAGAGGAGCAACGTGCAGCGACCCACAGAGCAGGTTCAAAAGCCTGCTGAGCGTTCTCCAGACCAGGAGCCCACCTGCAGCGAGGTTACCTTCACAGACAGGAGTAAAACGCTCTGCCCTGTCCCATTCTAAACCAGGAGAACTCCTCGTCGAAATGAAATGCGCCCTGGGCACTAATACACATGCCATCTCTAAATGGTGCTCAGGGTGAGTGTGTGTGTTTTTGGGGTTATAAGTTTTAATATATAGGCCTACTCGCTTGGAAACACTTAGTTTCCCTTTGTGATTTCAGTACAGAACAAAAAGGTTCACAGTTAAACCAATGTTATATTTTAAGTGAGTGTATTGCAATTCTTCTTGATGCCATTGAGTTACCAAAGCCAATATGTAGCATAAAATTATATTATTTTATTGTGTTCATTTGTGTTCCATTTTGTTTCTAGCAACACAACCAGCATTACGGTCAACCTGCACTACACAACTTTCATAAATTGCTGATAACTTACAGCCTTTGACCAGAGCAACAGACACTATGAGTGTACTAAGATTTTACAAAGACAATTTTAAACTGAAGACCTCATTATCATTTTGATCAATCAATTCCCTGGAATAGCCACCTTAAAAAAACATTAAACCACAGCCTTCTTCTATTCAACTGGCTTGAATTGAAAGGATTTAAAATGTTTACCCATTCAAGTCTTTTAAAGGCTAATGGTAGCATTTTGGCTTTTGAGTTTTTTTTCCAAGGGTAAGTTTTGTCCAAGAGATAATAAATTTCCAAACAACCAGTGGAACTCAATCAAAGTTGCTGAATCAGGTATACCAACTGCTGGGTAGAGTCTAGACATTACTCTATACTTTCCCCAGAGACAGATTAGCAGAAGGGTCTACATTCTAGGCATCTGGCATCCTGCTCCTAATGCCCTGCATGCATCCAAATTTACAGAAAGTTGCTTTGCTAAAAGAGTCTGATAAGTTTCTAAATAAATGTGGAAATGCAAATACAGAGAACAGACTTTTGCTGCCTTTGTAATGCTTGTACTGCGGAAAATACTGCAGATAAATATACAAAAAACACATTCACAAGCAATTCAGTGACTCTCCAAACTAAAGATTGAGAGAATCTTTACATACAGTTATGTAAACATTTATAATCATTCTCCCAAGACAATTACTATTATCTTGTCACCTGTGATGGCTTCAGCATGTAAGCCACTAGCTTTGTCCATTATTTTGGGACCACATCCTGTAGTTCACAGTCCAAAGTACAATACTTGAAACATAAATCTTCCTTATTCCATTAAAATATACATGCGCCTTGAACATTTTCAGCTCAAAAATGGATAAATTGGCCCATCAGAGCTTGTTCACAGGAGGACTGGGTATTGCCTTCACTTTGTTATTAGTAGGAGTTCTCTTCCTCCTCCTATGGAGAAAGATAACTCCCCTCTGAAATAGTATATTCCACTCTATAAACTGATATTTAAATTGGCATCCATAAATTGACAGGTTAATAATTCATCCTACTTTAAGCATGCATATTGCATTGCAACACAACCTTAATTAACCTTGTCAGAATCAGATCTGGGATCAGGTTTCCTGAGGCTTATGCATCCATAATGCACAGACGTCGGTTAAATCATATTATTACATATAATCATTGCTTAAATTAGGCTATTTTAATGTTGTGCACCAGTTACATTACGTGCAAAACCACAGTTTTACAGTAAAGTACAGAAAGTATTCATAGTAGTTTGAGTAACCTGGAAGAGTCCATTCCGTTCATATTTGTGGGGTGTGAGTTGGAGGTGTATTTGTTTTTATTTTAATTGTTTTTATTCTTAACCTTTATTTTATAAGAGCTCCTATACAGTATTATTTCCTCTATGGCAATTAAAAAATGCCTATGCACATGACTAAATTGTATACATTAAAATACATTCAATATTAATAATGATGTAATATATAATTCATTCAATTTGACTGATTTCGGTTTGTAATCTTTGTCTTCCTCTTCTCTATTCTCATTGTCTGATTTGTTTGGTTTATAATACAATATATTTCTGAACAAATGATCAATTCTATTACGTCCCTTTTTTCCCCATGACATATCTTCAGTGAAAAAAACTAAGAAACATCCTCCCAGTCTCCATTATGTGTTCTAAGACATCATGTAATTGTGTGTTCCCAAGCCTTGTAATCATCAAGCAGCCACTCTCTGTGGCTCACAGTCGTACCATTTCATCCTCCTCTGAATGAGAGAAGATATGAGAAAATAGGAAATGTAAAAGCACAGCAAATATGGCTATAATATATAAAACCAGAACAACCCATACTTCCGCCGTGCGACATGAGCATGAACGTCCACCGCAACTATTGATTCTCAATTGAATCACAGAGACTGGGACAAAACCACGATGAATACTCCCCAATCAATCAAAATAATTCCCCAATCAAAATGATAAAGGCAGCACATACAATTGCATTTATGTCGTTTCCATGCCTCCCCTCTTCGTTCTTTATTTAGTTCAGTTGGGAACCTGCGACCTCACTGTAGTAGGTGAAGATATTATCTCTCCACAAACAACAAATGCCAGCCAACGGTCGGCCATTCCACAAATGGCTCTGTCAACGGATAATCCCGCCATTACCACTGTCATTTGGCCCCCTGATAGGCTGTCAGAATCCATCGCTAGGGGCAGCGTGTACGAGTGATTCTAAAGGGCAATCTGATAGGGGGCCAGTCAGGAGCCCTCGCATTTCAGAGAAGGCATGTGCTTGGCAGGAAGACACCGGTACCTTACTCTGAATTCTTTAGCACACAAGATTGATCTGAGCATCTCTTTGGCAAGCTGGAATAGTTTTTATTTTTATTGGCTTGGATTAAAGTCCAATAAAACAACTCCAAACCTATGCCTACTCAGGAACCCATATATTATGGTCTGCACTTTTAATCAACAGGCAAAAAAGTATCATAATAATAATGAGGCAGGATAGTCTTGTGGTTTTAGGGTTTTTGAGGACGAGCCTTAAGGTTCTGAGTTTGAACTCCAATGTCAACAGACTGAATGAAACTGAAGGTTGGCTTTCTGTACATTGTTCCCCATATTACCAGCTGCTTACTAAAGAAATCAATACTTTTCCACAAATTAGAACAACAAATATTGATTATATCGTTAAATGTTTTTTTTATTGCCTCCGCAAGAAAAGCTTGTCTGTTCGATTGGAAAAAGGATCCACAGCAACGCTATGTTATTCATAGCAGTTGTCTGCTATACATGAGATAACAGACTGAATGCAGTTATCTACCAAACACAATATGGTATCCAACAAAGCCTTGTAATATTGACATGCATCTAAAAACATTGACTGTTTGTTGCTTTGGATTAAAGTGTCTGTGAATGAATAACTAATAATAGCAGGCGAGCAAGCGTCACCCTTGCCCATAGCCTCCCAGTGTGTAGTCCGCTCCCTGTCTGCCAGACCAGAGGTTGATCATGGCACAAAACACAATATATTAGATGTGACAAGTGAAGCCCGATGGACTGCCTCAGCAGGCCCGGCTCTGTGTGGGCCTCACTGGTTGCTGTGGTTGAGTATCTTCATTTAAAAGACTTATGGCGGCAGGAGACCTTTGCTCATTAAACCGTTGAACCAAATCATTGTGAGCCATCCTTGGGGTCAGCAGTTCACTAAGCTCACTTAAGTGGGTTGTGTTGTTGACGGGGTTAAAACAGCGTGTGTGGAAGCAGATTCATGCAGAGCCGCCGAAGTGACGGAATGTACTGGGGACAAACCATGGACCTACAAAGGATGGACACCGGATTGAAACATGGCGCCCATTCATTCGAATGGGAACTGCTCAGTGGCGCAGGGCAACCTCAAGGACAGAATTGCTTCCGCATCGTTGGAATCTAGCCACGCCCTTATTGCCTCTGCAATGTAAATACCAGGGGAACTTTAGCAACTTTGCGGCACATTTCTGTTTATTTTCCATAGACCTTCTGGGATCAGTCCAGTGCTCTGACAGCCTCCGGCTGGACGCTGCTTCTCCCATCCGCAGCCCAACAGGTCATGATCAAGGCCCCCCGCGACCCCTCATAAACAGGCTGTCAAAAGGATGTACCTTGATTTGCTCTGTCATTTTGTCCATCTGTCTTTCGATCTCCCGGGCGCCTCGCTCAATAAATTAATTACATTCAGTCTGTGAAGTCAATCGGCTGAGCAGGGCCGACTGGCTGACCTGTCTTCAGCTGCCTCACCGCGGTGCCATCAATTCCCCCGGACATTTACCGCCATGATCAAACTTGTCAGGGCTTCAAAGTAAGAACTGGACAAAACAGTTGATTCTCTCTCTTTCGCTCACCCTCCTATCTCTCCTGCAGCTGTGGTTGTTTTCCTTTTTGTTTGGGAGACAAAACCTTTAAAGGGTTTCCCTGTCAAGGCACACATTGGACATTTCAACATAGTCGGGGGCCCTAAGCTCTCTGAATGGATTCAAAAAAGTTTTATTGCAATCAGGACAAACAAGGAACAGACGATATGATTTTAAGCTGAACCTTGAAAAAATTGTTTCATGTATTCATTTTGAATTAACTGCCTGTCAACAGTCAGATAAGACAAGACAAGCTTAGATAAGATGTATTAGAAAATATGAACATTCAATTCCTGTAAGTCAACAGCACTCAAATTACTTTAGTATCTCACAAACAATAATGTCCCAGCATCAAATAGACTTTCACCTAAACAGGTCAGACTGTAAAAATAACATCAGAAACAGTTGCATTCATTGATTCACTGGAACAAATATTTTAATATAACAAGTTGCTTTGCCTTGCTATTGCTCGTGATCAATCAAAGCAATTGTTTCAGTAGCACTACGACTTAGTACAACATTTGGGTTTTGAATTCAATTCAAATGGTTTCATTAATGGAGCGCATGAATGAGTTAACTACTCGACAATGTGATTGGGAGCATTGGTAAATAAAGAACTAGGAGTGATCACAGGCCAGCGATAACACTGCCTTATTGAACAGTGTACGGAAGGTACATAACTAATTATGTTTTACTGCAGTGCTACTGATATTGAACTGTTGCCATCAAGTAGTAAATTTAGGACATTTAGGTGTAGGAGTAGACCTTCCTTGGATCTGGTGTGTGTGTGCCTGTGTGCGTGCGTGCGTGCGTGCGTGCGGTAGCATAGAGGCTACTGGCTAGTGTGAGGTCGACTCTGAGCTGAAAAGGTTTGATCCCTGATGTCCACATACACATGAGAGTATCCTTATCAACATCATGTTTTTTAATAATGCAATAGCATCTAATGCCATGGAGTTTTCTTCTTTCTGCGATGCGATGGAGCTGAATTCGCAACATCACTGTCACGCCAGAATCTTGCCAGGCTTAAGGTTATGTGCTTGTGGCCGAACCACAGTGGCTCGGATCAATCAGCGTCCTGGGAGGAACTTGGTGATCTACCTGATAGACCCTGATGGACAGATGGTTCATCCAATCACTTGCCAAGTATTTGCCTGCCCTTTTTTCAAACAGTTTCCAAGGACGACTTTCCAGATGGTTCCGTGTAACACACCGGCTGGCCCGTCAGGTTAATTCAGTTTAGCTTTTTGGTTACAAATATACCTTCGGGAGATAACTGATTGAGATTGATACACCAACAGACACCGGTGATGACATGACAACAACTGCAGCAAATTAACTTTGTAAGACAAAAGTAATCAGTCCGTACAGCCAGAAACATCCACATAATCTCAAATAAGCCTTGTAATTTTAAATCTTCATTACCCCTGGTGATATAACCCTCAATAAAGTGTAAAACCAAAACACCCAAGAGGATGATGGGAGAGTGGCAGAGTGAACCCCTGGTGACTGTGCAGGCCGGCAGCATGGCAGACCGTGAGATGAGACACGTTCACCACGGAAGCCCCCTCGACATCGGTCCTTGTTGTTATCGGTCTGGCTGTGCACCACCACCCCCACCCACCCCCCCCCAACCCCCCGCCCCTGGGCCCCAAACAACAACAGGCTCTCCCTAGCTGTGCACTCTCCCCAAAACCTCTCCAAACACAACGCCGGAAACCTAGCGTTGATGTCAGACTCCACCACCTTTTCTGTTGTGACAGAATATTGTAGTGGTTCGCTCTGAGCCAGAAGGTGCTGGATCCAATCCACCATTGGCCTCAGCCTAACCCCGAAGGCTTACTGGAGCACCACAATGCCTCCCTCACCCCAGCCCGCTCGTGGCTGTCTGATTTCACTGAGTCGCTTTGGATAAAAGCAAAATAATATTGAAATGGTAAACAGCCACAGAAAGAAAGACAGGGGTCTCCCTTCAACAAGGGAGTGTTGTCAATCGTGGGGGGGGTTCGAGCGGCGGTGCGTAGGGGGATTGCTACAATTCCGAGGTGTGATTTCTGAATCCCTCCGCAGGGAATAAGCACGGTGCAGAGGCTTGCAGCGTGTGAAGACTCCCACAGGGAACACCTGAGCAGAATTAAGAGCAGGGGGGGGGGGCGGTGGCCAGGGAGGTTAACACAGAAGCCAGGCCTGAGCTCTCCATCAAACACGAGAGGTATGGTGAGAAGGGCCAGAGGAACGGAGGTGTGAGGAATGCAAAACAAGGACTTAGCATTCCAACACCATCTCATTCACCGGAATCATATCAAAAGGTTCCCCGGTGCCACCATAATATGTCTGTGTGTGCGTGTGCCTGTGTATGTGTGTGTGTGTTTTGCTGTGTATATGAGTGTGTGTGTCTGTGTGTGTGTCCTTCAGTGAACTGCAAAGCCCTCTCTAAAACAAGTCCCGCGAGGGGAAATGATTAAAACATTATGAATTTTGGAGGTGAAGCAACAAGTTCAGGATGAGGAAACATTTGTATTCAGTAGTCACCAGCACAGTATGCCACAGAACAGAATTGTTTGGTTTCTTCAACCTGTCTATTAGACGCGGGGTTATTTCCTGTATTATTTTATAACTACTTAAAGTTTTATCAAAAAGTAAAAGGACATTTTATAAACGAATGGCATTACTTGAGCGAGGGCCAATGTTAATTTGAACAGTTTCTTCTGGCCATGATATTAAGGTAATTAAAGTGTGTCAATCATTTGTGGTTAATCCGTATCTACTTCTGTCTCGTGTTGCAAAATAAAAAAATGGGTCAAATATGTGGCCGCCAGACTTTAACAACACACAGCCATAACTACTTTGAATGTAATAACCCAACTTTTACCACAACGATTCCTATATGTAGGTCCTTTACTAACTGCATGCATGAACCCAGTAATGTTTATTTGCATCACAATAGCACGAGATAAGGTGGTGAAACTCAGAGAATCTCTGTTCTAGCAGATTAGGGACCATCTAAAATGTGCAAGCAGCAGCAGCAAAAAATGAAGTTACTTTAAAATGGACACACTGATCTCACTGTGATCAACCCATTCCCCTCTCCTCACAAAGAACAGGTTGGTTCAGGAATGAAATGCTGTTGCGCTGAATGTGTGTGTTGAAAGTTACATAATGGTGGCAATTCAAGCAGGAATGGCTTACAGAATAACAGTTCACACACAAGATTATCTATGTTGTTATTTAAAAACATTTGCAGTTCATACAAATATAAAATATGATCTTGGGTTGACATTGGACACATAAAACAATGAGCAAGGAGGATATAAAAAAAAGTGTAAAAGGCATTGTTACTCATTCCTAGTATGTGTTTTTCTTCATGCTGAAATAATTGTTTACATTTATTAATTAAATGTTGTTTTTCACAGGGGTCAAACCGAATGGACTTCATTCTCACCGTCTACTCTTCCACCTCCTACGACAAAACGCTCGTAGAACATTTTGGGACAATCGTGATATAAATATATATATAACAGAAAAGGAAAATAAATCCACTTCACGTCATGTTTACGCTCCTGTTTTATGCCTTAATGTATTTCCAGGCGTATTTCCAGGACTCAGGTCCTGATTTAAGGCGGTGGTGGTGAAACCACTACCAACCTACCACCACCAACTTACACCACCACCCCACTGCTGGTCGTGTGTTACGCAGCTATATTCCGTTTCAGGAGCTACACGGCAATGAAATACAGCAGGAAGGACAGGTCCTGCCGTGACCCCCCCTGAATCAGCTTCCCGGAGGTGAATTATTCAGCAACAACAAGGGGGTGAAGAGCACAGCAACATGGGAAACGTTGTCCAAATGTGAGCGGTGTGGGTGGAGCATTAGATCACACGGGCTGATCGTTTTAGTGCCGAGCACACGACCCTGGGATATCCAGCGTTAAGAGTCCCCCGCTGGTGTGAATTACAACCGCGTAGGTGCAGCTTGCCGCCCACCACAGACAATATAAACGGCTGATTGGATTTTTTTTTTTTTTAAAGAGCCTGAGTGATGCAGAGCTCATCTCTGAACATGGCTTAGTAAGGCCGGCATCAGGACCGCCTGCGTGGGCGTGGGGGCCGATTTACACAGCTCTCGTTTGTTTGTTTGGATGGTTGTTTGTTGGTTCGGCCTGTGTGGGATCGTCTGTCTGAATCAGTGCGTCTGTCCTTGTGAGGGATTGTGTTGTCCGTATTTTACAGCTCACCGATTCAAGGCAGATTACGAAGAAAATAGCGAGGACAGTTATGATGTTAGTTAGGCCGGATGTCCCGGGGCGTGTCCTGAATATACATTGTGAACATACGCTAAGAGTTACCATTTAGACATGAAGCAGACCTGCATATACTTTTTTTGTTATTTTCTTTATAAATGTACAAGACTCTTCCGGCCTAGAACTAAGATTACACCTTTTTTTTTGCCTTGTGCGTTTATAGAGGCATAGCCTAAATTAATGAATGAATGATTATGCGGAGGCAAATTTAAGAGCCTGCGCCGTATTTCCCTGTGCAATTCAAATTCCCCTTTGCCCCTGGTTTTGTTTCCATAAGTCGTATGAATTCACTTATTCAACACAGTGTGAGTTTGTTGATAGTGTTTGGCTACACTGCCGTGCTGATAATTATGCAGCGTTTTAAAGGGGTTATCACATCATATTTGTAGTAGTAGCAGTAGTAGTAGTAGTTGTAGTAGTAAAAGTGGTCATAGTAGAAGAGTACTATTCAAAGTTTTAGTAGAAGTAGGTAGTAGTAGCAGTTGCACACAGGCTAGTGGGGAGGCGGAACGTAGTTCAGCATGCCAGTAATCCCTATGTGGGTTTTCAGCAGGACATCAAATTAATGGAGAGAGATGAGCTGGTCACACACACACACACACACACACACACACACACACACACACACACACACACACACACACACACACACACAC
>JAOPUD010000162.1:3790914-3818137 GCA_027122715.1 Trisopterus minutus | reverse complement strand
TCTCTCTCTCTCTCTCTCTCTCTCTCTCTCTCTCTCTCTCTCTCTCTCTCTCTCTCTCTCTCTCTCTCTCTAATCCTCCCACGCTGGTGGCTGGAAAGAGAGAGAGAGAGAGAGAACAGATGACGGAATGAGGGAAACGCGGGAGGTGGCACAGACTGCACAAAATGAAATGGGGCCATGCAAGTTAACGAGCAGGTGTGTGAGGGATAGAGAGAGAAGGTGAGAGAGGGAAAAGGTGAGAGGAGGGGAGAGAGGGAGCGAGTGAGATTGAGAGAGGTGGGGAGGTGCTACGAAGCAGAATGAGAGACAGTTTGGGGGGGGGGGGAAATGGAGAAGAAGTGAACTCCAGGACAAAGAGACAAGGGCTTGACAATCAGAGAGCCATATGGAGGACAGAGGGCGGCTGACTGAACATGTATGGAGGGGGTGGGGTCATGGCTTGTCGTTCCTTAACCTCCTCATCCCGCTCCTGACAGGGTTGCATGCTGGGTAAAGGAGGCCAGGACACGATGTGTGACATGTCCAATATTGCCCAACGACACCCATTTTTTTGGTGACATTTGTAGATGAACTTAGGTTAATATAATTTAAATTAATTTCACACATTGCCCTCGTGCCTGTGGGCGTGACTTTTCGGAATGTAATATGTGTTCCTCAGGGTTCAAGGGTCAAGGGCTTTGGCTATGCTTCTGTTTCGCCTCTGGTACTGTTCTAGAAACATCACTGTGAAGTATGGCCATGTTCTGTAGTGGAGGCTGTCTGGTGTCTTTGGCATTGGGTGTGATTCATTTGTCATTTGTTTTTACTGTGTAACTCATGTAATACCAGATATCAAAAAATCCACAACCTCATATTGCAACAGCAACTCTGGGGCCTCTCACCAAAAGTAAGGTTCTACCTACAAGCAACACAATAATTATATTATTTCATCATATGATATATTATGCTACTAGTTCATACCCTCCTTAATTTGACTTTATGAGCTTTTTGGTAACTCTTACTACTTCAGTTTCTTCAATTTCTTAACCTGACTGCTGTCTTACCAAACCCAACTTAAATCAACCAACATGCCATAAGCTAACTTAGACAAAGCTTCTACTACCCATTCTGTTCTTAACCCAACACAACACGACCATAACATATCAAAATCATAACATTGTTGAATTTAATCTCCTCCTCATAAGCCACAAAATTGCATGCCGTATGTATCCTACTCCCTCAACCCTCAAACAACCCATCGCTAACATAACAAAACATAGCCTATTCCACAGCAGTACAGTTCAATTCTCAGTTAAAAAACAAGAGAGGACAACCATTCTCCCCAACCTGTTCACAACATTCAGGTTTCTTAAGAAGTTAACCGATATACCGGACTGCATATCAACCAACGCCTCAAGTTCAATTTGCTCCAATTCTCATTGTGCGCTGAGTTTGTTTTGGAGTGTCTGCCCGGCAAATCTTCCATCTCGATCTTCAGTTTGTCCCAACCCCCTAGCGTGTTCGGTTACCAGAAGGCAGTGGACCTGGGAGACTTTTAAATCGCACTTTAATGGGTTTTCTTCCCAACACATGGGATATTCAAAAAACCTAAACGTGATGCTCGTAAAACACTCCTGTATGCTTGTAATGCACTCGTGGCTTAATGAGCCTGCGTGTATAATAAGTTATAGCCAAGTTCCACTCACACACGGGGAATGTTTCTTGGGAGAAAATAAATTGTCATATTAATATTTCCCGCAAAGCCAGGCAGGCATCCTGTTTTTTTTTATTCCAAGTAAAATAAATAGCTAGGCCTACTTTTCCTTTCTCTTAGTTCTATGATAAGTTTGTTTACCATTTGAAAGCGTACATAATTTATTCTGTTTTATAATTGATTTCATAATTTTGAACGTGTTGAAATAAACAGCAAGCAAAGCATTCGTTATCTTGTATGCCTGCCAGCTAAAGTACTCCCCATCAACGTCTACCCTGATCCATTCATTTGCCGATACCGGGCTACAAGAACTCATTGGCTCATTGCTAGCTAAAATGTTTAACAATCCATTGTGCGTAAATTTGTATATACCATCTGTCTTTGATGCAAATCAGAGTCACAACATAAGCAAAACACGTTTGCCTGCCTGCAAGCAGTGCGCAGGAATGTTCTGCTGTTGAAGTACATCCTGTTCAAAGGGTGTTCAACTCTATGATGAGTTCAGGCAGTTACTGTAACAGATGTTACAGTCTTGGGGCTTGGTCTACGCTTGGGAAAACGGAGGGAATACCAAAGGCAATGCAACACAATCTGTATTTGGTCCTAACCGCACTTGGATGTGTGAAAATACAAGCCTTGGGCTTCCTGCTACCTTTCGGTTTGTTTTGTGATCCATTTATTGGTCTGCATTTTTGTTCAACTTGGATTATTTTGAACAAAAAGGGTGAACAAAATATTTGCAACAATTTGGCCGCAACTGTTTCAGAGCTATTTACAGTTACCCAAGCAGTTACCCAAGTAATTATTTTACCCAGCGCGTTGTGTTATGCTGTACGGATCGCAGTCTGAGGTCACCAAAAATTAATTGTGGAGTCGTTTTGCTTCGATTACACAAATAAACCTTTGTACAACATAATAAAAAAAAAATAAAAAAAATTCAAACTAATGACACGCAATGCTAAGTAGCATGATTTGATATTAGGGTACAAAGCGATTTTCGATGGGGACATAATTGAACAGGGTCAAAATCAACAGAGTCATTGAATCAGCGGGACTGTTGAAAATGACCGTGGATGTTTGTTCCATTTTTCATTGTGTGGAGAAAAAGGAGCAATCAAATGGCATTTATTGAACCCATCAAGCCAGGCAAGCCGTAATAGAACATTTCTCATGAAAGCGAAAGAAAGAAAATGTCCCGAATGAAATAGGATTCATGACTCGGACCAGCTCTAAGACATTGCAATAAGGTGGACACAAGGAAATAGAAGGTAGGGCAAGACAATGGAGGGGGCGAAATTATTAATGGCCCCTAACATCATCTATGTTGAAATGAACACCAAATAGCCATTTTTGGCCCTGTCACGCACAGTGTGCAGGATTTAATCACGATGCTCCCATCTTCCGCTCGTGTGGTTACTGGTATTAAGCCCTACATGCTGAGTGTCACAACCGTGGAAAACAAGGAAGAAAACATCGTCCTCCAGCCTCCCCACTGACTGGAACCTTCCACTGTCTTCTCACTTAGCCTAATAAATAATGAGAGGGTTTGATTTCTCCAGGGGTGGACTACATGTTACGGGTTAATCACACACGTTAAAACATGTGATGTTTGCCATTTCTTTGTCCTTATGTAATACTTTGCAAATGTGAATGCGATTTCACAAGTTGCCAGATCAAACTGCAGTGCTTGTTCCACTGCACGTGCCAGCAGCACCCTTCTTCATGTGTCTCACCCCACACTCAAGAAAAGTATCCAATCAAAGTTTCATGAGGAAGCAAGCAATCTAGGGCTATTTATCAGTCTCTCTATCAAAGGGATTTGCTCATTACTGGGTCTGAATGCACGAAATGTGTGGCATTCAATTGAAAAAAAAGATCACATCCTACATAATTCCTTAATTTCTGACTGAATAAATAAACTATGTGCTGAATTGGTGAATGAACTATAATTGCGATTTCATGGATGGAAGCCACTTAAACAAAATGGGGTGGCAAATTCAAATGATTTAAATAACTTGAATGGTGATCACTGATGTTAAGGCTAAAATAATGACTGTAATAATAATAATCAGTTATAGTAATTTGTATACTTCAAAGAAAGAAGTATTTTAAACACTGAGCGACTCTTTGCCCCGCTTTTCTTAATTGTGTTGCCTCTCTTTACATTATTTCTTTGCCCCTATTTACCAAACCTATTGCTCAGATTTGACGTTGCTTCAAATTAATGTTTCTATTTAAGTTGAACAAATTGTAGCGAGCAGACAGTAAAGTCCTGCATATACCACAATTTTCCAAACACGATATCGTTCTGTTTCTCTTGTTTGAAACATTTTTTTGTCATCTGAGGCTTGCTGACCAAACACTGGACTTAATACAAAGGAGAATGTTAAGGCAAGGTGACTTCTCTCATCAAGATTGCAGGTGGGGATTATTCTGGTTATTTTTTCCTTTTCCTGCAGACCAAGCATCAGTACACCTTAATACGATTCATTCATTTTCCTTCTCATGTTCGATCCACGCTTTCTTTATTGCATCCAACTGCTGATGGCTATTATTCTTTGTGAAATCTATTTACTCGCAATTTGGGTAATATAACCTGCGCATGAGCAGTAGAATGGTGTATCAACATTGCCAAGATGTTTTAACAGCTGGAAACCCTACAGGCAGGGTGGGTGATGCATTACGTATGAACACACAACATTTCCTGTAAGATTGGTATTAAAAAAAAGACATTAATGTCCAGGAAACTCAATAACATAAATTAGCCATTGTTCATGTTGAGGCATTTTGTGACTAAAGCCATTAGCCTACTGCTATTCCTGGAATAATCCATTATTGGCAAAGATGATGAAAACTCAAGTGGCCATCAGGAATGATTCCAAAAATCTGAATGACCAATGAAAAGGGAAAAGAAAACTTCAAGAATAATGGACAAGTAATGCATTACTTGGCACTGAAAAAGTTTGCATTGTTAATATAAACATTATTGTGCCTTCTCGTTAAGAGCACACTTGATTGTTTGTACAATCAAATATCCAATGGTGAACTTATGTGACAATGCAAGCCTATCGACCGCTACCCATATAACTGATATATACTGAGATAACTGATATATAAATACTTGGTATTTATAGCAGCTATAGCTAACAGATGTACTTTACTAAACCATATGTCATCAGAGATTAAGTAAACTTGCTAAATCGAAATACTGGCATCTCCAACCACAATACCAATACGGGCAGTATGTTCCCCTTGACATTGCCGTTCCAGATCGGAACGTTGTTATTTGTTTTGGTGTGTGTTTTAAGATTCACTTTTCTCTGATAATCTAGTAAACATTGTACAATATTCTTCCCGGCCTAAAAAGCCTTGTTGCCTTCCTAAAATGCTCCATGACCTGAGCCGTGATGAAACACAGGTACATTTAAAAAAAATTGTTTGCTAAGCATCAAAGCTACATACTGTACCTTGTTTTAAGAAGAAGTACATAACAGTCAACAGGTACTAACATCTTGTATCATTAACAACAAACAAACCTTCGATTTTAAAGGTAGCTCTAGGGGCCTTCTTGGTTTGATCGATCTGATCTTTGAAGATGCGTTGGCGTCCCTTCCTTACATCAACGGAAAGCTATCTGGCTTAGACATGATGGGTGTAAGACACAAAAAATGCAAAAATAAATACAGATGAAAACCTATGGGTCTCATTACCCAATGCCATCTTCCAGAGAGGGATTAAATATTATTTATAGGGCAGGGGTAGATTTAAGTTCCTTTCAATGCTTCTCCCTCTGTTGTCAATCTAAATGATTCGCTGGCGGGCGTGACGCCTTTCATTGGCTGACTGGACGTATTGGAGAGTTTAAATCCTTCATTTGACTGCTGGAAGCCAGTTAGGCAAGTTGAAACTCAGGCCAAATTAACCCGCGTGAGCTAGGATTAAAGAATTGATATTGACTGACAGCATACAAACCATGAGCTTTCACATGTTTGATCTTATACAGTACTTTCCTAATATTGCTATTGACCATGCACTGAGGGTTTCAGTTACATAGCGCTTAGTCAATTTATTACAGAATAAAATCCAAAGATTTATTTTTATGGAATTTTATCATTCAATTTCAACTATTTGATCGAAAAGTGTGAATCTTGACTCTGACATACTACAAAAGACAGATATCACAACATTATTTACTATTATTCATAATCGATATCCAGTCAATTGGATGCATTCCGATACATGTCTTTAAGGGAGCAGATTTTAAAGCGCTTATAACAATTTTATTTTTATGTTAAATGTGGTAATAGGTTTTATATGAACATCAAAATAGTAATCTTTGCCATGTTATCACTGTAACTGAAATAAAACCCATAACTTTTGTCCAGGAATTGAACACCCCTTCCATTCTGCCCCTCCTTTAGACGATATTTTTCGTCATTCTTTCCCACCTGTTTTTTCTTGTTTGTTGGCTTTCTTTCCCTTCCAGCGCTGTGCCCCATCTTGCCCATTTTGTGTGAGAGGATGATCCATTTAAACACAATCCAGTGCCTCTGCGGAGCCAGGCGGGCTCCATAGATCTACATTACAGCACCACCATTCTCCATGACTGATTCTGCTCTGCCCACCTCAAAACCTTTCATACCCAACCCACAATTCCCCATGACTCCTCACAAGGACAAAAGCTCCCCGCAATAACGTTTTGTGGACTAAAGCAGTGTTCTAATAACCCAGAGTAAAGAGTTTCCTGTAAGTTTCTCATGAATACACATGTTTGTGAAATTCTTATTTATTAATTACTACATGGAACCCTAACCCTAACCCTTTTGGGATTAGAAAAGTATTTAATCTTCTGCTATTTGTAAATAGACAAAATAAATATAAATATTGGCATATCAAGGGCCATTTATTCAAGTCTTTGTGTCCGGATCTTGATCTTTGTGTGCGAAAGAAATGTTGGCTTTTTAAATTTAGTTTTAATTTGTCTGTGAGTCAGTGATAGAGTATGTCAAAGTCTCCCAATACCACCAATCACAGCAGCACTTTTAGATGTTTGCTGTGTCATTTTCTAACCAGCCCAAATCATCATTGGCGGCTGGGTTTGTTATTTCTGCTTGTCTTATGTTTTTAGGAGCTACGGCTTTGTGATAGACTTTTATTTTGCACCAGCAAAAACACAAAAAAAAGGCAAAGCTTTTGTCAGGTCAGCTTAGCTCCTGAGGTAGAGCGGGTTGACTTAGACCGGAAGGTTGCTAGTTTGATCCCCGCCACCTCCTAGCTGACTGTCGGGGTATCCCTGACCAAGACACTGAATCCATACTGCTCCAGATGAACTGGTTGTCACCTTGCATGGTTGCCTCCGCTATATGTGTGTGTGTTTATATATATTAAAAATGGTGTGTGTGTACTGTTGAGTATATGTGTATAAATTAAGTCACTTTAGAATCTGCTAAATGCCCTAAATGCATATGTGAATGGTGCTAAGGAGGGCAGAGAAATTCACAAACACTATTTGCGGTTATTTCTTTCCGGCAGTTCATAACAACAATAATAGGGGCCTGAGGAGGGGAGTGTTGTCAGTCTTTCACAATTTATTTATGCCAGCCTGTCTTTTAGCGTCTCTTCCCTCCCATGGCAGACGAGGCTGAGGTTGTCATTATCTCCCTGTCACAACCCGCCCTCTCGCCTTCCCTCTCTGCCCCTGTGTCTCTCTGTCCTTATCAATGCGCTTGCTGTCAGAGTCGGGGGCAAGGAGGATGTGAATAGAGGGGGAGAAGAAAAAAACATCTCAATACAAAATAGTCTTCAGAATCCTCCGGCCTGCCCCCGAGTGAAAAACAAACCCACCCTCACGCGCTCAAGGCTGCGGCTCCACCATATCTCAGGGTGTCAGGGAGCGCTTGATACGAGCCGTTGCATTTCTGATGGGGTTATTCTCACACAGGGCTTACTTGACAGTGTCTATTTCCCCTTTCAGCATTTAGAGGCTGACCCTGAATAAAGTGTTTTTTTGGGGCCGACGCAAACAGGAAAAGCTGTTTATTCGTATGACTTTGGATGTGCGGTTTTATGCCTTTGTTATGTCAGGAACTCCACTGGTAAACAATGGGAAATCTTCAAGTCCCTTCAAAAAGTATTTTTGTCATCCCTCAAATCAACACAAACACATATTTTTGAAATATGCATATACATTGAGCAGATGCTTTTATCCAATATTTTTCACCTTTTTAACCTTATTAGATATTGATGATCCTTGACGATCTCAGCGCTACATGGCTCTGTGTTACTCCGCCTTCCACCAGCTCACAGACCAGACTAGGGGCTCAGCCAAGACTTATAGAAGGCCAATTGAAGACCAGTGTACAATCAGTAACCCCCCACACCCCGAAAACCACAAGCTTGAAGGAGAATGGAAAGTCAATAGAATTGTTTCACATTGAATAGCCACACTTGCTTTTTTGAACAAGCAACATTGATTACCTCGAAGAATAAGAGACAGACTACTATACACTCTCCTCTCTGCCTGATACCGAATAAACATTGGCTGGTTAGCCTTCAGCGAGCTATAAAGTATCCATCTCCCTCAAACTGCCTGGTCATCAATTGGATTGAATCAAGCTAAGATTACGAATACCCGAGTAGCGTTCCTGTCGGGACCTGCGTGGCTCTGAATCGTGTGCTGATTATATTACTGCTACTTCCAGGGTTCCAGGATTCCAGGATTAAGGAGCCAGACTATAAACTATCCTTTGCACTCTGTAAGAACACAAAAACCCATCCCATGGTTCCTAGGAATCAGAAATCAGATTGTAGTAATTAGTTCATGTTATCTGTGCCAACAGTGCACTGACACCAGGAAGAAAAGATAATAAATAATGTGTAGATAACTTGGTGGTATTATTATGAATAATAAAAAAAATTCTAAATATTTACAAGTTTTTAAGGCATGGGAGGAAACATTCTTGGAAATTATTTTTGCCATGCCCCACTTTGTGGCAATAATGAGATGCAGTTTTGATGATGGAGTTAAAAGATAGGACTTTCATTAAGCTTAAATAAATCAATTTAGGAAAGCACAATTAAAATTACCCAGCTATGAACAATTTGAGCCAGCGCACGTATTAGCAATCTGTAATTAAAGCGGAATATGAAACCTGGTTAGTAACGCCTCATTACATTTCAGGAACCACTCTTTGAAATGTGAATTCTGGGTGGATTCATGAGTGCACAGTTGATAAAAGTTAGCATTCTAAATAAAGAAACTGATAGAGGCCTGACCAAGATACAAAAAAATAGCATTCGTTGTTTGATCATTTGAATTCATTTAGATTTATTATACAGTGTGTGTGTGGGGAGGAGTAGGGGAAGTAAAATAATGATTCACTGAGGGACCCTGAACTGGAACATACAGTATATATTTAATACAAAAAAATAGGTTTTCATGCATATACCGTATATATATTTAACTGCTTCCAACCATATGAAACCAAATTGTATCTAGAAAATCCTTGCTCATTTGTTTCATTCACTCACTGATTATCACTGCAGTTTTCAATCATTTCGAAATCATACTGCCATCCACTTAATAAAGACTCACTTACTAAATAAAGACCATGATATACCCTTGTAGATTCACGAGATTCTGATTCATGAGTGTCGCTTCAGTCCCATCCCTTATGTGCTCATATGAAGGACAATTATGTATTGATTCCCAGGGTGCCATGCTGAGCAAGTATGCCAAAAGCACGGAGTGTATAGGCCAGTAAAAAGCAAGGACATTCAGTCCTAGCACACCACTACTCTCCGCTCAAATCTGCCATCAACCCTCTCCCGTACTGCCATGACAGAGGAAATGATGCGTTAAACATGGTGGAGCCACTCATTTTATAAAACTGCACTGTGAAGGAGGGAAGACATCAACGGCAGAAAGACGAGGGGAAAAAAACCCTGGAAGAAATGACAACTCGTTATTCACATTTCCCAGGCATTACGACCCAGCGCTGTTTTATGGGCAGGCTCTGCGACCAGAGGCCATGATGAACACCCACGACAAATCACATGAAATAGACATGAGACGGGACAACCAGGTCACTTATCAATATGACCCACCCGCATAAAGAAGATGACTAGTCGTTGTGTACATAAAAATGCAGTGAAAGTGGATAAACGTGTCTCCTCAAATTAAAAAAAAGTGAAAAGGTAAATGACCAACTGACTGGGCTAAACTATATATATTTCTTTGATATGAGCTTTTGTGGCTGGTCTTGGTTTGCATTGGTACTGCAAAAAATGTTTTGCCTGAAAGCACTATATTTGTCAAATGTCTCGAGTGCCCCTGGGGTAAAAGCAGCTGTATCAAGAGCAATGGCTGAAGATGCTACAGTTATCCTATTTTTCTCTCCGTTTTTTTGCTACTGAACTTTAACAGTTTTTACAGGAAATATGTGTAAAGGAAAGCAATTGTGCATGGTGTCCTTGGAATTTGTGAAATCATTATCTCTGCATAATTAATACAATTGTTTCTTCAATGTCAGCATATTTCTAGTTCAACTGCAAATACCTGTTTTTAAAAATTAAACTCAAATACTACAGATCTATAATGGCAGCTGAACTGACCAATATCTACTTGTAGTTAATTGTAACTCTAAACTCGCTATCCATTTACTCCTGAAAGGGAATGGATAGTAGCAGAAATAGTGGCAGTAAACTCTTATGCTCTATATTTTTACTGGACATCACCACGATTTAAACAGTAATCGGCGACTGACCATGACTCGTCACGAAGTTGAACCCATTCCGAAGTTTCTATCATCGATGTAAACAAAAAAAAGGCAAATATCTGCCACAATTGGCTGATCTACTGTTCTTCTACACTGTGGCCCCAAGACCTCCCAGCAAGCTGAACCCATCTCTCCGTCTCCCTGCCAAGTCAGAAGACGAAGGTGCACAAAATAAATAAAAAGCTGTCCAAAAACTGTCCCTAATTGCTCCAAGGGCTGGCGTTTTAAACAAGCGTCTCGCGCTATCCTGCTGTGCTGCTGTGCTGGCGTGCGGTTGTGCCTTACGGGGCTTTAGAGTCATCCATCAGCCGTGAATAGACAGCGCTATTACAATTACTCCCAATCACACTGGGCCATGGATGGACCTGGATGCCTATGCAGAGTCCAATCACATTTGGAGGAAGTCAGCCGGCTTCATTAGGCATCCAACACTTCCAGAGACTCCTTTTAAGTATACTGCGCCTGAATTACTACCAAGCTGGTGCTGCGGAATGTGGGGAAAAACTTTTTTTTCTATATATCTATATAAAGATATATATATTTAAATACAGAGCAGCTGCTCATGCTAAATGGCCAGTTGTAGTACAGACTACTAATATGTGCTTGCTTAAAAAATTAAAAAAAATTAAAAAAAATCTTAAGTTTTAGTTGTTTTTGTGAGTAAGACTGGACAGATCGCATGGTGCCTTCAGACATGATGGACAAAGCCATAGTGTTTGTTGTGCAGACAGCAATAGTGTCAGGATCTATTGATTTATTTGCTGGCTCTTGGCGAAACGGTAAGACCATCCCCAAAGATAGTGCCCTCGTTGCTCCACTGCACTCCAACCATATTTGTGGTGGATGGACGCTGTCCCAAAAGAGGTTGTCACCCCTGTGTTTTGATGCACTTAAACCCAATATGTACATTCATAGATTTTAAACTGGTAGTTGACCTTCCTTTATCTGGATATGCTTCGAGCTCCATTACCCACAGAACACAATGTTGTTCTTTGGAGGGTTTTCTCTCTCACTATTGCCCCATGTGAGTAACCTTGCAAGGTTTGCAAGATGGTGATCCCGAGAGTATACACCTTGCCAGGCTTCAAGTTACTATGCGTTTATGTTCATGCCAATCAGCGTGCTATGAGGAACTGCGTGATCAAAATGATAGACAGTGACAGACAGATGGTTCATCCAATCACCTGCCAAGTGTTTTTTGAAACAGCCTGCCCCTATCCAAACCGTTTATAAGGATGACTTCCCAGAGGGTTCTGTGTAACAAACCGTCTGACGTCAGGTTACCATCTGAGGGCACAGTTAATGGAACGTGTTACACTGCTAACTCTCACATCTGCTCAGGGTAGCATGGGTCCAACCTGATCTTGTGGGGGTAATTGTAGGTTTAGCGGGTAGCCGCCATTACGGAGATTTAGGTTTTTTAAATGCCTTTTCCGGGACACTATTTTATTTTCCTTTTAGATTTTGTCTCGATATGCTATCGGGGAGCAAGTGTGGAGACGGCGAACCAAAACAACAGATTTTCAATTAGCAGGGACAGATGCGACCCGTGGTGAATTATGTCGATGACTGTGAAGGTATCGAGCCCTTCAGGAGATAAAACGGTATGCAAACACTGTGGAGGTTGTTTTGTTGTCCCAGAGCCACGTTGACTCACCGGGGAGGCTCCACGATCGGTCCCTTGAAACCTGGCAACAAGCCTCCATCTATGTTTGACAGGGTTGGTCTACCAGCTACCTCACATCTGGAATACAAACCCACCAAAAAAACACCTAAATCAACGCCTGATATTTCTTGTGCTGTTGCCAAGTATTCAACGAAATACACTGGCAACAGAAAAGTGAAACCGAGCTGGACAGTGTGTCTTTGCAGAGGACGCCAGTTGAGTTCATTCTGCAGACTTAGTAGATTACCTTTAAGTCATGCCATGTTTTGATCGTATCACAGCAGTATTATTCAGACTAAGTACAACATTCGTTAAAATAATAATATAATAATTGATAATGGATAACCTACAAATATGTACCCTGTGACCCTTTTAAGGGGAGTTTTTCAAAAGTTTCCCCAGCAGCTTTTTTAATAGCACTACCACAACTAGAAACGGCCGGGCACACGGAATGGGGCTTTGATACGATGTACACACTACATACGGTTAAAGACTTCTAAACCATGAGATGAATTATTAAGCAATGTTTTTCGGTACCGCGATCCTGGCGACGTTCTACCATATTAAAATATTCAATTATAAGTGTGTTTACTTTGCGTCTGTATTTACTTCTGAGCAAGTGCGGCATTCACATGCAATATCATCATGCCCTAAATGCATTTTCTCCCTCTGCGTTCCCAGTGGTAAACACAAACATGCGTCGTAACAAGGACAGAAAGGGAGAGACGGAGAGCGAGAGACCTATTGTGGCGGCAGCAGGGAAAGCAAGATTTGTTGGGCGTTAGCTCAAGCTGTCCAAAGTGTTCAGCTTCATTGAGCTTCAACCAATGGAAAGTCCTGAGAGACCGAGAGGTACGTCTCACCTGTCTTTCGTCTGCCTTTCCGTGGACTATATTTTCCTTTTTTTCTATCCCTTGCCTCGGCTCCTTGGTGGCCGTTGTTATTCCTTCCTACACATCACTGTCACCACGGTTACCTCTGGCTCTGTCACAGCGTTTAATGTATGTGGTCCGCAACTGAGCCAAGGCCTTGTCGGGGAAAGTTTTACTTTTTCTGTCATCTGACAGTGGGGAGGGAGACTATGAGCGCATATATGCTCTTTCTGCAGTTGGTGGATTGATTAGTTGGGATTGGCGTTTAGCTTATTGGTTAGTTTGTTAAAGTCTGTGTGTCTTATGTATTGATGATGATGATGATTGGGCTGATGATGAAACCCAGCGCTGTGCTGCTACTGGGAAACAGTCAACAGACAGCATAAAACGCAACGCTTGACCCTGAAAAAAAGCACTTGATCAATAGACAGATTGATGGAGGCGTAAAAGGCAGAAGATCCGTCAGAGAGGTGTTTGTGACAAAACATAAAATAAAGACTACAGCCATGCTAAACAGTACTCGCGCACACCCGATGCTCCCCCCCGTCATATGTTCACGTCAGCCTGCTTGTTGCTGGCGGGCGGACAGTGATTGATGACAGCTGTCAGTCTAGCACCACTGCACCTCCACAGCCCAGCAGGAGGCCACCTCTGCCATGCAGCCCAGAGTCCCATCTCCATCCCCAGGCAGGTGTGACAGACCCCGCCTCCCTTCAACACTGCTGGCAGAGAAACTAGGTCTCAGCCAGGGGAGGGCGGGAGGGAGGGAGGGAGGCAGGGAGGCAGGGAGGGGCCGACAACAGCTGCCCCTGCTGTACCACTGTAAGACTCCCAGGGGACGGAAGGGAACCACGTGTGAGGAGGAGGGAGGAGTAGGTGTAGGTAGAACGGTGCATGCTGATCTGAGCAAAGGAGCAATCTGTTTTCTTGGAAGACATGGGTGGCATTTAGACACGCAGATATATTCCATCATTGCCTCTCTTGCCCCGCCAACGCTCCGAATGAATCACTTCGAGGCTTATCAGGGAAGGCGACGGAGACGGAGAGAGAGCAACGGACAGACCGACTGAAGGCAGTCAGAGGGAGGAGGAGATGAGGCAGGAAACCACAACAGACAGGCTCGGAAGGATAAAAAACGCACACCTTTGAAACATTCTGCTAATTACACTTTCTGCCAGGGGAAAGTGTGTCTTTGAATGTCATTTGTCAACATGACTCAGCAATCTAAGCAACTTTAATTCGATTCTGAAACCTTCTTGCCAGTGGGTCCTTAAAAGAGAGTTGCCCATTGAAGTGTAGACGCACACATTTGCCCATCCAATCAGTGCGAGCGTTGCACCAGACTAAATCTGTGATTTAATGGAGGACATCAAAGTGGTAGATTTGTGCACCGGTGCATCTTTCATTACACATGAAACATTTGGGACGATTTATTTACATGTTTTTGAATGCAAAGCTAGATGGTTATACAAAAGTATACATATGTATTTTTGGTCGCTAGTTCTTAAGTAAAATTCACTCTCACTCTTTTCTTAAATATACAGCAATACCATAGTAGGTGACAATAGTCGGTGATAGAAATCAAGGCTAACAAAGGAGTTCATAGCCAGTCCTTAAAGGGTTACTGTGATCACTGCGTTCTCCAATTGATGGTTAAATAACTCAAACATATGTCTCTTAGAATAAACCGTTAAACTAGCTTCCAACAGATATAACCCTAAGTATTCTAAAATCGGAAGGGTTTCCGCTTTGATTGATCCTCAATCAGAAAAAAGTCGGTCACATCCTTTATTTCCTTCATTGAGGAGAATTCTAAAGAGAATTCTAAGACAGAAAATCAGTTTAAATAAAAAATGTACGACCCCAAACAAAGGAAAATTATATATATATATATATATATATATAAAAAACAAGTAGTCATTTCTTTGACTCATTTTATTCCCACAGCGCTGCTGAAGTGTGAAGGCAGCACTATAGCAGCCTTTACACAGATAGAGTTCTGCCTGACAGATGACCAATCAGAACATGCGGGCGCCTCATCGCGTTGCATTATGATTGGATTAGTAACTTTATCGAAGTATAAGCCTATAAGACTATAAGACAACAATTCTGTCTCGTACTGTGTTATGATTGGATAGTAACTAAATATAAAATTATTACAGACATGCCTCGTTAACCGACAAGGTAGATACCAAAATAGACACAACATATTATGTATATACAAATATTTTCGTCTTTGGGAGAACTGCGAGAGAATGCAGGCGAGTATGATCTAACATCTTCCAAAGTGAATGACACTAAACTTGTTTTCGTCAAGTCAAATAATAGTTCCATTACTTCCAACCGTATTTTCAAAATAAAAATGTTTTGCAATATGAACAAACATATATATATATATATATATATATATGTTTATATTAGAATTTATATACTTGAAACATTACTAACCTCCAGAGCAAAGTGACATCTGCTGTTCACCCTAGGCTTCTCGACAGCATACTCTAAAACAAGATTAGTAAGGTACATGGCACCTTGGTCGCCATCTGTTTGCAACTGCCTTGACTTTATCATTCACATCTCTATTGCATGCCAGCTGCTTCTTGGCTTAGAGGCATTAGTATGCAGTTATAATAGCTGAGCCACCACCAGTTCATGGCATGACAACATTGTTTGCAAGCTATCTTATGTTGTTGGTTTGAAGTCTTTCAGGAAAAAAATCTTTCGCTAGTTAAGACTCAAATTTGAGTTCTTCAGTTCTTAATTTTGAAGATGAACAACTTGTGCCACATGTTTTTTTTTGATGATACTGAACAAAGAGGCGGTTGTTGGGTCAATTGTATATTTCCCAATTTGGTGGTATGCCAGTAAATGTGTTGCGGCTTGTCCAGTAAATAGGCAAATTAGATAAAAATATGACGTGCAAGGGACGAAGGCCCAACAACAAGCAGAATTTAAGGAGCATTAAGGCACAAACATCAAGGAGTATACACTCTAATTACAAACAATGTACATTTAAAAGCAGGTGCAGAAGACTGAACAAAAAACATCAAATCTATGATTTGGCAGGAAAATACTCCTGCCAAATCATAGATTTGACACATGCTCAGCGTGTTCTCGCTACTGCATTCTTCACAATGGATAAAAAGAGTGGGGGGTTACCATGAGTGATCAGTCTGTGGAAGATTCAGAACCCCCCTTCGATTAGAGCGTAGAAGAACACAACATAACCCCTGAGGTGGATCACCATAAACATACATACACACAACATGATTTCAGGAGGATACCCCACCTGTGGTCACAGGTGGAGGAGGGGTTCACAAACTCATTCTTAATTGTTCCCTTTGTCGTGTCAACAAGGTGAGATAATTGACATTGCTCTATGCGTATTCAGTCAAATATCATTTTGTTTAATTGTTATTGTTATCTAGCAAACCACTTGGTTCCCCACTGCACACTCACACTCCACACAACCCAGTTTGAAAACCAGATGAGTGTAGAGTGTTTGACTGAACTGTAGCGTTCCTTCATTTGTAAATGTAATTTTTTCAGATTAAAAGGCATTACATATGCGGCTATTAAGGCACTTCACAAATAGTTTCACTGTAATAACAGCAGGTGTGGTGAGGAATGTATAGTGACATTTGAGTGTTCTGTACTATAATGTATCACTCTATGAGGCCTTCACTTGCAATAAACTGTTGCGAGCAATTGTTTGCCGGTAAAATAGTATTGGCTACATATCAATTATTGTGTAAATCAATAATGGCAGAGTTATTACTGCTCACAATGCTAGCTGGACCGACAAGCAAGTATTTAACAAAATTAAATATTGATGTCCAAATGCTGTATACGCTTGGCCAAACAGATAGATTGTAACGAGGCAAACACGGCAAAGAGAGTTAAAAACTCACCGCCTCATCGACTTACAATTGACAGCCGTCTGATTGGAGAGAAAATTAACTTCCAATACGCACTGACTCACAATATATACATTTAAACATACTAAAATATGGTTAGGTTGGATAGTTGAGGAGAGATGGAGATGAATGGTAACAGACAGAGAGCTCTTGGCAGACTCTTTGCATTAAATCAATACAGATGAAGATGTCCTCTACGATGGAGGCCAGTTGGAGCCAATCACTCTTTCCTGTTGCTTGGCCATCCCACTGTGTCGTTCTGCTGGGTTCCTTCGGAAAAGGCCAGAACACAAGTGCAACCACTTAGGCACAAAAAAGCCACAGTGGCTGTGTTCCCAGATGTGCACTCACGCATTCCAGCAGGATCGTGCTGGTCACAGCTCTGAGCAGACGCCGTTGGAAACACAACGTAACTAAGAAGAACTATAAAGTCTACAATTGTGTTCAAACAATTGATTGCACTGATTCAAACAACAAATTGTGCCAAACTTAAAGAGCAAGATTTTTATGGTTATCATTAATTACCATTTAGTTGGTTAAAGCTAGATACATGTCATTCTTATGAATGGTTGCTGTTCATTGCTTAGCATTCTTTGAGAGATATATACAAATAGGGAACATTTTGTTGTTGACACTCAAATGGAAAAAATATATATTCACTTTAGAGATTCATCCAAAGCCAAGGTGAATTCATACATACCATAAAAAATAGAAGGAGTTTATCTGCTTGCTCCCTTACTATTATTATAACTATTAATCATATAATTATTATTCAACTGCCATATGCAAGACTTGCATTTGTACTACTTGTGTGTAGTAATTCTTTGCATAAACAGCATGCTCTCTTAAAAGAGCGAAGAGCGAAAGATCGATTGCAGCCATCTAGAAACATCGACTGGATGGTAATCCCATGCCAAATGTATTGCACTTCCTGGGCCTTTTGTACAGAACACATAAATACGACATGAAGGAACAGCCCGTTCACATTGGATGTTGATTCACGGTGGATAAATGTGTGTGATGCAATGCGTGTGCCAGTTCTCTCCCAGAGCAGCAGCCACAGAGAGTACAGAATTATTTCATATAAACATCAACATTCCATGTTCTTTGAGACACACACTACTGGCTGAAGCCGTCAAGTAGATCACCTAGACAGGGACATGATGTAAAGGAATCCATGCACACCATGTTCTAATTGCCAGAGAAACCTGACACCAGTCACAGTAGATGCCAGCAAGAGCCCTGTATAGATATTCCATAGTGGATCAAACTTCCCATGGATTTTTTAAAAGAAAATATACACAGAGAACTGAAAACACAGGGCGGAAGGAATGACAAAAGTCTCATCCTATTCGTCCTATGAGTAAATATTCCCTCTTTAAGGTGTTGTTAACAAGCTTTAGAGCTCTATAACACTCACACAGCTTCGGTGCCATGCTGAATGACATCCGGATTTAGGTGCCCATTAATGTCCTAATTGGCCTCCCTCCCTCTCTCTCTCTCTCTCTCTCTCCCCCCCTTACTCTTTACAACCCTTTCCTTGAGCCACAGGCCACATACCTGTTCTCTTTGCCTCCCCCCTGAGCCATTTCTGTTCTTTAACTTTAACCTATTTAGACTGTTTTATATCGGCATGGTGGGACTCTGCTCCCTCTGTCTTTGATTAAAAGAAGGGCCAGGCACCACTTACATTCCTCAGTAAGCTCTCCCCACTTCTCTTCTCACACCGTCTTCAACCAATGCACCAAACCCATGCCAGGGACATATTTAATGGTGTCGCTGAGTAAAATCCTCCGAAGGAATTCTATCCCCTCTATTGATTCGAGTAAAACCTGATTCTAACTCTAACTAACTCGCAAAAAGCCAAATTACATTAATTCTAAGGGGACAAGGTCTGTCATTCAGATTGTTTGGGTAAAGACTTAGTTAACCATCATCCTAGCCTGAAATCCTCCACCGTTTCGCAAATGTTTAGTAGTCTAGAACTTCTGTTTATGTTTTCCGATATCCAAGGGTCTCTATATAAACGGTTGGAAGCCAAAATGCCTCTGAATGCAATCGGATGGGGCTACAACCAATCAGAGCAGCGCAACGTGTGACACATCAGCGGCAGCCATCTTGGTTGTTTGGAAAAACGCCGCTCACATACTGTAGGTCATCATCATAAAAGGCCGGCCCATATTAGAAAACGGTGGTGATTTGCCCTCCCCGGATCTGGTGTGCTGGATATCTGTATGAACGGAAGGGGGGCCAGACGCATATGCCAGAGCAAACAAAACATGAGCTCACAGATTCGGCCATTTCCCAGGCGAAAATACATACTTCTCTGTTTACATTTTTGTGTTATCGAACCTGATGTCAGATGTAATCTTTTGAGTTGTATGACTAGGAAACAAGAGATCAAAATGGCAGTACACAAGATTATTGCCTGGTTTCTGAATACATTTACTCACTGATAAAAGGTCAACGTCCTTCTTGACCAACAAAGAGCATGTTTTTTGGTATCAATGGTATCAAATTGACATTTAATACCATTGGGATTTTTTTAAAAGAGTCTGGATTTTATTATCCTATTTCAGTATAGCTGTTGATTTGTGTTGATGCAATAGCCTGAGGATGATGCATTTTTCACGTTTTTACAGTATTTTAAAGTCGCAATGTGTAAGATTGAGCCCCTCAAGGTAGCAGGCGGGAGACTTTCAGAATTCAAAACACTCAATAACAGTGTTCTGTCAACACTCACTGCAGGATGCGATAATGGCGTAGCTAGGCTGGCGGATGGATGGCTTGAATGGGAGACGATTTGGGAAGGTCGATAGTAAGATTAAGATTATTAGGACAAAAAACTAGGTTTATTAACATTATTGAAATCACTATAAAATCAGCAAGATATGTCAAGGTTATTTTTCGTACTTAACTTATAGGATTACTTATATTGCATCCAACTGACAGTGAAATTGATGACGTGATTCAACTCAATATAATACAGTGCTGTCCAAGATGAAGCAGTAAAGAAACCGACCCAACACATCGTTATTTATTTGAGCCGTTTGGTTTGTATATTTATCATGTACAGTGGACTGTGTATCATAACTTAGTAGGTGCTCTAAATGTGACCAAAACAAGCCCATGGTTTGGACAGATAGAGAAATAGGAAACAACTGAGAAAAAGAGAGCAAAATGACCATCATATTTTATCAGTGGAGGTATTCTGACCTATTTCAACATGGAATGGAAATTCCTTGGGCCTGGCTGATCCAGGTTGATGAGGTCTTCAAACTAGGCTGGTGCTGTGTCCATGAGGAAGGATGTATCAGTACATTTCACTTGACTTGACCCATTTGAATTCACTCAACTACACCTCAAAGGACTCTCTTACTACCAGGGTCAGCAGAAATTGTTGTGGGAACCGCCTGAGTTATACTTCAGCTCAGCAAGACAATATTGATTTCAATTTCTAGTATAGACGTGATAAAAAGCTATTTTACGGCTCTGGGGAGAAAAACATATCTGACAGAAGCAATGGATAGACATGAAGGATGCCAAGACTTACAACAATGGCAATGCGGAAGTAAGCAATGATGTCAAGGCTGTGATTTCTGAATATATCAGTCTGCTTTTTTCAAAGAATGAAGCCTATCTGCTAGCTGCTAGTGTGCATGTCCAATATCATTGTCTTTGATCTCTTCCACATTGTGGTCGATTCCGTCATGTTTACCTGTGTTGGTGTGAAACTGACAACCGACTTAACCATCGACATCATTCATCCTACATTTGGTAATGTGTTTTATAATATAGTCACATGTGCTCGTAAAGAGAAATTATGGGAGTAATACCAAAAAGTATATATAAAAAATAATATATATACATTATTAACTTACACTTACCTTACACTTTCCAATTTACAATATTCTGTTGATGTGTTTTGAACATCAAAACCCTGCTGGCCAGTGGAGTTTAATTTTGTTGCCTTCAGATATTTAGATATTACTAAGTTGAAAGGCAAAAAAAAGAAATTGGATTTGGTTTGATGTGTACAGGGCTCTGCCAACGATTTCCACCCAGGGTGGATGTCGACATGAGGAAATGTGTCACAGTGTTTATGCCTGGGTTTTTGACAAGGCTGGGGACATACCAGGCTATTGTTGTTTATGCTAGCGTTCGCTGGGTGTGGGATTGAGTGTCGAGATAGAGCGGTACTCGCAGTAAGACAAGAAGATGACATGTGCCATACTTCAGCCATCATCTCTCAATCTCCCTGAACTGTTGAGAAATAGAGGGATCTTCTCAATGATCATGGCAATCCACCGAAAGCAGAAAGGCAACTGAAGCTATACTCGCACCGCAGTGGATGGAAGAGCTTTACAGGATTTTGGGAAAACTTGAAAAATCAGAGCCATTCCGTATTCTGTAAAGTTGAGAGTTCTGTGACAAGAATATTAGTAAAAGGCTAGCACGCTCAACATTAGCAAAACAAATAAAAAATGCCTTAATAGTTTGATGGTGTAAAATTATTGACTGATTCATTTTACATTGATGTTTATTTTACAGTTCCATATAAAGCTGTGTAAAGTAAACCAAAAATTGGAACATGAAAGGTCTTGAATGAGGATTCTGCCTATTATTCTCTTATTGGGGTAAGATGGGCTTGTTAGCAATTAATTTTCTCTGTTTCTTCACCATTTACTTTGTAAATAAAGCACCTGAAGGTGGATATACCTCCTGTACATAAGACAACCAGAGTTCCTCTTCAATGTGGATGGCCAGTACCACATCAATGTATATAGTTAGTGTAACAAAGTCTATGCTACACACCACCTAGGTGGCTGACACACTCCAACTAGGTGACTTTCATTGAGCTGCTCCAGAAAAGGAAGCAGTGCGGTGATGTTGAAGGAGGGTGGTGATGTTAATAATGATACATGCCCTGGTACTCCATGTCCCCATGCAGGAGATTTCTCCCCGAGTGTGTATGGTGATGGCTGGTTTAACGTGTGCGCACTGATTACTCAATGAGCAAAAGGTGTGCAGCCTCAACCAGCCTTAGAGGCCAATCAGACTCAGCCAGGTGAGGCTGCTTAAACCAGCCAACTTATAAAAACACATCAGTTTTTAAAATGATACAGAAAGTATTCAACAGTATAATAAATAAAGATTTCACAAGTGCAGACAATCAACTAACCATATGCATATTCGCGGCAATTCTGCTTTTGATTACCCATTTGTCCTCGCAAACTACATTTGAATCAAATGTTATAAAAATTATTTAAATTATAAGGTAGAAAAGTGTCAGGAAAATTAGGACTATAGATTACACAGGGAGAAATTATGAAAGACAGCTGTACAACCTGGAAATATGATCATCACCATTTATTTTTAAATTAAGTTTATGTTTTAATTATACAGGCTTAGTATCGGAAGAATCACATTGATCTACTTCTAAACAAAATCTTGATAAGTTATTTATGGGTTATTTAATACAATATTAAACAGGAAGTTATCAGATTATATTTACTGGCGAGTTCATATATCCCAGACTAATGGACATTTCCCTTTACTTGCTATACAAGGGTTCATTTAATCTGTTCTGTATATAGTCTACAGAAAACCGAGGTTCCTGTTGTCTTTAACTGTTTTCAAGTTGATGTGGTTACAAACTGACATGGCATCAACCATGGGCCAATGAGCAAGCACCATGTGCAGTGAACCGTGCCCTGTGGTTGGTGGGCCCATCAGTGGAGGTGGGGCAAAGGGGAGTATTGATGAGTGACATGTTTGGATGCACGCTCTGTTGTTTCTTGGATTGAGAAGAAGAAGTGAAGTGTTTGAGCAACAGTTGTTGTACTAGGTTGTGGTGTTAAGTCTCCAGATTGCCATTCCTAATAGAAAGCCTACAACTATAATTTAGGTAGTTTAATTGGTTTTTACGATTTTACTTTACGATAAGGGTACATTATTTAACTATTCAATTGTATTAGTTAAGGCAGTAATACACATTATTATATAGTATCAGCATAGGGGTTAGGGTTAACCCTTAAATATTCAATAATGTATAAATTAATATGAACTTCATGAGTAAACAGGAACACCATTAGTAAATGACAGACAATTGGTTAACTGTTAATTAACTGTTAATTAACAGTTAGTTAATGCTTATTACTGCCTTCACTAATGTTCAGTAATGGTTGGTCGTGTGTACAGTGTTACCCTTAAAGTGAGTTTAACTGGAAATATTTTAAACGGAGCAAAACACCTCATTTGCTGGGTGCGTCAACCGTCGAGGAAGGTCGGGGAGCTTTGGAGGGCCTGCATGGGCTTTTGGGGTGATGGTAATCCCCCTAGTGCATCACTTGGCCTTTGAAGAACAATGAAGAATGACAGGAAGTCCTTTGGCGCTTTGGAAACTGGGGTGGGGCAGGGGGCTCATGCCTGCTCTGATCTCATTGCTGGGAAGTAACTGTTTATGGTTTGTGACATATTTTTGCTTGGTATTTCATTCGGCACCCGATTGGTAGTTGATGCAGCAGGTTGATGTCGGTTTAGTTTCGGTACGAGGAAAAACACAAGAAGGAATAAATAGCTTCTGGGAGGTAGGATAGGGCCAGGGTGGTCGACTCACAGCTGAAAGTCACTGGAATCTGCCACAAATGTCAGCTTGGTCAAGTCTACCGGTAGGCCTGCTGGAGCCTGAAGCCTGACCTACCAGGTCATTTATGACATATCTGAATAAGTAATCAGTCAGTTATATATTAGTAGTTATGAACGAAAGAGTCGACTGACTACTCAAATGTTCGACATATTACAAAAAAAAGGAAAAAACGTTACAGCCTTTCTTACAAAACAAAATTAAGGGCTCCATTTTCTCCCCCATATTTCTCTTAAAGAGTGCTTGGCAATACACAGCAGCCAGAAATATCCGTCAGATGGGAGAAGTCAGACAATGCAGATAGATATTTGCGGACACTATAGTGTCCTATGTGGTGGGCTTACATATTCATGGTCTTTTGTGTTTCATGAGATCTGTTTCCGTGTCATGCCGTTGCTTTATTGTATGTAACGAGGCCCGTGATAAATGGTAAATCATGGCCATCGCCTTGCAGCCTCTGTGACTGATCGTTGATCCAGGAAGACATTTTTCCCTGGGTACCACACTGCCCTCTTCAAAACCCTGTATTGATAGTCAGCCTCCGTTTATAGGAACCCCTGAATATAAGTGTCGATTCACGTCTCAACACCGTATGTTCTATCGTTCAGAATCTCATTTTCATTTTAATCTAAGGAAGCCACGACATTGACCTTTGAGGTCAGCGACAAAATGTCAGCTAAGCAAGGGGAGACAAACCAGACCAAATGGTTTGATTGCATTGTTGGAATGCTGCTTAATATTGTGGTCGCCACAGGAATGTCCCAAACTAGTTTATCAAAAATGTATCTGCATCTGGCGATGGTGAAGGAAGAAGGTCATATTGGTTATGTGATATGCATTATTTAAGAATTAATGTCACCCCAACCACAGTTACATGCAACGTGGACCGTTTTCCTTCTCCTCATACACTGTAAATGTCACGTTTGTCCCGAGGATTCCGGTCCATTTGTCATTTGCAGAAGGTTGGAATCACGTCATTTCGATTCTGAAATGTCACGCGGTGTCATATTAAGGTTGGAGGCCCTACAACATCTCGCCGCCCCTGTGGGCGCCCACTTTAATGAGACAACTCAAACCGCCATTACATGAGAAATAAAACATGAATAAATAATTCCGGAAAGATCCGAATGGTGCTGTCGGGCTGAGGGAACCGCCTGTATTCATTCAAATGTTTAATAGATCATCACTTCAAACAGCGGTCTGCCTTTAACACATTAAAAGGAATCTTCAGATAGGGAAGCGAGAGGTGGTCACAGATGATCTGAAGAGACATCAAAGAAGAGACAAGGGAAAAACAATGGAAACAGGACACCAGCAGTTTGTTAACTCACTTCCTTAAAAATCCCTGCCCTCTCACAGTCGGGTTGCAAAGGAGCCTGTGTAGCCTCATCCGGTCATCGTGAATGGCCTGTGGATCTTCCTCTCCTGCCTGCCTCTCTCCCCCCAAAGGCCGATGGGAGGCATGTATAACTTTAAACAACAGCATCCCCTACAGGCGATGGTGTGAAGTGAAACTCCTATGTGAGTCAGACGCAGTGGGAAGCAAAAGGAGGGAGGTGAGGGCGGCCCGTGTTACATCAGCTGAACTCCGTCGGTCAAACGAGCCTCTGGGGAAATCGAGGGTGGTTTTATTGCGTTTCCCTTTCTTTTTTTTTGTCTCGTCTTTTCGAATCTTTCCTCCTTTTCTTGATGTGATTCCAACAGGAACGGACATCTAAGGCAGTGCACCTACATGTCTGCTTGAATCACTTGGACAGCAGTAGGATCTGTCCATCGCTTTGCTCTCACTCACTGTCTGCTGCGAGTTATGATACCCACGCTGTCATGCAGGCTACCGTTGCAAGTTACCATTGGTGGGAGTATTGGATTATTTATTTATCACCGTTTCTTTTCTATGTCCTCGTTTTTATGAACTAAATTCTTTGCACCGATCTGATGAACGCTAAATACCTAAACGACCTACCTAAAATACATTAAACTCTGAACAGCTGTGATCTGCATCGGGCCTTACCCTTGAATGATCCGAGTTAGTCGTTGGAGTTGTTCTGTATCATTGTGTAGGTGGTCAGGGTTAGGGTTAGGGTCTTTATTGGATTATTGTTATTCTCTGATAAGACAAAGTTGATCAAATCCCAGTAAACATACCATGTTTGCTGGGACATAAAACTATTTTTAAAATAATAAAGAATAATATCCATACCGTCAGCACTTGTCCCTCTACTGTTGACAATAATGGATGAATTACTGAAAAGTTACAATTACAATGAACAACAATAGCTTGCTTTTAGGCATATCTCCAAAGGTCAAAGCTAATGTGTCCATATGACCATGTGTTGTAGGGAAGCCTTAAAACGGCGCGATTATGATTCACTCATTGTGTACCTCTAATAGTTATTATCGGGTAAATGGATGTCCATTAAATGTACATCTGCTGCGGTAAAAGCCGAGGGGTCGCAGTGATTACCTTCATCTCAGAGTCAGGGGAAGAGCGAACAGGGCTGCTAGGCCTGATGCCGTAATGTCTGCAAATCAGAGCTGCTCAACGATAATGACACCACTCTCTCTCTCCCTCTCTCTCTCTCATTCTCCACAGATGTGGAGCAATATTCAACCCTCAGATGTCCCCCTAGTTCTTTCCTTTTCTTTGCCGCTATCATTCTCTCTCTCTAAGTATGTTTTGTGTTTGTCTCTCTTGCTCTCTCTCTCTCTTTGGCTATCAGTCACTCTCTCCCTCTCGCTCTTTTGCTATCAGAGTATCTCTTTCATTCTCCCTCTCTATGTTAGACTCTCCCTTTATCATAGCCTCTCTATCCCTCCTTCCCACCCTGACACAGAGAGGGAGGCATCAGAGAGCACATTTAAAAGGGCCGTGCCAACATTATTCTCCTATTGGTCTGACTAATTTCGTCCTTTTCCCTCTTTACTCCATTCTTCCCTTCTTTCTTCTGAGATTCATAAGTACTGGCCATTACCCTTCATGTCATTATTTCATTACCTTACAGAAGCCAGGGTGCCCTTCCTTTTGGAGCGGGGAGAGAGGTAATGAATCCAGCCTTGGTCCAGAGCTCTGAACATGAGAGCGATTTCTCTTTTCTACCCACGTGGCCGTGGCTGATCTGCAGACACACACAGTTCTACATCTGAGATGCTGCCATCAAGGTAGGTCATTAGCTGTGGGGTACTTTGTTGTTATTCCCCTTGTTGAATGTTCAAACTGCTTTCACAATGTCCATGTTTGCTTTGCACGCCAATAAAGCGATTTTGAATTGAATTGAATGAAATTGAATTGAACTGAATTCGATATTGAATTGATGGCAACCAGAAACCTTGGCTGCTCTCTGCTGCCCTCTCTATACCCATGGTGCTGAGGGGGAGGTCTCAAAGCGTTGAAGGGGGGACTGCCAGAGGTGAGGGGAGGGACGTGGAGGCATAAAGAGCATAAGGAGCATATTAATATGTGTGTGTGTGTGTGTGTGTGTGTGTGTGTGTGTGTGTGTGTCTTTGTACATGTGAGCCTGTGTCTGCATGAGTATGTGTGTGTGTGTGTCTTAGTACATGTGAGCTTGTCTGTATGAGTACGTGTGTGTGTGTGTGCGTGTGTGTGTGTGTGTGTGTGTGTGTGTGTGTGTGTGTGTGTGTGTGTGTGTGTGTG
>JAOPUD010000162.1:3726121-3737694 GCA_027122715.1 Trisopterus minutus | reverse complement strand
GGGGCGGGGCGGGGCCCACGGCCCCATGTTTCAGACTTCATGCCGTGAAGTCTGAAACAACCGCTTGGTACAGAGCGGGACGGCGGTGTGGCGGCTGCGGGCTGGGTCGTGCGAGAGTCATAGTCAGGCATGTGAGGTGTGCAAGGGAAGTCTCGTGGTTAGATCAAAGTATCTGTGTTCCCAGCCTACCTGCCAGAATCCTGGAACGAGATGTCAAGATGCCACCTAGTTCATTCATTAATTGTATTGTGAGTAGACATAGGTATGACATGTAGGAATAGATATGACATCTAGATATTGCATCATTTCTTTCTCAATCGCAGTCAATGCTGTTTTCTGACCGAAGGATGGCTGATCACATTCAGCCGTTAGTGCTGGTAACAACAATACAACAAACATTACATTGTTCTTGCAAGAATTGTTTTGCCGCACCATATCAAAACATCCTATTTCCTGCTATCCACAGCTTGGCCTAGCTTGATGGACAAACTAATGAACACCAGGTAGAGGTTTCATGCAGAGAGTAGCTCTGTTTTTTCTCGTTAAAAAATCCTCTTTTTTCCTTTAGGCGAGAGCAGTAGTGAGCTCAGCCTGAACCAGAACCTCCTCTGGCAGTATTGCCTTGGCATTGCTCCCTCTCTGCCTCTCTCTAGCCCTTTATCCCAAAGCTCAATGAACAGTTCCTAAAAGGCTCAGCTTTAAAGCAGCATGGAGCTTATTGTGATTTCATTTTTATTCTTTAATGCTGTTGTCTTCAGCAAAGTCCTTGTCTTCCTCTGGTTAGTTTTCAGCCCGAAGGCTCCATTCAATTAGCAAGCTCGCTCCTTTTTTTAACTTTCTCTTTCGGCATCGCCTTCGGCACTGCCCCATCAGCCTGCCGGCGTTGGCATCCAGGAACTTGTGGTTTTTAGAAGACTAAGTATGTTGTGAGATATATTTTTGTCGATAGTTCAGTCAAGGTTTCCTAAATCATGTCTAACGAAACGCAATGCTGCCTTGTTGTGTATGGTAATAGCTTAATCTTTGGTAAAAAAAAAGTTAACTGAATCACATCACACAATCCCTTATCTAGTAGTGTATTGTTGTTGTTGTTTGCAATATTTTTATTTCAATTATATTTTATTAGATTATTTGTTAAAAAAGTGTATTCCTACAATTGTATCTCAGGTCTATATCTGCAATGTTGCTTGTCACCGCTTTTGCTAATAGACCAGACGTATAAAACTGAACAAGGACAAAAGCCTCATCTGTGATCTGACATTATTCAACACAGATGGGCCACCAACGATTTGCCGCTTGCTCCTCAGTACGGCAGAAGTGTGTATTGAAAACGTAGCCGTCTGTACTCTCGGTTCGAGACGGTTCATCACTAACCAGCGCTCATGACAGGATCGCCTTGGAGCCCAAAATCAGACGCCTCTTCGTGTAATCACAAAGCATGGGCGCGACGATAAAGGCTTTGTTTATTTGTCCTTTTGGAGGCGAAAGACACTGGCTCTGTTCACACATCGTGGCAGAATAATTCATTTCTGCGATGGGAGACAAGATGTGAAAGAGAAAATGAACTGTGAGGTTTCAAGTTGTCTGTTATACGAGAACATTTGAAGAGGTTGCCCTTGTCAACGCACACAGACGCACACCATACACCCAAGGTCTGAGTGCTGAGTGCTGTAAAAATAGTTCATCCTTTTATAGTTACAGAATGTGGATGTTTATTTTGTTTGGTGATGTTATTGGTATGAAAAAGCAGACATGACTACGGTATTATTCAAAGACATTTTGTCGGCTGGCGTTGCGCCTGATCTACTAGCAGGCTGCACGATGTGTTGCTATATTTACTTTTTAAGTGAAACCCTTTGTCCCACACAGCCTTATTGGAATTCCAAGGTTCCTATGACACAGCAATATCCACCCCTTATTCCCCATGTCCCGCATAATGTTCCGCAGTGGGCCTTCAATGTCTTTCAACAAAATATCCATCGCTTGACCTTACACCCCTCTGCCAAAGCACGCTAGAGTCTGTTGCAGAAAAGCCCCATCCCCATAACATTTTCTCCCCATTTTGGCTGTGACTCCGGAAAACCCAGTCATCGGAAACACTGATCTGGAGCCGGTCCAGTCGCATTTCTGACCATGACCGTGGGGAAATCATTCCACTTCCTCCATGGCTCGCGTTTTTGTCGAGAGGCCTCCCGAGGGCATGGGTTTTCGAGGCAGGTGGCGACATTTGC
This sequence comes from Trisopterus minutus, assembly GCA_027122715.1. Taxonomy (NCBI): domain Eukaryota; kingdom Metazoa; phylum Chordata; class Actinopteri; order Gadiformes; family Gadidae; genus Trisopterus; species Trisopterus minutus. The sequence goes on along the minus strand of JAOPUD010000162.1, from coordinate 3,735,463 downwards.
ATATCATTGGAGTGGAGACAACTCAAGCCTGGGAAATCCTGCAGCTCTGTGGTGTCATTGTGCCAAGCGGGGCTCTCAGGGGCTAATGAGTGATGTCTTACTGAGAGAATCCCTTTGAGGTCAGGAGAGCCACGCTCAGGCCGGTCGCAGCTGGCTGGGCCTTGATAACACCGCCACAGTCGTTTCGGAATTAAGTTTTCTTGCTCCCATGCAATGCTGCAATGCAGGGCTATACAGCATACAAGGTCTGAGGATCCAATCCTGAATCCCTGTGTCATCAGAGGCTTTATGATCCCAATGAAGTGTCCGATTATTTGCATCCATCACAGCTTTCCCATTTAGTGATGAACTCATAAAACAAGCTCCAGCATTTTGAGACAGGGAACAAATTGGTGGGTCCCTATGTGCACCCAAGATATTTTTATTCTTCTAAAATAGCTGTTTTTTTCCCTCCTTATGCATTTTAATTATCAACAATGCTTTTACATATTTGACTTGTACTGGATGTGGTTCGTTTTTACGGAGCCCCGCAAGGGACATCGAGGAAAAAAAAATACGATTGCGAGATATCGCAAAACTCTGCGAGATATCGCAAACCAACTTCGGGTCAGAATTAAACTTCCGGTCAGAGGAACAACTAACCACAACAATGGAGTTTGGAAGATTTACGGACGTTTATTTTTAACCTTGGCCTCAGAAAGGGAGCGCAGAGTGGAGAGAAAGAAAAGCGACGGAAAGAGCAGTGAGATAGAGACCCGCGTCTCACTCCATGACCTCACGCCAAGTCAACGCGACCTGAATGATCTGAATGAACGTCTGTTGAGCAGCATTTAATAAATATAGATAAATAAACATGTTTACTAAACACAATCAACGTGTTGTGTGATTTGCGTCAGTAGCCTATCTATATCATCAGCGGACGAGTGGTGGGCACCTACCAGCAGCGGCAGTGTGTGGTCGCGGTCGCGGGGTGAAAAAAGCCAGCCACTTGTTGTCCTCCCTCCACCTCTCACTGAATTTATAATAGCTTGGCATGCATTTCGCCGCGTCGTTCTCTCCTATTTTGCTTTACCGCGGCCGATACATTTGGAAGCAGGGAACACACATTTTTCTACGTTTTAAATGCTGCACCCAGCCTCACACGGCCGTACTGCCTCTAGCGTGGGTGTCGGACTTCTCGGATATCTTTGAAGCATGGACCGCTGGAGAGTGAGGGCTGCGGAAAGAGGTTTGCGATATCTCGCAAAGAGTTTTGCGATATCCCGCAAAGTTTTTTTTGCGTTATCTCGCAAACCAACATTTTTTTTCTCTCTCTGCTTTTTTTTTTTCTTCTTTCAAATGTTTTTTTTTTTTTCCTCGATGTCCCTTGCGGGGCTCTGTACGTTTTCAGCAGTCAGATATCGTTACTGTTATCGTTGTTCACACTCTTCCATCTCTGCTTCACAGTGTCATACTTTGGGGACAGCTACTGCAAAATACAAGCCATCCAAGATGTCTCCACCTTCCAGCTGTCCCTGCAGTTTAAGACGAACCGCCGCAGCGGCCTTCTCCTATTGGCTGCCGGGATGGAGGACTACATGTTCCTGGAGCTCCAGAACGGGAAACTACAGGTGAGACATGTGGACAGGGCAAGGTTAGGAGGCTGTCCTTGATGCAGCTTTTTCAAACTGGGGAAGATGGTAGTTAAAATACAATAACAATGAAATTACAACTTCCTGTCCAGGTCAACTGGCACTAAAATGGTTCATGGTTCAGTTCCAAGGCCAAAAAAAACGAATCAGAAAAGTTGACTGTTCTTCATAATGAGAACTTCTGCTTTCACTGAAGAACTCACTGTGTGCCTAAGTATCTATTTCCACAGCTTTGTGAACAGTAACTGTCATAATCACATTTTATGGTTTGGATGTAATAATTAAACACATGTACCTAACCTTCACATCAGTGGAGCAGTTATGTTGTTCAATTTATTCACTGATTAGGACACTGAATCCTGACCTATACCATGCAAACAATCATTTTATATTGTTATATATTTTATATTATAAGTTGTAGTGTACTCAGTTCAGTCAAATAAGTATAGATGTCATCTATATCATCCATCACATAATCGACATTGAATGACCCAATAAAATAATTCAAGTCATATTGTATTTCAAACTGTAATCTGTCATCTTTGTCTCTTCACAGCTGCGCATGGACATGGGCGCCGGCGAGGTAATGCTGTCCTCATCTCTTGGAGTGCAGCTGAACAACCTTCTGGAGCACCACGTGTCCGTCACCCTCCAGGACTCCAAACTCACCATGACCATCGATGAGATGTTCCCCACGTTCATCCCTGTGATGGGCGCAGAGGAAGAAGAGCTCAACATCGACCTGGGCGTGTGGCTGGGAGGAGCAGGAGATCTTGAGGCCCCGTTCCTGAGCAACGCCATCCCGCCGTTCCGAGGCTGCCTGACCCACCTCAAGTTCGAATCCCATGGGTTTGACATTCTCAGCTCAGAGCTGAAAGAGTGCCACGATACCAAAGAGTCCTGCAGTGGGGAGTTTGAGGCCGGCGACGGCGAGGCCACCAGCTTCATCAGCCCTGATTCATTTGTATCTTTACCCACCTGGAGCGGAGCGAGCGGGGCGGGCCGTTCCTTGGAGTTCCTGATGAAAACCACGATTGAGGACGCAGTGCTCGCTTTCCATCCCGGCCGTGAATCCGATTTCATCGCCATAGGTGTGGTAGGGGGCTTCCTCAAAGGAGTGGTTGACCTTGGGAAAGGCATGCAGGTTCTGGACAACACCCAGGTCAAGTTGGATGACGACCAGTGGCACAGAGTGAGGCTCCAGGTGGACCAGACGTCACTTGTGATTAATGTTGATAGCCAGGCCAGCTCCCTCACACTGGACAGCTCACAAAGTTTGGACTTAGTAGGAAATCTATATTTGGGTGGGATCCAAAGGAAGATGAAAGATGTTTTCCAGGAAAGTGGCATCTTGGATCGCATGGAGGTTGAGATCACCTCAGAGTCTTTCATTGGCTGCTTCGGCGAAATCAAAGTGAACCAGAAGGACAGGAGTTTGCAGGATGCTTTGGTGACTAAGGATGTCCAGGTGAAATGTGATGGAGAGGACTATGACTACTCAAGCTACTATGACTCAGAGGCAACCACCACCGCAGCCCCTGTTCGGATTCGATACGACGACGTGGACCCAAACGAACGCCACTGCTATCCAACCGAGGGAATGCCAGAGGCTTTCCGGAATATCACCAAACTTCTTGATGTCACCCCACTGCTAGTGCCGGAGGGTGGTGACGCCTTTCTGGACATTAGCAACCTGAGACCCACATTTGATTTAAACGCGGTAGGAATGCGGCAGTCTCAGATCATCTTCACCCTCAAGAGCGATCCCTGGTATGGACTCATGGATATGAATCTCAATACTAAACACACAAAAAAGTTCACCCTGCTTGACGTTGTCAACCAAAAAATTAAGTACCTTCATGACGGGAATGAAAAGTATGGGGATCAGATACAGTTAGAGGTGGCTGCCTACAGCAACAGCTACCTACCAGAGTGTCTGAAGACGCCACGCCAGTACACACTTCCGGTGGAGGTGGTTCCTGTGAATGCCATCCCACAACTCGGCGGTGGAGACATTATGGTAACAGAGAAGGGTAGAACCCGCCTGAGTTCTGATGTCATTCAAATAGTGGACACTGACACGCGTTGCGATGAATTGAAGATAACGGTCACATCATCACCTTCAAGGAACATTTACCTTGAAAATGACCAACAGCCAGGCAGACCCATTTCAGAGTTTACATGCAGGCAGCTGAAAGACGGACTCGTCTATTTTGTTCACAAAGGGGGCAATGTGGAGGACATTACCCTTGATGTTTCTGATGGCCATTCAGTCAGTGAATCCACAACGTTTAAGTTGTCTGTGACTGTACCACATATGACGGTAGTTACCAACACTGGCATTGTATTGTCTCAGGGTAGCAACGCTACCATAGGTGTTCAACAGCTGGCTGTCATTGCTAATCCTCGTGATGGAGATGTTGTTTATAATGTCACCCAACCTCTGCGCTATGGGGAACTGATCATTATTACAAGGAACGGCATGCCAAAACAGATCACCTCTTTCTATCAATCAGATTTGGATCAGGGCAGTGTTCGATATGTTAGCACAGACTCAAGTGACCAGGAAAACAATGTTATCGACCATATTCAGTTTGACATCCACCTGGGGCAGGCGTCCAAGTGGAACAACACTCTTATTGTCAAGATCCTTCCCTCTCCGGTAAAGATTTCTCGCCTAGACCCAGTGGAGGTTGAAGCAGAAAAGGAATGGTTTATCTCTCCTTCAGATCTTCAGGCAATTGTCAATGGGAAAATGGCTGACCCACAGATGGTCAAATATGTTCTGCTGAAGCCACCAACACTGGGCAGTCTTCAGTTCCGTGGCAGTGAGCTCTTTGAAGGTGACACCTTCACAGAGCAGGATATCCACAACAATGACCTCAGTTACATGCACAGGGTCCACAGTGCCGTGGAGAGCGTGGATCAGTTCCTGTTCCGAGTGTCCGTTGGAGACCAGCAGTCTCCCATCTACACCATGCCGATTACCGTCATGGCCGACCAAAGCGCTGATTCAACTGCCCTTCATCTCACCAATGAGAATTTGGCTGTGTTGCAGGGCAGTGAGGACATTCTAAGCAAGAAATACCTCTGGGTTCAGTCGCCAAGCTCTCTCGATTTTGTGTACCGGGTTACACAAGACCCGAAGCATGGGAGACTTATCAGGGAGTCCCCGCCTGGGCAGCCTAGATTTGATGGTGGGATAAGCGTCTTCAGCAATGAGGACCTTGAGCTGGACCGACTCATTTACAAACACGACGGCTCCAAGACAGACAGCGATGAGTTTCATTTCACTGCAAGCGATGAGGCCAATGAACAGGATGCTCAATCGTCCGTAACTGGCATTTTTAGAATAACCATTCAATCAAAGAACCAGCATGTGCCCGTGCGGGTCGTCGACAAGACCTTCAACGTGGTCAGGAACGGTCAGCGCTTGCTGACCACAGACGTCCTTCAGTTCAGGGACGACGACGCCAACTTCAACGACACACAGATTGTCTATGCTCACGAGGGAATCCTTTCGGGGCAGCTGGTGTCGGCATCCAACCCCTCCCAGCCCCTCTTCCGCTTCACTCAAGCCGACCTGAGAGACAAGCACATTCTCTTTGTGCACCATGGAGCCGACCGTGAGCACTTCCAGCTGCAGGTGTCCGACGGGCTCCACCAGACGACCACACGGATGGAGCTGCAAGCCGGCGAGCCCTACCTGCGTGTGGAGAACAACACCATGGTGGTGATGGACCACGGCAGCACCAAGACCGTCGACACAACGCTGCTGAGCGCAGACTCCAACCTGGACGTCCGAGACGACGGCGAGATCGCCTTCGAGGTGACGTCCCCGCCAAGTGATGGCAGGATCATCGTCAGCGGCATCGAGGCATTGAGGTTCACCCAGGAGGACCTCAGAAAGGGAGTCGTGTCGTATGAGCACAGCTACGAGAGCTTGAGGTCAAAGGACTCCTTTGGGTTCACCGTTCGAAGCAAGGGATATTCACAAGAGGGCACGTTCAGGATCAAGATATTCAAACAAGGGTACCTCTCTCAACCGGATGTGGTCACCAACGAGGTCCTCATCGCGTACGAGGGGGAACACACCGTGGTCGACCAGGACCATTTAAAGGTTTGTTTGCTCTATAATTATGCTTTAAACTGTATAATAAAACTGTTTATCAAAATGACTCTTTTAATGAGCCTACCTACACTGTACAATGTACGATGTACGATATGTATATCGTACAGTGTAGGTAGGGTCATTAAAGCAGTAATTATGCTTTAAACTGTATATGAAACTGTATATCATAATTACTACTTTAATGACCCTACCTATACGGTACGACGAACAAATGCTTTTGTTTAACAAGGCCCTATTCATAAACTCATTACTGGCTTACTGAATACAATGTTATTTCTAACTTCTTTTATTTTCTGCTCTGCTTGTGGAACAAGACTCACATGACTCAAACACTGTCTCACGAGATTGTACAATATTTGTTTTCATCTCTCTCAGATTCCCCTCTCAACCACATGCAACCGCCACATGTTATACTGAACATACTGCTTTTAATCTTGTTTATGTACTCAATTGCAGTCTATTAAGTGTTGAAAATGGAGCACAAAGTATACCCTTAGGGTGTTTCTGCAGCCCCCTGTAATTTATAAGATACAGTCTGCTTGCACTCCATCTTAAAAGTAAATTATCTGAGCCTAATGTGTTTATGTAGACTGACGATAATGAGAAAGAACAACATTCAACAAACTGTTTGGAAGACAATGTGGAAAACCCCCATTTTACTATATAGTAATTTAGCACTATACCCTTTTATCCAAAGCAACAGCAAATTTATCTCGGGGCCAGCATATATATGAGCAGATTCCAATCACGCCTTATGCTTTAGGACAATGCACATTCTGATACAAACTGAATGTTAGAATGGCTATTCTACTATTAGACTATTGTGCACAACTCTAACTTCCTCTGCAGTACCAACCCTTACACATGAATCCTTCTGAGCTACACAAATGTCCATCGTTTAAGACTTTTGCTGGTGCCTCTTTCAGGTTGAGCAACCAGACATCCTCCCCTCAGAGATGGTGTTCACCATCAAGGGGCTTCCCCGCCTGGGTCACGTGGTCATGTTGGTGAATAATTCGGACAGGGCCGACACCATGGTGCTCGACTACTTCCACACGTTCACCCAGGACGACATTGACGAGCGCCGGATCCTCTATGTGTCCGCCTCTCAGCAGGTCTGTCAATCATCCCAACTTCTCAGTTCACCCTCTCCACATACCTGCCTGTCAACTAAGGAGCAGCACACCACATCCACTACTATTGGATATGATACTATTGAATAATTTAGATGAATCATTCTAAGGGGTTAGGCAGCACCTTGCTGAAGGATGCTTACAGGTTATGTGGCCCACGTCTATGGTGCCTGTCCTCCTATTAATCCCAGATGAGAAATGTGGTAAATGTGTTTCAATTCCAGCACAGGTAGACCCACAAGTGCACGATTAAAGAAGTCTAAAAGGTCCATTATGTGGCGCATGCATTAAGCTCTCTGCTCTCGCTCACGGTTCTCCCAACATTCGGTTCCGGGCCTTCCAGGGCAGTGACGTCTTCCGGGCGGACGTGAGCAACGGCTTCACCAGTGTGGAAAACCTGGAGGTGACGGTGAACATCATGCCACGCTTCATCCCCCTCCATGGAAACAACTTCACCGTGAAGGAGGGCCTTGCCGTGTCCATCAACACGGAGATCCTCAACATCTCCCATCCCTTCTACGAAGACGCCAACATCGACTTTGAGGTGGTGGAGCCTCCGCGGCACGGCGACCTCCGCTACCAGGACAGCACTGTGCACGAGCTGACTTACTTCACCTGGGAGGAGGTGAGCAGGGATGGGGAAAGGGTGGAGCTCACCCGCTTCACCTGGGAGGAGATGAGCAGGGGGAAAAGAGAGGGAGGAGCTTGACTGCTTCACCTGGGAGGAGGTGAGCAGGGGGTAGGAGGGGGAGAGGGAGGAGCTTAACTGCCTCACCTGGGAGGAGGTGAGCGGGGGAGGGGAGAGGGAGGAGCTTAACTTCTTCACCTGGGAGGAGGTGATCAAGGGAGGGGAGAGGGTGGAGCTTAACTGCTTCACCTGGGAGGAGGTGATCAGGGGAGGGGAGAGGAGAGGGAGGAGCTTAACTACTTCACCTGGGAGGGGTTGAGGAGGGAAGGGATGAGGTGGAGGTGAGGGTGGAGGGGAAGGAGGTGTTAAACTTCTTCACCTGGGAAAAGGAGAAGAGGTGAAGGAGGGAGTAAGAGGTGAGTGAGGGGGGTAGAAAAGAAAGGGAGGATAAAAGAAAGCTGGGAGGAAGGGAGGCACTGAAAGACACATGCATGAGCATGCATGCCTGAAGTATGAAATAGTGGTGGGATCTGCGGTCTCACACAGCATTAAAAATTCAGTAACTTTAACAAAAGATATATCAGAGCAACTCAAATTCAATATAAAGATTCTGTGTTTTCTTTCTGGTATTGGATTGTGGTTTGTTCATGAACGAGCAAAAAACTCATCAAAGGTCTAAAACTCACTTTTTGTCTCCTACGATGTGACTCAACACTTCCCAGTAGCCCGCTAAATACACAGTGCACCATGACTACATACAGCATCACAACTACACACTATAACTACCCTTTCCTGCTTTCTAATTTCCCCAGAACGCCTTCTTACCTTCTTTGATCACAAAGTCTCTTCAAGAGAGTGGTCATCACCGCAGAATTCTCCTAACTTGATGTTACATATTTTCCGCTCTACTGTCTCTCTCATGGTTTGTATGTGCAATACCAGACAGAACAAGAAAGAGAGAGTGAAAGAGAGCGAGAGTGAAAGACAGAGAGAGAGAGAGAGTAGGGAGAGAGAGAGAGAAAGGGAATCCTAAGATTGCCACGCGATGAGCTTGTCTTCCACCCTGTGGTTTTGGGGTAGCCAGTATATATATACAGTATATGGGGCATAATTACTAGTGGAAAGACATATATTTGTAATGTTGTAAAAAGGGATGGTTAGTCATGCGCCGTATACCTCCTGCATGTAGCGCTGCTGTTCTTTGTTCTGTGCGCTGCTGCATTGTGGAAAAATTGACAGGACCCTGGAACCCCCGGAAGCCAAAGGAACGGAGCTCGATGCATGTGCTCCCATAACAAGAGGCCCCTCTCCCCACTCTGAGTACTGCCAGACCATCTCTCTGTATCTTTGTCTCTCTGTCTCTATGAGTTTCTGTCTCTATGACTCTCTCTCTCTCTCTCTCTCTCTCTCTCTCTCTGTACTCTGTGTACACTTTCTATCTCTCACTCTCTCTCTCCTTCTCTGTTTCTCCCTCTCTTTTTGCACTCTGTCTTCTCTCTAGCTTTCTCTCTCTCTTTCTCTCTATCTCTCGTCCACACTTTCTATTTCCTCTGTCTGCTCTCCCTCTCTTTTCTCGGTATACTTTCATTGCATCGCTACTCTCTCTCTATGTCTCCTCTCTAATCTCGGAATATGTCTCTCTCTCGCTCACACCGTTTGTAAGCAGCATTCCAGATATGGTCTGCTCCTCCATCTCCCTCTTCTGCTTCATCCCCCTTCTTCCAGCTGCGGGGTTTTCCTTGTCTTTGTTTATTCTTTCCCAAGACATCAAGACTGCCTTCCCCCCCTCCCCCCTTCCCCCTCGCCCCCCCCCTGTTC
>JAOPUD010000162.1:3628688-3655475 GCA_027122715.1 Trisopterus minutus | reverse complement strand
CCCCCCCCCCCCCCCCCCCCTCGCTCGGTGCGGAACCAGAGCCACTGGTTCTGCACATCCTCTAGTCTGACGTCACACTCCTGCAGCCTCACATCCTGTCTGAGGTATTTTTAGTGTCCGTGCCAGAGAACACACGCACACCAACACGCACAAACACGGGGCTTGCTTGCTTACAAAGGGGAGGTTTCCGGAAAATGCCCCGTCTTGGCTGGCGGTTAGGGGTTCTGTAAAGCAAGCAAGACATTTTGTTGGACGCCATCTGGCCAGCCGCTGAACCTATCTGAGACGAGACGAGATGGTGGCCAGGGGAGGGTTAATGGAAGCCGTGTCTCTTGCTGACAATAGATGCCCCTCCTGCTGAACTGTCGAGACTGCCCCCTTTCTGGAAACCCGCCAGTGGCCAGAAAACGGACCCAAAGCGCCCCCTTGTGGCCGTTTCTTTACCCTTTCATTATTGCTGTTATTGTGTGGGGTTTTCAACTTGGTGAACAAATATGTGCACACTTTATGTGCAGCAGCAAGTTACAATTGTTTGATCGACTGTTAATCTAAAGGTCAAAATGCTGCAAATATACTGCCAGTTAGGCTTTATTCAGTAGGATATAACATAGTAACATTACAGTGGTCCTCTAGAAATGTGCCCCTCCCGATAGCATTGATTCAATAAGATAAACCTGCTTTTGACTAGCGGCCCATTGCTTTAGTGAATTGTACCAGACCTGTCACTTTGACCTGCATCTAAACCACCCTCTCTCTCTCTGTCTCTGTCTCTGTCTCTCTCTCTCTCTCTCTCTCGCTCTCTCGCTCTCTCGCTCTCTCTCTCTCGCTCTTGCTCTTGCTCTTGCTCTGCGTCCCAGAGCGTGCGGGACCCGTCGGGAGCCTCCATCGCCCTCTACACCGCCAAGCTCCACCACCCCAACAAGACGGGGAACCACGTGGTACTGCAGGCCCTCTTCTACCTGCTGGACCGCGCCGTGGAGAGGTGAGGACGAGACCCCCGCAGAAATACACGGTTTAAACTCTCAAGTTTTAAAAGTGTTTTAAAACTACAGTATTGGGAACGATGATTGACGTGAGTGAATGTTGAAATTAGCATTGTTGTAAAGCAGAAGCATAGGGGGTTAAGGTAAGTGTGGTGGATTATAGTCCTCCGTAAAGAGCTGTACATAGCACTTTACGGAGGACTATAACTCATCCTTAAGCCTAACACTACTGCTATTAAATGATGGTTAAATACTACCAAATACTAGTATATTACTACTAGACACATTAGTTAACTGTGAATTAACATTAGTTGATTCTTATTATGGCATTAGCTAATGTTAATTAATCAACCGTTATTGTTATGTGTTACTGATTGGAGTTTATTAAAAAAATAATAATAATAAAAAATGTTAATGCCATTATTGACCAATTGTTTTCTACTACTATTAAAAAATATATATATAAATTTGATAAGGGCCATGGTCAACCCATTTTGAATGTGATCAATACAGTCTGCCTTTCTCCGCCACAGCTTCGAGACCCAGAGGAACGGCCTGGTGTTTATCTATGACATGGCCGGCTCCAACTATACAAACTTTGAGCTGGACCTCAGCAAGAAGATCCTCAATTTACTGAAGGTTTGCAACCACTGTTTTATACAAAGAAATCATCTGTTGATATGGCTGCCCATTCCGGTGTGTCACTCACTAACGGTGATTCATTGTCATAAATACGATATTATTTAAAAATAAACTGATTTATAAATATTATGAACACATATCAGTATCTAGATCTCTTGTCAAATAACAGCTTTTTTGTTTGATAGAAGAAAATGTTTTTTCCAACGTTGCTCTGCTCTCTCTGGCCACCAGGGGGCGTTCCCAGCTAGGCTAAAGAAGGTTCTGATAGTTGGCGCCCCCGTGTGGTTCCGTGTGCCCTACAACCTGCTCAGCCTTCTGCTTAAGGAGAAGTTGAGAGAGAGGGTAAGATAATTAAAAATATATATTACTTACTAAATGGAGTAATATTGGATCGGTTCCAAATCCTCAAACAGCTCGATGATAATTCAAATCGGCCAAATGTCTAGACTACTTTTACTAATATGCTCATGTAACTAATCTGCTGTGTGCTACGGGATGTATGATTATTTCCACTTATTGACTCAAAATTAAGAAAAAAATTGGCACAGAGTAATAATGTCAATTGATAACTGCATCACAAACTGCGGGTTTCGACTCTTCCATGTATCCCAGTGACAGCACTCTCAGAAATGCAGCAGGTACATTTTTCTACTCCCACTCATATTCGATAAAAATAAATAAAGTCATCTCTTGTAGTCTAGTACTTGTTGCTGTGACACGTCCGCTCCAGCCCCTTGATCCAACCTCCCCCCCTTCCCTCCCTCCCTCCCTCAGGTCCAGATGGTCCGGATGCCCGAGCTTCGGCAGCACCTCCCCAGGGACTGCCTGCCCCAGCACCTGGGGGGGCTGCTGCCCCTGGACGCCTACAGCTGGAACCAGCAGCTGCTGGCGGGCCAGAACGGGCGCGTGGACCCCGTGGACGAGCTGGTGGGCATCCCCGTGGACGAGACCTCCATCCACACCACGGCCCCGGGGCCTGACGCCATGAGGCCCCCGGAGCTGCTGGCCCACCTGGGCCGGCTGCAGCGGCTGGGCATCCACCAGGAGTACGAGGAGATCCGCAATGACCCCCCGCCCGGGACCTTCCACTGCGCACTGTAAGCTCTTGGGGGAGGGGGGTGGTGGGGGGGGGATCCGTATGATTTATTTAAGGTTTATTTGAAGGGGGATAGAAACACAGACAAGTCATCCAATGTTTGCATCATAGTAATTTGATGCATCTAGCTATTTTACGACACGTCCCTGATGATGATGATGATGATGATGATGATGATGATGATGATGATGATGCAGCCGTGACTCTGCACGTGAGTCACGCCCCATGTGAGTCACACATGCCCTGATGGATGGCTGATGGCTGGCTAGTGGGTAGATAGATAGCATGCCCCCCCTACCTCAAAAATTTTGAGTCCACCCAAATTCAGGTCCAATACATTTTGAACTTGCCAGTCTAATTCAAACAGAGTGGTTTTGTTTTGACAGCACAATACTACACAATGTTTTGTGCGTGTCTGCTTATTGATTATTGGTCGATAATATGTCAATAGTAGTTGACCGAAACCCGTGTCACACACACACACACACATGACATTACAACGTGACACGACCTTGGTGGGATGTTTGTTTACCGGACTTGACCTCTCGTGACCTCCATTTGTTAATTATTCTCTGACAATTTGGGCAAGGGAAAGTTTGGCCTTGCGGGCACCGGGTGGATTTGAATAACTCAGTGAGCAGATTTGGCTATTTGGGTATTCTTTTTTCTTTGGCTTATGTTTTGTCCTTTGAGTCCCCTAAATTGCACTATACAAATAAAAAGTATTTTTAGGCCGAATTGGGTTAGAACAACCATTTCTTATCTGATAATTTCCCTATTTTCTTGCTCTTAACAGAGCTGCTTGCAATCAGGAGCGGAATCGCTATGGCGACGTGCTTTGCCTGGACCAGACCAGAGTGCGTTTACAAGCCAGAAGGAGTGAGGTTAGTACTGTGAGGGGTTATTCCTCACCAGAGTCACCATTGCTCTACTGCAGTCCAGACTGGCACCATTATCAAATATTGATGCACTTGAGGATCACAATTTACTGTCACAGCGCTTTTAGGCTATCGATGCCCAAACCAATGTTTTAGGACTAAGGATATAAATAGTTAATTAATTTGTTGTTCAAAATGTAATATTTATTTACTTATTTATTTACTCTTATCGCAGCGTTATTGAGTCATTCCATTTTAGTTACTAAGTGCTTGACATAAATACGGATAAATATGATCTGACCCACAGATTGAACAGGATTTATCTGTTTTCTAACTTTTGAGGCATAGATCGCCATGCAACTTTCACGGTTTCATGGGTTTCTAAGTTATTTACTTTGTGCCAACGTTGTCTCTCTGCCAGAGGTCAGACTACATCAACGCTAGCTTCATGGATGGCTACAAACAAAAGAATGCATACATCGGTACTCAAGGTACGAATCCAACCGTCAACTTTCAGAATGAAGCTAGTGTGGGTGTGTGCGTTAATGAAATGGAATTCAGCAGTGCAGGGATTATATGTGGCCCAACACATCAGCCAATGAAACAGGAGTCATTTCTGAAGCGTCCTTTCAGTGTTTGCGCAATGTGACCACCGTCCTCCAATCAGCTTTAAGTAAGACGACTCTGTCCAATCAGCCTTGACTAAGACCGCCTAAACCAATCGCCCTTGACTACACCAAGTTGACTAGAAAGAAATGGTTTGGGTCTGTTGATAATTTAAAACCAGTTCCGGAGATGCCATGCTCAGTGATCCTCTTACACACAGTCATCCAAAACCAGATTACGTAACACGTGACAATAAGAACTTTTGTTCAGAAACACTCTGCAAGGCCGTCATTAAAAATGAAACACTGTTGTTCCATCCAGGTCCGCTAGAAAAGACCTACGGGGACTTCTGGAGGATGATCTGGGAGCAGAATGTACTCGTTATCGTTATGACTACTAGGTATGACGACCGATAATGTCTTTTGTAAAACCAAAATGTTGGAGCCTACACTGCTGTACTTCGAGAGATGGGTTAAAATAATGTCCAGTGTAAACACATGCAATTTGGGTGGATTCCTCCATGCCAGATTAGACACAACCCCCTGAAACGATGTGGTCTTCACAGGACGGACGAGGGGGGCCGGCAGAAGTGTGGGCAGTACTGGCCCCTGGAGGAGGGGGGCCAAGAGGTGTACGGCCACATGGCGGTGGTCAACCAGAGGGTGGACCACCACCCCCACTACAACCACATCTCCCTGGAGCTGCACAACACCGAGGTAGCACCACCCACTCCAAGCAGTCCGTCAACGGACGGCCATCCTGAGGGGGGAAAAAGGCCAGCAACGGTCCAACCAAGGCCCATGTCCACACTCGATTAACTAGACGAAATTTAAAAACAATGCTGTTTACGTGCCCACACTATGGCAGAACGTTTTAAGTGCCGTTTTTAAAATATACCATACCAGCTTTTTTTAAACAAAATTATAATAATTAACAAGGGTGTTCAAAATGCAGTTCAATATCCACACTAAAGGATTCATCCGCTATCTTTTCTACTTAGAATGGAAACGTAGTGCAGATAGGAAGCACAAAGCAGGAAAGATAAGATAAGATTCTTATACACCTTTTTTATCTGTCTGGCATAGTGGGGAAATAGTTTAAATAACCACATTATTTGAATGGGATGAATGTAGTTATTTAATGGGATAGTTACACACACGCACAGGTACATTTGTATTTTCAGTATATACACTGAAGGCACCAGGTGTAAAGAATGCTTACGCCTGGCATTATCCCAATGCTAACATCCTTAATCACAGGACACCAGAGCCTCTGTTCAAACAAAGGTATTACAACCGCTCTTTCTGATTGGATGAGAATAGTGCCAATTAAACTAATTCAGAAAGTTGTTTCAACTTTAAAAAGGTTCCTATCTGGTCCCCGATGCAAGCTATTCCTGGACCTTTCCTTCAATACAATAGACAACCTGTTTTTGTCTGCGTGGAATATTATTTAAAAGTGTCCTGTTCATGTGGATCACCAGGTGAATGTTTCCATAACCATGGACAGTACAAATAATAGTTAATGAATTTGATCCAAAGTTCTTTCATCAGCAAACATTTTGCTGATTCTTTTGTCCAAAGGGACTTGCAGTGAGTAAGGGCATCTTGCTCTAGGATAACTACGGGCAGTCTGGAATCTCTGGGAATCAAAGCCATAACCTTCTGGCTGGGAATCTTTTTTTATCGCCCTTTAGGAGATCCCAAGTGTCTTACATGTTAAGAACAAGCTTACATTCATACAAATCTGGTAAAGATTCTGAATCCACCACTTCGCTATCCTGCCAGCCCAGTTTTGGTTGTGTGTTTTCTTGGTTGCTTGGCCCTTATCCCCCTTGCGTCTCGGTTCTGTGTGTCCCCCCCCTCCCTCCTCCCAGACATGTGAACAGAGGCAGCTCAGTCACTTTCAGTACCTGAGCTGGCCGGACTACGGGGTGCCCACCTCGGCTGTGACCCTCATCGACTTCCTGGGGGCTGTGAAGAGACAGCAGAAGGCCGTGGTGAAGGGTCTGGGGTCCCAGTGGGCCGGACACCCCCTCGGGCCCCCCATCGTGGTCCACTGCAGCGCAGGGATCGGAAGAACAGGTGAGTGTTCTCTACGGCCATGTCAACAGTACACACATGCACTTGCTACACACACACACACACACTCACGGCACACTACACAGTTTGACTTCACCACCTTCCTCTGTGGATCTCTTAAGAAACAAACAGCCCAGAGGTTGTTTTTTTTTTATCAAGTGTACCTTTTGGAATATTAATGAGATGAATTAGTGAGGGTAGGCCAAAACTTAGAAATTACCTATCCACACATGAAGTAGGGTTGTTGACACTGACTAAATGCATCATTGGACAGCTGTGGGCGAATAGCACATTGTATAAAGTTGTGATTGACGTGCGCCCGCTGTGCCCCTCCAGGTACATTCTGTGCCCTGGACATCTGCCTGTCCCAGCTGCAGGACGTCGGCACGCTCAACGTGCGGCAGACGGTGCGCCGCATGAGGAGCCAGAGGGCCTTCAGCATCCAGACCCCAGACCAGTACTTCTTCTGCCACAACGCCATCCTGGAACACGCCCAGCGGCAAGGCCTGCTGCCGGCCAATCAGTGAGCCTCTTCTGCCACCCTGCCAACCAATCCCGAGGTTTCCCAGCATCCACTTGGACAAATCGATGCACTCCGTGCTTTTTTTTTTTTTTGGAAGATAGTTCGACAGCCAGACGAAGAAAGAGGGGAGAGGCGGCGTCAAGAGATGTAACATTTCTTTTTGGCATTTACCAATGTAGCAAGCAACAACTTAGCCGGTCAATAATAACAATGTTCAATCTTTATTCTGTGTTTCCTGACGAACCAGTTATTCGTGTGCTGTGGTAGACAAACCGATCTCCTCTGTTGCATTCAGGCTGCTCTGAGTGAAGAGTACAGTGCTCATAGGTGTGTGCTAGAGCTTAGTGTTTAGGAGCCTACTATAACCACATAAAGACTGCGTAAGAGTACCATAGTGCCACCGAGAGATGAACAACTTTGCCTCTTTCTCTCTCAATTCCCACTGCAGTTTTTCCATAAGAGCTACTCGATTGATGCAGATGTTTTTAAAGTAAGGGTGAATGTATAGTAGGCAAGCTAGCTTTGCTTCCCACCAATAGCACTGCTGAATCCAGTGCTGAAAAATGTATTGGTTAAGCTCCTTGCATCCGAATAATCAGTTGATCCAAGGGCTTATTGGTCTTCATTCCGGTTTTCCATTAATGCTGTATACCTTCTTTTTTTTATCTTAATCTTTTTTTATTCACTGTGTGTCTGATAGTCAGTAAAGTCAAAAAAATGGTTGGTTCAAGGAATAAGCAGGAGCAAATCTTTGGTCACTAGTGTGGTCCTAAATGGCGTCACTATATCAACTTTTCAACTTATTACGTGATTTTTAAAAACAAACTATGCAGGGGATAACTAACTGCTTTCTATTAGCTGCACGTGTCCAGTCTTTTAGTAGGGGTTCCCTAGGAGGGGTTACCCATGGAGAGTGGGGCTACCAAATGGGGGGTGGGGCTACCACATGGGGGGTAGGGCTACCACATGGGGGGTAGGGCTACCACACGGGGGGTGGGGCCACCAGATCTCAACACTAACTTTGTGGAACGGTGTGGAGACTGGGCAGATGACAAATCACATCCAATAATCGTAACCATAAACTAGGGTGTTAAAAAGCATTGTGTTACAGCACAACTGTTTTCTGCCAGATTGCGATTGATAATTTCAAGTCCTTTCAACTGCCAGATTTAGTTAAGGTGGCCAATCACAATTCTTGGGGGGGCATGTGCCACCCCAGGCTGTCCCTGGAAATGTCTTTTAACTCTGCTTTCCCTCTTCAGTCCATCCACAGAAGGCCAGTTGTTGGATGGTGTCTGCTCAGTCCTTCTACTCCAATGCAGTACACTCCATTGTGTTTTTATTGTCTTCTAGTTGTGTCTTTGTAATGTGAGACTCTCTAGGACATTCTAGGATTTGTATTGACATGCACACGCACACGCACCCACACACACACACACACACACACACACACACACCTGTCGAGTGGTCCACACGGCAGTGACTGTCCTAAAAACACGTGTCTGTCAGTCACCTGTTGCAAGACCACATGTAGTGCAATAGATCTTTGTTTCTTCTGTCGTTATACTCAAGTCACGTATTAGCACTTTGAAATAACCAATCCCCTTTGAGATTAGTCCCTAATGTCGTTTTCAGTGGAATGCTTTAAAAACAGGATTCATTCATAAATTTGGCAGTAATCCTGGGATGAGTTTGCTATTTGAGATTAACTCTAACAGACATATGTGAATAACATTCTATGGGCCATTTTTAACTTCAGTGTGTGTGTGTGGATTTATGTGCCACGTGATTGAAAAACATTGTCAAACATCTTTTTTTATTAATATCCTTAATGTGTTGTAGTTACAAAGTTGCTTTTATCTGATCCCTGTATCTTGTATTGATTTATAGTATATATACAAAATCTATATATATATATATATATATTTAAAACTTCATTTTTTATTTGGATGAAAGAATGTGTTCTTTACTACAGAATTCATATTGAATTTGGTTGTAGTGAAGCTTAGGGAGTCTTGAGATCCTTCATGGACACTTATTGTTCTTTTTCGATTATGGACACAACGCGTGCCTCATTTTATTTTTATATTCTATTCAGCGGCTGTTTTCATACAGTTATTCAGGCTATACAATTTACATTAATTTTATATTCGTTCTGTTGTATTGCATTTGCAATTAGTCTGTTTATTGAATCAAGCTATTCTGTATTAAACCACTTTGTCAACGTCTGTATGTTGTTTTCATTGCATGGTTTTTAGTTGAATTACTTAATATTGGAATGGTTACTACATGTTAACAGAAATACCATGAGTTGTGGCTTATTATATCACATTTCTGTCAATGGGTGAAAATATGGATTATTAGAAACACTTAAGAGAGCAGGCTTTAAGTCAAAGTCAGCAAACATTCAAAAGAAAGCAGTGGTTTTAGCAACCAAAGAATAGCCTATAAATGTCTTCACTCTTTTCTGAAGAGAAGTTGCATTGTAACAATTCTGTGTATTTCTCCACAGTCAGTGCAAACTTATGTCAAAATGTAGAACTTTGTATTTAATAAAAAGTATATTTATGAAGAGAATCATTGAACAATGTCCTGACGCTGGGTGCCGTTTTAGCGGGCGATATTCAAAACCAAATGACGTATTATGTAGTACGTGCCAATGCCAGCGGAGGGGGCGTCTCCAACTATTTTGTTACAAACACGAATCCGGAGTAAGAAGTCTTTTCCTGGGTATGTAACAGCTGTTTAAACAAAACAAAATTAATAGTAATGATATCGTTCACCGCTAATTGCCTTCGTTTCGATAGGAAAAGGTTATACCTCCAGTGTAGCCTTTGGTGTCCATAAGAACGAATTTAAATTGCGTTCTATGGCAGTGATCGCTTAAGCATAGCGTGTTTAACAGTCGGATCAGGGGGGGGGCATTGGATTGTTTCAACAATTTAGTCCCGACATTTAACACCATTGTTGTGGGAAATCCTCATGTGTAGAAGTCTAAACCGTCGCCTGCAGTGTGCATGTCGCTTGTTGGCAAACGGAGCGGTAGGGGGAGGGAGTTGTTGTGAGACAGGTTAGACATTTTACTCCCAATGTTGAAGTAAACAAAGAATAGGATTTGTAATGCCCACTCGTGCTTTTCCCTAAAAGCAGGAACAACAACTGCGCACCGGGACCCTTCGAATTTTGCGATCAAATTACAATAGCAATGTCTAAAAAGCAATGTAATCCCCGTTTCGTTTGACTTTGGCATTGTTTAGAAAGGACGAACCGAGTCGAGCCCGCGCTGCCTAGTAGAGATGCGATCCTGAACGCCCAGGCCACTTGGCCGTGTCCAAATGGGTTAATGAAGGGCGTAATAACCCGGTGTGGCGTTTTTACGCAACGGATCCGCCTTTGTTTCGATATCATTTGTGTCAACGATACGTGACCACACACGACCTAACAGCACAGGGACGAATGGCTCCTGAGTCGTGTTTGGGTCCAGTGTTATGTTCTCTCCACTCCCCGCAGTGCGTGTCTTTTTTTTGCGTTAGACTCGACAATATTTGTTTTGAACAGTAAATGCACTATTCTCGTGAGGCACCCACATCGTTTAAATGCCCTCTTCAAATGGAGGAAGTGAGCCGCGTCGACCAGACGGTCCGGTCGGATGCATGCGATTGCAGCCGACGTTTAAGCGACATACGTGATAAGAACGTAATAATATCAAAATAGTGCTGGGCAATGATCGCCGTTCAATGCGAATGTGTCTGCCCGGATGAAGAAGGAATCCCGGGCTAGCGTTTAACTCCGCCTCTCGTGGGCGATGCTTTATTTTGGAAGTACAACCTTTGGTGGCTTTGTATCGAGACGTCCATGTGCCTATTGGCTGTTGTGTACAGAAATGGGGGACGAAGAAAGCGAAGGCAGACATAAATCCCTCCTACTATATCACGTGTACACCGACTCGCGGAAGTAGTGTTCTTTTTTTTGTTGCAAGAAAGAAGTAGTTAACTCGTGCATTTGTGCAATACAAAAACATAGGCAACAACACTGCCTACTTTCATTACTATAGCGAAATGAAGGTATGGGTGCTTCTTCTGAGGACGCACTTCGTGTGTGTATGTGTGTGTTGGGGGCGGAGGGGGGGGACACCTGCCCTACGAATTTGCTACGCAATAGTACATATTTTGGTTATATGAATGTGGTGGATCCGTAAGTCGAGCAAAACACTGAATTGTTCTGCAAAATATAAACTAGACCACGTATAAAGTCTTCCTGGCGTTATCGCGCTTCAAGTCGGAATGGGCGTGATAGCAGCGCTGCATAAATTGCTGATTGACAGTTCAAGACCACAATCCGTTGTATTCGAACCTCCTTCTTGCGGTTCATCTTAGGTACTGACCAATGACATCGTAGAGTGGGCGGGGGTAACCAAAAGCTATGGCCAATGCTATCAGAGAAGGGGCGGGGTTTATCGCACAGACCACGCCTTTCACAAGGAGCCAACCGAACGGAGATTGTTTTCCTCTCGGGGTGAATTTTAATTTAGCACTTCCAAGATTGTTACTATAAACTGTTTATATTTTACTTCTTATAAATCGCGCACGTGTACTTCCTCCGGCGATCCCTCTGATGGTTTCCCATCAGTGAGCGAACGTTACGGAATCGTCCACCAACTTCAGCTGGCTATCCAGGAGAGTGGTGAGTTCAGTCAAATTCATTCAACGTGCTAACTTGGCTAACTAACGATGCCACGATTTTAAAAATGCAATGGCAAAGAAGTGAGGCAATCACCCCTCCACCATGGTCGTAGCCATGCTATTGCCTTGTTTATAAACCCGCCTTTTACGTGGTGCCCGAGCTGTGGACATGTCGGACAGTCTTACCACGTCGCTAAAGGTTAGCCGCATGTGCCTTGCTCGTAGCCCGGATTGTGTCCGGAGTCCGGCGACTCGTGTTGTTTACATTAGCGAGCTGCTAACCATCGGCGGTGCAACCTGCTCCGCGGCGACCGAGTGGTCTGCAAGTGGATCGCTGTGTTATTTTCTCGGCTATATAGCAGATAAGCACTAAGTGCTAAGACGTGGCTGAGATCCCGATAAAAGAGGAGCTCGGTGCATGGCGGCACCCCGGCGCTCCGTGCCCCGGCGCCATGCTCTAAATGGCGGGTGTGTGGAGAACTCGAGGTCGGTGCTTGCGTTGCTAGGCCGCACAGCGAAAGGGGGACGGTCGCTGAAACCAACAAGTTGGCCATCGTAATCACCACAACATACCGCGTTTATAAAGTACCTGACGAGATCGATTCACGGTCGGTTATCCGATAGGGGAATTGGACCGCTGTGTTCGTGCCTGGCTTAACGGCTCCGTACACCTCGATGCACATAGAGAGCGTCTGTCGGACGAGCGGCTGTGTTACTAGCCGTCAGCAGGGCTGGTTCTTTATTTATTTTTTTATTTTATTTTTTCATAACAACTTTGTCTGGATCTCCGTCATTCATTCAGTTCCCCCGTGGTTGGTGGTTCGTCGGGAAGGGATTTGTGAATGGCAGAAGCCCACGTTTACCAAACACCTGTTTTCTTTTTTCTTTTTGCCTCGGTGACGTAGTCGGTACGTTTCATTGGCTACGGTGGGGACTGCGAAAAAAACTTTATTGTATGTTTCACTTCAATGTATGGCTTCTACGAAGATTAGAATATGCTAAAACCATGTCCGATTTTACGTGCAAATGGTGTACTTTTGGCGTTCCCATTAAAAACAAAATAACTAAGCTCGTCACCTCAATATATATTTTTATATATTTTTTTTTTCACACGGCAACATATTAAACCATTAAATACGGTTGGCTTGGACGATTACATTTTAACTGCACAACGATAACTGCCTAGTTATTATTGAAGTCAATCTACAGCAAATGCATAACATCGACATTAAAGCGTTGCCTACTCAAGCCTGCAATGTGTTGTCATTCTCCAGGTCCCTCAGCCCCCTCGAGCATGAGTTCATAATGAAGCGGTGTGTGGAGGAACAGGAGACTGTGTTTGCGTCCCAGCACCAGCAGCAGCGGCGGCTCCCGGGCAGTGCGGAGGCCTTCCAGCACCGCGTGCTGGCTCCTGCCCCTGCCGTGTACGAGCCCGCGCCCGACAGCATGCAGCCCACGGCGGGCGTCCAGTATGCCGTCCCTCAGGGTTACCAGGTACAGCCTCCAGCCTGGACCCCCCACCCCCCGGGATGTTGAAGGGATCTGTGGTAGAGAGCTGGGTGGTTACAGATGTCAGTGGTTGCTATGGCAAATCACAACCACAGTGTATTAACAGTTTTATTAGATTATTTGTTTGCAAGTTAACTATGGGGAGTAGGATAATAAAAATTACCCACTGTTTATCTGTAAGCATCCTGAAGCTTGTAGCTGACAACTTACTCATTAACGACATAAGAAAAAAAAATCATATCTTTTCTGTGTTCCTCCAGGTTCCCAATGCGGCCCAGAATAGCGCGGGCCATGGGCACACCTCCAGCCCTGCCGTCCATGGGGGGCCAGCCCACCACCACAGCCCAGCGGTCCAGGCCCACGGCCCCGCTGGCATGCATGGCCACACCCCCGCCCCCCAGGCCTCCGCCCAGGGACAGCAGTTCCAAAGGCTCAAGGTACGCCCTGTGGTTAACGTTGAAACCTGTTGAGGATTTAGGGACGTCAGGGGAAAATCTATCCAGACGTTTGGGTTTTGATGTGAAGCCGATGTGCTGGCTCCTGGTGCGTCTTTATGAGGAAAGCATGCATGGGGAGGATGATGACTTTGCATCATTATGATCACCATCATTTGGAGCATTTTTTTCTGGCATATCTGGCACTTTATATACACTTCTCAGCCACCTTTCTTAGAGACTAACTGTGTGCCTACTTATGAGCTGAAAACAATTCTATTGGCCTGGAGGAAAATATTTGTCAATATTCACCCATGGTCCTGTTGATAGTAACAATCACTTGCATTATAACACATCATCAACATCAATTACAGTAATGGCTTCAGGTTCCGTATTAAGCTGCCAGTTTCTGTTTGTAGATTTGTGTTCGGGACACTTATTTAACAGTTTGAGTAACTGAATGCTTTTTATTGCCATGTATGCTAGCACAAACAAGGAATTTTCTGTTGTGTATTAATTCTGAAAACGGCACAGGATATCAAATTAAACTGAAGATATAGAAAAAATTGGCAACCTACTAAATATTAATATAAATACAAATATAAAAACATGAACAAAATGTATATGTGTGTTAAGTGAACAGGATGCTCACTCTCTTACATGTGCTGGTTTTGTGTTCCTCCAGGTGGAAGATGCGCTGTCCTACTTGGATCAGGTCAAACTGCAGTTTGGCAACCACCCTCAAGTCTACAATGACTTCCTGGACATCATGAAGGAGTTCAAGTCTCAGAGGTATGTTCCATGAATTATCAGAAGGTCAGACAATGATTCACATCATCAGTTATAATCAGTGATGCGCTCAAGGCAAGTCTCATCAAGAGCGAACACTTGAATCATTTCCTTTCACCGCTCGTGTCCCCCAAGAGAACGCACCTGGCTCTTCCGGTAAGTCAATATGGGTAGTCTAATTGAGTGGAGCACACGCACACACCCTTGGGACGTGTTTACAAGTATGAGAGAAGCCTGAAGCAAGTGGATGCATGTCACAAGTGGAATTTGATTGTGAGGATTAAACATGAGTTGTCGTTGTTGTGTAACGTGAGGAAACTCGGAGCCACCGTTCTCCGAAGTAGTGTCACCACAACCGATGGCTGATGTCACAGCAATTGAGCAAGGCAGGGGAAGCCCCGTTAACATGCTTACACTGCAAATTCAGGCACTGGATGCGACGCGTTTGGAGTCACTTTCCATTATTTTTATTCTTACCAAATGTGAACCAATTTATAAGCTTCAAAGTAAAGAGTAGTATGATGTTACTTAGCAACTCTGCCAACCTGTGGATTAAGCCTGAGCATTTTAAATCTGTATCATAAAGCTACTTATTTTATGTTTTTTATGTTTATGTGTTTTTTTTTGTATCTTTTTATGAATTTCAAACTGCCCCAACCACACTATTCAGGCCTCTTCAAATTTGTTATCTATGGACAAATCCAGAATTGTACCCATCAGTACCAGAGACTGAACCTCTTGTCTCTGGCCCTGGATTACAACCTCAGTATAACACGTTGGTCTTTGTCCCCCTCCCCTCAACAGCATCGACACCCCAGGGGTTATCAGCCGCGTGTCGCAGCTCTTCAAGGGCCACCCTGACCTCATCATGGGCTTCAACACTTTCCTCCCACCGGGCTACAAGATCGAGGTGCAGCACAACGAGCTGGTGAACGTCACCACGCCGGGCCAGATCCACCACATTACCCCGCACGGCATCACGGTCCAGAACATCCCCATGCCGGGAGCGCCCGCCCAGCCCCAGGCCCCACTCCATGCCCAGCTCCTGGCTCTCGCCAACCCCGCCGCCTCCGCATCCGCCGCCACGACCACCAGCGCCCCGGTCCTGCTGGCACAGCCCTCCCCGGCCAAGATGAGCAAGGTGGGTACCGGAGCACCTGTCGGTCGGGCGCCAGGGTCTGGGGTGTAGTTCTAGCCACCATTGGTTGTCATCTGGCCACCTTTTATGTATTTATTACGCGGGAGGGATGATCATAAACATATTTATGGTTTGTTTGTCTGCTCTGGTATTCTGTGTTACCCAAGATGTCAGCTTGAGGAACTGGGCATACCCAGGAAGGCTGGGCATGTTAAGAGGAATTTAGATTCTTCATTTTTCACGCATATGTGACATATTATTACAAATCTGAGTGATTGGTAATTGTTGGTAACTGTGGGCTGGAGAAATTGGTCATTTAAAGAATGACCCATTCTTTCTTCCAAATTCTATTTCAGCCATTAGACATTTCAATGGCACCATTGAGATTTTACCTCCAGATATTCTTTAGCTACTGTGCTGTCTTGTATTGTCTTGCATGACAAATGTACAACGTTTTAGTTCCAACTTCCATGACATGACTCAATTCAGTCTAATTCCGACCCCACGCCACCTTTTCTAAAACCTAACCCTGGCTGACCTCCTCCCCCCAGACGCAGCAGTCTCCCGTCCTGACGCCGAGCGGCCAGAGTAACCCGTCCATCCCGGTGTACACCTCCCCCCGCTCGCCGCCCCTGCAGCTCCACCCGCCCTCCGGCACCACCCCCGCCGGGCCGGCCGCGCAGAACAACCAGCCCGTGGAGTTCAACCACGCCATCAACTACGTCAACAAGATCAAGAACCGCTTCCAGGGCCAGCCCGACATCTACAAGGCCTTCCTGGAGATCTTACACACGTACCAGGTCCGCACGCTCGGATGGTTGATACTCACCGTGTAGCCATTCTGTGATCTGGGATGCATGTCCTTAAGGCAGGCAGGGGTTAGGCATCTTGAACTGGTATCCAGTTCTTAGGTTAGAAAGTTGTCTCCGACATCGGTTTCCTCACCTCATCGAACCCTTTCTACACCATGCCACAAGAGTGATCGGTGGTCCTTTATTTACATTACCAATGTCAGCAAAGTCCCTCGGCATCATCTGTGTATGACGCAACCCTAGGTTGGGTTGGGGGGGTCATTCGGGAGCAAGACTTCAAACCAAAAGGTTCTGGGTTTAAACTCTAATGCCGGCAGATACTTTAGCCCTACCAAGATTGCTAACAAGAGCAAGATAACTAACCCCTGCCTGCTCCATAATGACCTCTAACACTCCCTATAAGTGGTGCTGTATCAGTTTTTATTCTGTGTTGATCAGAAGTAAAACTCTGTAAGTGGGGCTGTAACTGTGTTTTTATTGTGTGTGTGTGTGTGTGTGGATCAGAAGGAGCAGCGGAACGCCAAGGAGGCCGGAGGGAACTACACACCGGCCCTGACGGAGCAGGAGGTGTACGCTCAGGTGGCCCGGCTCTTCAAGAACCAGGAGGACCTGCTGTCAGAGTTTGGCCAGTTCCTTCCCGACGCCAACAGCTCGGTGGTAAGCGCGACCAGAATCAGCAGGGATCATATCAGTTCAAGTCATTGGGTAACGTGGGAGTATAGATTCTGCCCTTTTTACTGCAACCCTTACCTTGAGGTACTGACTTCCTCTTGATGGCTAACCGTGCCCATCCATGTCTTCACCCTCTCTGTTCTGTTCTGTTCTGTGATGTGTGTGTGTGTGTGTGTGTGTGTGTGTGTGTGTGTGTGTGTGTGTTCTGCAGCTGTTGAGTAAAACCACGGCGGAGAAGGCGGAGTCGGTGCGAAACGACCATGGCGGCACGGCCAAGAAGCTCCAGCTCAACAACAAACAGCGGCCCAACCAGAACGGCTGTCCGATCCGCCGGCACCCGGCCGCGACGACCACGCCCCCCGTGAAGGTGTGTAGGCGAACTTGGACCATCACGGTCGACCAAGCTGAACCATCAGTGTCTTATAACACGCTCCGAGCTTAATGTGCTTATTTTGAAGGACCTACTGAAATATGCACCCAAGACTATGAGAGTTTTATTATGCCAAGCAGGGTGTCGATCAGAGTAAATGTATGTTTTTTGTTTGTCATAATTTAAGTGGCCAAAAGACATAATCAATTTCATGCTGTCAATAAGTTGAAATCAATCTATCGAACATTCCATATTATTTGATCCCAGAGGGGGAAATACGGGTGCCACTGCAGAGGTTTTTGTGGTGTGTGATTACAATGCAGAAGGATGCACAAGAGTTTGTTTACTTTCTGTGTTACTTAACACTTTACGCTTTTGCAACAGCGAATTTATCCTGGAGGATGCATTCTGCTGACTACTACATTTAGTATTTATTGTTTTTATGGTGGAGAGCACTTTGATATGCTTTTGTGAATGGAAAATGCTAAACATGTGATTCCTGTATATGCTAATCCTATAATATTATAATGTTATAATCTCTGGATAGGGTTTGGGTTATTTCCAGTGCATTTTGTGAAACAATGCACTTTTGTCCCCCCTATTTGCCATTGGCTGTTGCAGCCGAAGCACAAGTTACTCAACATGAAAGATTCCTCCACGGCAGACTCAAGCAAGCATGGAGCTGGCACAGAATCTCTGTTCTTCGAGAAGGTGTGTACAAACATACAACATGGAGCGCACTTGTTTACCCAAAACAAGTGGGCCTGAGAAAAGTCAAAGCAGAGTGAATTCTTGAATTCTCTCTAAACTTGGAGGTGTACTCGATATATGATTCTATATTCAGTGATGATCATGTTGATCAACCATAACCCCACATTAAACCTCCTTGCTTTTGAGAAACCATTCCCTAACTTCCACACCAAAAACACGTACAAACGCGTTCTCAAAAGAGGAATGGTGAATCACTCTTCTACAGTCAATGCTGCCAGCACTCCATTTATTGTTATTTGGTCCTGTCCTTTCCCCCCCGCTCCCATCTCCATGTTATAGGTCCGTAAGGCCTTGCGAAGTGCAGAGGTGTACGACAACTTCCTGCGCTGCCTGGTCCTCTTCAACCAGGAAGTGATCTCCAGGGCTGAACTGGTACAGCTGGTGCTTCCCTTCCTGGGGTGAGTTCACTTTCACTTTCACTTGACATAATGGTTATAATCCAACCCATTGATGTTACGTATTGACACATTGGGTTAATTTGTATTTAATATACATATACTTTATTTTTATAAACTGGGTCAATAACAGAAAGGCAACAATAAAAACCAACAAACTACCAAATCACACAGAAAACAATGCAAACATTTCATGCAATTGTGTCTTAAACTCTATTCTCCAAACCCCATAGAAAATTCCCGGAGCTGTTCAACTGGTTCAAGAACTTTCTGGGCTACCGCGAGATGTCGTCCCACATCGAGAGCTACCCCAAGGAGCGGGCCACAGAGGGTATCGCCATGGAGATAGACTATGCTTCCTGCAAGCGGCTGGGCTCCAGCTACCGGGCCCTCCCCAAGAGCTACACTCAGCCCAAGTGCACCGGCCGCACGCCCCTCTGCAAGGAGGTGGGTACTGGGACCTGGTTCACCTGGGCAGTTTCTCCATTGATTTTGTCCTACCCAGCTAGTGCTTAGATTGCCATGGTGATCAGAGATAAGCTATGGGGAATAAGGCAAGGGGTGTACATTATTTTTATTCCATCCAAATCTTTGATATGCAAGTGTAGCTGACGGAAGTGTCGACGCCCAATCACAGCTCACTATTTTGATTACAATAATGAATGAACCCTCACTTTTTTGGAAACGTATAAAGTCAATGCAATTCTAATGAGTCGTGTCTCACAAAGTGTGTGTGATTGTGTGTGTGTCCAGGTTCTGAATGACACCTGGGTGTCCTTCCCATCCTGGTCGGAGGACTCGACGTTCGTGAGCTCCAAGAAGACCCAGTACGAGGAGCACATCTACCGCTGTGAGGACGAGCGCTTCGAGGTGAGATGTTCAGAGCGATGTCATTGTGTTTGGAGTGGATTGGGACATTAAGCATCTCAAAGGAAAATACATATGCCTCTTATACTGTAATGTGCTCAGTTTTGATAGAATTCTAGTCTAGTCTTTTCTTTATTTTTTTTTACTATTCGTTCCCTAAACTCACTGTTTGCAGATAGTGAAATAACTCATAAGGAGCATCCCTTAGTAAGACCTGATCAATAACAGGGACTGGCCTTTATAATTGTGACCCGATGTGTCCCAGCTTGTTCTTTACAAGTTCTCCTATTGGTAACAAGCGAAATAGCCCAGCCCTAACCTGAAGGTGTCTCCTCCTTCATTCAGCTGGACGTGGTGCTGGAGACCAACCTGGCCACCATCCGCGTGCTGGAGACGGTGCAGAGGCGGCTGTCGCGCATGTCTGCGGAGGAGCAGGCCAAGTACCGCCTGGATAACACCCTGGGGGGCACGTCCGAGGTGGTCCACCGCAAGGCCATCCAGAGGATATACGGGGACAAGGCCGCCGACATCCTGGACGGCATTAGGAAGAACCCCGCCATGTCGGTGCCCATCATCCTGAAGAGGTGGGTGTCGCCCCCTGGTGCTGGGAAAACGTATTTCCGGCCGAGTCTCGGTGCACCGTCTAGTTTGGTTGAAAGCGTTGCCTTTTAATGGGGAAGTGTTTAAGCCAGAGTTTGTTGTTGTTGTTGTTGTTGCTATTTTCTTTTTATTGAGTTGACGTTGCTGTATTCATTTATAGGGCAGTCTGCATATCCTCTTTTCATTTCTTTCAGTGTTTACGACTGTTGTTTTGCATGATAACCCATAAATCTAAGACATTTCACATTTCATCCACTGGTTTATTACTTAAATTATAAATGTTTATTTACATTTCATGCATTTAATTAAAAAAAATGTTTAGACTAACCGTGTAATTCCACATTGTGCATGCCTCTGACTCTCAGTCTCACTCTTACTAACTCTTCATCACGGGCAGGCTAAGGACGAAGGAGGAGGAGTGGAGGGAAGCTCAGCGGGGCTTCAACAAGATCTGGAGGGAGCAGAACGAGAAGTACTACCTCAAGTCTCTCGACCACCAGGGCATCAACTTCAAGCAGAACGACACCAAGGTGCTGCGCTCCAAGACCCTGCTGAACGAGATCGAGAGCATCTACGACGAGGTCAGTGCCTTTACCCAACAACTTTCTTCTGCGTGGCTTTGTTGTGTTTGGGGGGGGTGGTGAGCGAGGCGGGATAGTCTGAGGTTTTGGGTTGTTTGACACTCGAGGTAGGACACTACCGGTTGTTGGTTCCAACGCCCCTGTCTGCAGCCTGCCTGTAGGCAATTATGTGCTTTTATGCGGTGCTAGAAAGGTTTGTTTTTATCCCGGTGTCATGGCAACTTTAGTGATGATGATTCAGCACCTATGGCGCTCATAATCCATCCCGGGAGGGATGCCTTTTCTGCATTCTTCAATTTTTCTATCTTCGAGTTAGATTTAGGGCCCTCGTAAAATGTGGCCTGCGAGGCCCTTTAACACTGCAACTGCAATCAAGTGCTGTAAAAAGAAAGTCGGCCACAAACCCAAAGCAACCATGACAACCCGAACCATACTGAGTGTGCTGCTGCGGCCGTGTCCCCCCCCCCCCCCACAGCGGCAGGAGCAGGCGTCGGAGGAGAACGCCGGGCCCCCCACGGGCCCCCAGCTGACCCTGTCCTACGAGGACCCCCAGATCCTGGAGGACGCGGCGGCCCTCATCATCCACCACGTAAAGCGACAGGTGGGCATCCAGAAGGAGGACAAGTACAAGATCAAGCAGGTCATCCACCACTTCCTGCCCGACCTGCTGTTCGCCCAGCGCGGCGAGCTCTCGGACGCCGAGGAGGAAGAGGAGGAGGAGGAAGAGGAGGAGGAGGAAGAGGAGGAGGACCGGGACGGGGAGAGGGACCCGGGGGAGGGGACCCGGCCCAAGAAGCACAACGGCGTTGCTGCGGCGGCGGCGGCGGCGGCGGCGGGGAGCCCCACCAAGTCCAAGCTGCTGTTCGGGGCCACGGCGGCTCAGAAGCTGCGGGCGGCCGGCGGGGACGCCTACCACCTCTTCCACGTCAACAACAACTGGTACATCTTCCTGCGGCTGCACCAGACTCTGTGCGCCCGCCTGCTGCGGCTCTACGGCCAGGCGGAGCGGCAGATCCAGGACGAGCTGCGGGAGAGGGACTGGGAGCACGAGGTGCTGGGCCTCAAGAGGGAGAAGAACGACAACCCGGCCGTCCAGCTGCGGCTGAAGGAGCCCAGTGAGTAGAGCTGCTTCCTGTCGGGACAGGTGGTGTAGTAACATGTTTGACCTTGGACGGCGCTGTTGCTCCAGTTTTTGTTTTGTAGTTACTTGCGGTTCCCCCCCCCTGAATTTTTTGTTGATACAATTTTTTCATGCCCAGGTACATATACTGACGTTGAGTCATGAATTAGCTTACAGAGACGTAAAGGAGCAACCTAGGTAGACACGAAAAAAACACATTATCAATGACGGGATCAATGAATTATTGTAAATACTTTTATTTTTTTTATTTTTTATTTTTTTGATCCCCAAAGCACCTTCTTTAAACTTCTTGGGGTCATTTTATTGACCTGGAAGAACCAAAGGGCTGGTCCAAAGCGTTGCTCTAAGTGTAAACTCTCCCCCGTCGTGTCTCTCCAGTGGACATCGAGGTGGAGGACTACTACTCGGCGTTCCTGGAGATGGTGCGCAACCTGCTGGATGGGAACATGGAGGCCTCGCAGTACGAGGACTCCCTCAGGGAGATGTTCACCATCCACGCGTACACCGCCTTCACCATGGACAAGCTCATCCAGAGCATCGTCCGGCAGGTACGTCTGCCCCCCCCCCAGGTGCATGTTGTGGTTGTTTTGACATTACACGTGAAGACCAATGAGGTACGTGGTTGCCTGCTGCATGCAAATAATATAAAAATAATAGGATTTTACGCTGGTGGCATCCTCGCATTGACTCTCTCCCTCTGTATCTCTCCCTCGCTCACACTCACAGCTCCAGCACCTAGTGAGCGATGAGATCTGTGTCCATGTGACGGACCTCTACCTGGCCGAGACCACTGGCGGGGCCACAGGGGGGCCCTTGTCCGCGCAGGCTGCCAGCAGCTCAGTCGAGGCCCTGTACCAGCGCAAGGCCGAGCAGCTCATGTCCGACGAGAACTGCTTCAAGGTGGGGGGAGAACCCGCAGGCTAGCCCCTGGTCTCACCGAGGCCCTTGGGCGTCTGATGCTTTTCGTAGCTCAGATAGGTCGAGTTGTATCTAAACTCCCTGGAGTCACTTTGGATATAAGCATCTGCTAAATAACTACATAGAAGTAGTAGTCCGATACTTCAAGTATTATGTGAAGTTGTATAAAGCATAAAACCAGTACCACAATCCACTTTGTGCGATGGATCAAGTCTGGCAGGATTGTCTAGTTGGGGTATTGTTTGTAGCCGATCTATAGGTCCCCTTGAGCAAAATGTCCGACCTCAATAATAAAGTAGGTAGCTTTGGGAAAGGCATGTGATTAACGACTACATCGCAAGCTGTATCCCCTTCTTACAAGTAGTTTCATGGTAAGAAATGTTGCTTTTCTTGGTAAGGAAGAATTGGAAGTCCACCTCTAACTCTGTCCCTTTGTGTCTCCCTCTCTTCTCCTCCACCTGTCCTCTCCAGCTGATGTTCCTACGGAACCGGGGTCTGGTCCAGCTCACCGTGGAGCTGCTCGACTCGGAGGACGACAACTCCGACGAGCCGATGGATGCGGGGGTGAGAGTCCCGCCCTAAACTACTTCCAAGACCATCTGAAAATACTTGCACAGCAAGCCGTGTCCGGCAAAGAGCTCTAGAGTCGCATAAAGCACTCTGTTGCAGCACCAGGGGATTGGGGGGGAACAGCCACAAAACCCTTTCTGTATTTCTCTCTTATTGATGTATTTGTAGAATGTGGTCGAAACAACGCCCCCCTGTTCTCTGACTTTAGTGTTAATTAGTCTTCTGGTTAAAAACAGGCTCCAGTAGAGCCACGTCTTTTGCACTTCGTGTGTGTGTGTGTGTGTGTGCGTGTGCGTGTGCGTGTGCGTGTGTGTGTGTGTGATTCTATTCCTCTCAATCCTTCCTTTTTATTTTCAGCGCTGGTCGGACTATGTGGGCCGCTACTTGGTCTCAGACTCGACCTCAGCAGAGCTACGGGAGCACCTGGCACAGAAGCCCGTCTTTCTGCCCAGGTACAACTTCTTTCTCTTCCCCTACACCCACCTGATTATTATAGATAATCCATAACCTAGAATCCAACTATCCGCTACCCATTGAAACATTTTTATTTATTTATGTTGTGCAGCCAGAGTAACCCTTCATCCATATATTGTATCCAAAGTGAAAAGGGCCGCACTTTCTATTGTGTTTTATTAGTTTAACCTGGTTGTGCAGAACTCCTGATTGATCTCGTGTCTCGCTTATAAGTTGCTTTGGTTACAAGAGTCTGCTTAAAGAACACGAGAAACACAAGAAACGACAACCAACCAACACGATCACACAACATATTCTCCTTAAAATTGGCCATTCCCTGTGAATCTAAACCTTCCCATCACCGTGACCCGTGTTGACCTCCGACCCCTCCGCCCCCCCAGGAACCTGCGGCGGATCAGGAAGTACCAGCAGGGGCGGGAGCAGCTGGACAAGGAGGCGGGAGACGGGGCGGGGAGGAAGTCCCTGGACAAGGAGAAGATGGCCTGCAGGTTCCAGCTCAACTCCTACAAGATGGTGTACGTCTTCAAGTCGGAGGACTACATGTACCGCCGCACGGCTCTGCTCCGGGCCCAGCAGGTACAGACCACCGGCGACCGGCCGTCCTCTGTTCAGCAGCCACTGCCCCCACCAAGTTATATCATTGTTTTATCCAGGCCTATTTAGGGACTTGGGTGTGAAAGTATTTTACAAGTGTTACTATAGAACATAGATCAGTGAACGGGTGACTGTATAATATTACCCACCGGCACACAGCCCCGGTACGAACTTTTGATCTAACCTTGTATTGATCCTGAGGGTGATGGTGGTGGCTGATGACTCGGATAACAATGATGTGGGGCGACGCCAACGACGACTATCATCTCCTGGAGATAACGAGGACATGACTCTGTTCTCCTCTCTCCCCATCCTCCACCATCAGTCACACGACCGGGTGAGCACGCGGCTGCACAACCGCTTCCAGGCGTGGGTGGACGCGTGGGCTAAGGTGAACGTGACACCGGACATGGCCACGGAGACAGGCGCCTGGCTGATGGGGGAGGACCGAGAGGAGTTCCTGCCCTGCGTCACCACCCGCAACCCGGAGGTGCTGCACTTCATGAACGTCAACAAGTACCGCGTCAAGTACCACCCGCCCAGTCCGGCGCCGTAGCGGTGACGACGCCCCCAAACTGGTGACACTAGTGTGTTGTTGTTTTTGTTTGTTTTTGGTTTTAAAAGAGGAGAAGAAAAGGGGGGTGGGGGTACAAAAGTGTGTGTGTGTGTGTGTGTGTGTGTGGGGGCGGGGGGCTTCTGGATCTGGTTTTCTAACTAGTTTCTTAGTAGCCGGTGTTGTCGATTGGGGTTGAAACCTGGGGCGGCTGGATCACCAACATCATTATTAACATTATGTTTTTGACCAGTGTTTTCAGCTGGGCCCACTGTTTTCTCTTGCAGGGCTTTTATTTTGGCGGTGCCAACCAAAAAAGAAATAATGTTTTTTCCGCGTGCCAGTCACTGCACTGAGCTCAACCAGCACTCCTAGCCATAGTCCAAGCTTTCCCAAGAGCTTCCGGTTGCTTCAGAGAAAAAGGGCTTTTTGTAGCGAGGGGGAAGCAAAAGCCTTTATTCCTTTTTTTTTGTATGCGTCGAGCTGCGCCGGAGCTACTTTATACTATTTAACAGACCTGTTCTTCCACGGAAAGCTCCTTTTCTAAAAAACACAATAAATCTATCCAGCAGGTTTTTTTTTTGTGATACTTCATAACCCTGGGAAAACAGTGAGGTGGTCAAGTGCACTTATGGAGAACGAGGAACAGCAACTTCTCAGACCAACTTTTTACCCCCCAGACCGAAGGCATGGTTGCCTGGGGACAATCCAAGACTGGTACAAAAGAGTTTGTGGTCCTTTGAGGCCAGTAATCCCAGGCAAAACTTGGCCCCTAGCAATAGACGGAGAGAGAGTCTTGGTAGTTAACCGTTTGACAGACAGATAAACATTGTACCTGCAGTAAGACAAGGAGAGAGAGATGGGGGGAGAGAGAGAGAGAGAGAGAGAGAGAGAGAAACATGTACCTACCTGCCATAACTCAGAGAAAGAGGGAGATATGTACCTACCTACCATTAGACAGAGGCGAGAGATAGACCTAGTTCCTGTTATTAGACGAGAGGGAGAGGGAGAGAGACCTAGTACCTGCTATTGGACAGAGGGGGAGAGAGAGAGAGAGAGATAGAGAGAGAGAGAGAGAGACCTAGTACCTGCTATTGGACAGGGGGGGAGAGAGAGAAACCTAGTACCTGCTATTGGACAGAGGGGGAAAGAGAGAAACCTAGAACCTGCTATTGGACATAGGGGGAGAGAGCGTGAGACCTGGTGCCTGCTGTTGGACAGAGGGGGAGAGAGAGAGATCTGGTAGTTAGCATTAGACTGGAGGGGAGAGAGACCTGGTACCTGCTATTGGATAGAGGGGCGGAGAGAGACCTCGAAGCTTCCCTTAGACGGGGGAGAGAGACTTGGAAGCTATGATTAGACAGATGGGGAGAGAGAGGGAGACCTGGTACCTGCTATTAGACAAAGGGGGGAGAAAGACCTAGTACCTGCTGTTGGACAGAGGGGGAGAGAGGGTACTCTGCTAGCTACCATTAGAAACAGGGGTGGAGAGAGACTTGATAGCCACCATTTGACAGATGGCGAGAGAGTCCTGGTAGCTACCGTTAGAAAGATGGGAGAGAGAGACATGGGCGCTAACATAAGAAAGAGGGGCGGAGGAGACATGGGCGCTAACATAAGAGGAGCAGGTTATTTCGGTTCTAGCTGCATTCAAGTAATTGCGTCTGTGTCCCAAACAGTATTGTGGGGTTAAGGGTAGGATGTGCACAGTTGCATTTTTTGTAAATGAATGAAAATAATAAATAAACAAGAGGGAACCTAAATGGTTGTATATTAGCCCTTGCAACACTGTTTGGTGACATAAGACTGTAAAATTGTAAAGCTCATGAATGTCAGATACTGACATGTATTCCAGTGTAGAAGTTGTGTGTGTGTGTGAGTGTATATATATACATTATATATATATAGTTCTATTAACACCAATGATCCTGGCCGCCCCAGTACTCAAACTTCCATTCGTTATAACTCACTGGCATAAGGCCCTTCACCAATACACCAGCTCTCTCTAGCTGTCTCTATCTCTATCTCTCTATCACTAACACACACACACACACACACACACACACACACACACACACACACACACACACACACACACACACACACAC
>JAOPUD010000162.1:3602950-3626789 GCA_027122715.1 Trisopterus minutus | reverse complement strand
TTTTATATATATATATATATATATATATATATATATAGTTATATTAAATTGTCTAATTGCCAGTTCTTTGCAGAAATCACATCTGCTATATCTTTGTATACAAAGTAATAAGTAAGTAATAATAAGCTGTTTCTGAAATGTATCCCTCTGTCTGGCTGTATATTTCTATCTCATTGCCTCTCTTGCACCTTCGCTCCCTCTTTCTAACTGTTGCACTGCACAGTTAGCAAGGTGGTCCTCGACCAAAAATGTATTTTGCCCTGATATGTTTGGTTATCTCATTCAGTTGCGTTATACAGCAGGAATTGTTAGTAGTTTTTAAAATTTAATATAATAGATCACTTTATTTATCGATAGCTTTTCCCCTTTTACTTTGTTCATAGATGTCCTGTAATAAAGGTGATTCCCAACGGTCAAACAAAGAAAGCCTCCAAGTAAGTAACTCATGGTAAAACTGTGAATGATGGTTTTCAAATCATATTTCAAGGCCCCTACAGTCTCAACGTGTTCTTTTTTCTTCCTGCCTGGGTTTCCTCTTCTTTCCTATAGAGCTAAAGCCCATATGGGTCAGATTACCAAGGCCGGCTTTGGTTTCCTGGCCTTGTTGTGTGAACTCAAGTGGCAGCTGTAATTTTAGAGAACTTCCAGGTTTACTGAACTTCAGATCAGCCTTTTTTTCTCTCTTGTTTTGATTGCATCTCTAGAACTTGGATTGGTAATTTCTTAAAAAAAAAATGAAATGTCGCTGTTGCTATGTCGCTATAATTATACAGCACACAGTTGAACAGTTGAAGCGCAAAGTGTTTTTTAATCAGACTTTGCATGCACAGCCTGTCATTTTGAATACCTCCAGAAAGCTTTTGTTCATCCAGTTTTTTTCTCCAAATCATGTGATCCTTGACCCGGGGTTACTGTGAGCGGTGACTTGCACTGCCACATCATGTGAGCGATGAGCTCATCAGACAGCCATTGTTTGCTGTTTGCATTATTCCCTTTCACAATCAAGCGTCACAGTATTCTTGCTCTGTAGAACTTAGAGGAAACATGCACCATTACTAATACCTGGATGCTAGGGGTGAGTCAAAGCAAGCAAAGCAGTTCAGGTTTCTTAAGTTCACTGTAGGTAGCAGTTTCAGTGTTGGGGGGGAATTCTTAAGATTGGCTAAGCGAGGTTGCATACATCAATAATAGAGGTTACAAACAGAAAGAGGCTGGGTTTATTATATACAGTAACCTTTGTATAAAGGGCTGAAATTCAAACATATTATTTGGCAATTATGATAATATATGCAACACATGATGCATTCTTATATGTATATAAATATATATAGTGTATGTTCATATATATATGTCTGGTACACAAGATGACTTCTAAATGTCCAATTTAGGTTAATCCTAGACCATGTATTCAATGTGACAGCCACTGTCTGCTACTGCTTAGTTCATTTTAGTTCAACTTTAACTTTCGTCCTGCTGAAGGGTTTACACATCTGTTCAACTCCACAGTGGAACACAGGTGTCTCTGAAGTATGTTTCTAGGGGTAACTGGGAGCGGATTTACAATAAGCAGTCAGCAAATTTTAACATTTGCGTAACACTATGGATATAAATAC
Source organism: Trisopterus minutus (assembly GCA_027122715.1). NCBI lineage: Eukaryota > Metazoa > Chordata > Actinopteri > Gadiformes > Gadidae > Trisopterus > Trisopterus minutus. Next base: position 3,625,176 of record JAOPUD010000162.1, on the reverse strand, counting down.
ATGGCAGTCTTTGTCTTGTTCAAGTTGTCTGAAAGACAAGCTCAACTTCCCCAGTGGTAGGAAACGAGAGTGGTGGTGGTGGTGGTGGTGGTGGTGACAACTTGTTTTCTTCTAACGGCGTGCGGAGAGCTAGCAGGCTGCTAAGCCATTGTTTCCCTCCCAGAGCTAGCTTTCTGGAGCACTGCCAGCATGCAGCGCATTCCCTGGCTCACAGCCAAGAAAACAGTAGGCAGAGACCTTAAACTGGGTTTCTCAAATACTTGTATCCCTGCAAGGCAAACATCTTTCCCACTTCAGGGGAAGGTATGAACTAATAACACCTGCCTTAGTCTGAATGACTTAGCCGTAGTTTCTTGGTGAGAAAAAAGCATGCATGATAAAGGGAGGGCGGGGGAAACATCTTCAATGTGCAACGTTAAAAGGTTGTGACGGACACATCCAACATCATTTTCATATCGTTTTGCCACTTTTAGGGCTTACAACAGTTCCCTAGACAACCGGCCCTTTGATGGACTTAAACTCATTTTGTGTGTGTGTGTGTGTGTGTTTGTGTTTTTATTTTTCAGGGGGCAGAGGCCATGGTGCTGGAGAGTGTCATGTTTGCCATCTTGGCGGAGAGACAGTTGGGTCCCAAACTCTATGGAATTTTCCCCACGGGTCGCCTGGAGCAGTATGTCCCAGTAGGTTTACAGTTGACATTACATACAACGTTCGTCTGCCTGCATGTACTTGCTGCATGTCTAGATATTCTTCTGCCAACCCCCACTCCCACCCACACACAATGTCCAATGATAAGGTTGGGGTTATTAAGTTGAATGTAGGACCCTTTGACATTATCATCAGCCGGTTAGAGATCCTGCTGATGATTGTTTGATCATGGTTTAACAGACTAGGCTTGTTTATGTGTGTGTTGCCTGTTTCTCTACTGATCAACAATGTGATCAGTGATTGGTGTTTAGTGGAAATTAATTAAACCACAAAACATCTACTCCTCAGTGGCTGAACGTCACAAATTCCTTTTCTATATATTGCTTTCAGACCCAGAATGTCAATCATAGCATAGTTTTTCTCCAATATCATATAAATGTCAACTATAGCATATGAATGTCAGTAATAACATATGAATGTCACTCATAGCATATGAATGTCATCCATATGAATGTCAGGAACAGCGTATGAATGTCAGCAATAGCATATGATGATGTATCAACTGTTAACCTTGATGAGTATCTCTCTGATTTGAACTGATTTAGGTGTGTTGACAAATCATTTATAACCTGTCCAGCTACAGGAAATATTTTTGATTTACAAATTAGGCCGTCTCTGAGTTATTAGCAAAGCAAAAAGCATGTCCAAGGATGTTTAGTATATTTTTTCACAATTCATCCTTCAAAAATCTCTCCATGAACAACAGAGTCGTAAACTTGAGACTTGCGAGCTGGGAGATCCTACCATCTCAGCTGAGGTGGCCCAGAAGATGGCCGCGTTCCATGCCATGCGAATGCCCTTCAACAAGGAGCCAAAGTGGCTTTTTGGGACGATGGAAAAGTAAGCTGTTACACTTACTCCTCAGCTGTTCTTTAGGACTTCGTTTTTAGCTTTTATTATCTTGTTGTACTTTGAGCAAAAAAAGAAGGTTGTGTAAACGTGTCACTGATTGAAACTTGATGAACCACCAGGTACCTGAACCAGATCATGAGGATGGCCGTCACCAGGGAATCGCACCTGTGCCTCTTCAACCGCCTGGCCAGCTACAACCTGCCTCAGGAGATGGATGTGCTCAAGTATGATTACACACACACACACACATACTCCCTTTCTCTACTTAATCGTTCCATGTGCTTTCATAAATAAATACATTTCAATGATATGAAACTTGGTAATCACCAGTAATTCACCTATGAGGTTTTATGGTGAGGGTATGGGTTTTCTTGAAAAACACTATAATGTTTTAATCCTGACCTGTGGTTTACCCCAATGTACTGTATATGACATTGCTATAAAATGACAAATAGTACATGGTGTCTTAGGAAGTTAGTGATAATGGGGTGTAATGGTGATAGTGAGTTGCCGGTTCGATCCCCGACCCAGTAGGAAAAATGTGGTAGGGGGTGGAGCAAGTGGTTGAGCACTGCTCTGCCATGCCCACATCCATGGCTGAAGTGCCCTTGAACAAGGCACCTAACCCCTCACTGCTCCACGAGTGCTGTACTGCAGCCGGGTTAGTGTGCGCTTCACCTTCACTGTGTGCTCTGTGTGTTCACTAATTTCACGGATGGGATAAATGCAGAGACCAAATTCCTTGTATGTGAGAGCATATGTGGCCAATAAGCTGTTTCACTGTTTCACTGATTCACTGATTATAAAAGTAAGTTGTGGAGGACAGTAGGCAGCAAGAAGCCAAGGCATCTCCAGTTAGAATACCTATTATATACCTCTAATCTTGTTGGACCCAGCATTCCTACTATGTTATAATATAACTTTTGGGAGGAAACGGCACAGAGCCTTGGCAGGAAACCAAAAAGTGCCTTGATTCATGTTTTATTATAAAGCGACTTTAGTGTGGATGAAGCCTACAATAAGTATATTTCTTATTAGAAAGAAAGAAACACCAAGTTCACCTATATTTCAGCTCATCAGCGATCAGACTTTGGATATTAATCCATATCCAAAATCTGACTTGGGAGACTCATTATAACTGAATACTGTGCTGTACATCCCTATGTTTTTGGGTGTAGGAACCAGCAGGTTTGCTAGTCATGGGGGAAAGATCTTTGTAGGGGAAAGAGACATGGTTGTATCACTAGCATCTCATTATTCTGTGTAAGTGGTGGAGTTGGTTGCATGGAATAGCAGGGAATGTGTGCATGCACCAGTGGACCTGCAGGTACAGCGGGTGGGTTGGAGCCCATGGAGGGATGAGGCCGGCAGATAAAGACGGCCTAATGATCTGAGCCACCTCCTCCCAAGTAAGACCATGTCACAGCTGGGAGCTACTCATAATAGTCCCACTGGTGAGTCTGATCACAGGTGTGCTGGGACACTTAACACCTGGGGAAGGTGTTCCTGCACTGAATAACATTAAGAGAAGGAAATAAAGTATTTTTTTCAGGTGGACTGAACCGGATGAAGTGAAGTTCAATGTACATGTGTGTGTCCACTCTTTAGGCTTTAGGCTTAACAGCGTATGTCAACATTGAATGTTAATTCTCACGCCGAAAGATCCACAGCTATCATTGATTTACACAGAGCCGGTGATGTCACCAGAGTTGGCGGTGCGGACATTACACAGCCATACAGAAGTTGAATAATCAGGTTTAAGAAAGAAGCGGTGGTGTTACTGCATTGCTCCAGGGTGTGTTGCAAAACCAATTTGTTGGGAATATGTTACCATACTTTGGTTTGCTCATTATGGGCTGGCTGCAGTAATATTGACAGTAAATACGACTGCCGAAGTAGTCAATTACGACCCAACAGGTCTCCTTTTGAAAGATGTACAGTCATTCAAAATTGTAACCCAGAAGCAAATCCTTTTCTTATATTCCTACCTTTACTTGTTGGCTTCAACAATAAGCTTTGACTGCTTCCACAATGCAGGAGTATGTGCAAAAGCCCACAGAAGATACCCACAGACACACAACATGCTATATAGAAAGCATTAAGTACAATATGGTTTGTACTTACTTGTAAGGGATTACATATTCAGGATATATATTGATGGCAAGATTGTATTGGAGTAGTGGATATGAATACATTTTATGGTACTTTTATGATCCAGGCCAGTGAGGCTATGAGCAGCTGCTACCAGCAGCAAACGGTCATGCAATATACCAAAGGACAGCAGTTGAAAGTACCTCATTATATTTTCAAAGTATTAATAGCCATGACAGAGCAACACAAGAGCCTCAAGTGGTCTTCCAGCAGGTGATCTAACTTCTACCATAAGGACTATGGATTGCAATTAAACCGCAACCTGAGACCTGGAGCATTCATGAAAGATAAGAATGATTAAAACTGCAAGCAGTGATGACCAGGACCGAGAACCCACGCAACTCGGGCACCCGCGCAACTCGGGAAAGCCGTGGCCGCCTGCCAGTGTTGCGGCCGCCTACCCTGCCACCGCCTCGTCGCTTGTTGTCCAGTGGCTGCATTGTCATCTCTTGGAATGAGCGGTGAAAGTGTAAAAACGTGACATTTGCAGCGTCAGTAGGTGGCGCTGTGATTACTACAACCGCCTGGCAGTGTTGCGGCCGCCTACCCGGCCACCGCCCAGTCGCTGGTTGTCCAGCGGCAGCATTGTCATCTCTTGGAATGAGCGGTGAAAGTGTAAAAACGTGACATTTGCAGTCGCCAGTAGGTGGCACTGTCATTGTGAGGCAATATCGCAGTGCAGACGTGTTCAGGGCGGCACTCTCATCGAACGTGAGCAGTTTGGACTAGATCAGAAAATGTACAATGATGTTATAAGAGTTTGCAGTTTAGTAGGTTGAAGTAGGTCGAAGGTTGAAATTCATTCGCGTTCATGGAGCCGGACTGGCTACGCCCTTTAACTTATGTAAGACCTTTTAATAAGTTTTCATCGATGAGGCGTTGAGAACAGGCTCACCAAGATTGGTAGCAAACAGAGCGACGGTGTAGGAGGAGTCCGTCAAAGTACACTGCATGCGGCATTAGGCATTGGGGCGGCATTGGCTCAGGAGGTAGAGCAGGTTGGCTGGTAACCGCAAGGTTGCTGGTTCGATCCCCAGCTCCTCCTAGCTGAGTGTCGTGGTGTCCCTGAGCAAGACGCCTCACCCTAATTCCTCCTGACCAGCTGGCTGTCGCCCTGCGTGGTTGACTCCGCTGTCCGTGTGTGAATGTGTACATGAATGGGTCAATGTCGGTCAAACACTGTAAAGCGCTTTGGATAAAAGCGCTATATAAATGAGCACCATTTATATAAATGAGCATGCAAATGTTGAATAATGGGCAAAAATCGCCTAACATTTCACCTAAAATGGTCAATGGCTGTCATCCTGTTAGGTTTAGGGTTTGGGTCCAAGAGGCTTATTTGTACATCTTTCAAAGTTCTATGTACATACATAGTTTCATGCATGTACGTCGAAGCCAAAGGTGGTCAATCTGTCTTAATGTCGTTTAGAATGATCGGTAAAAGTGTGAAGGCGTGACATTTGCAGCCGCCAGTAGGTGGCGCTCTGACTGCGAGTCAATATCGTAGTGCAGATGTGTTTAGGGCGGCACTCTCATCCAGCTTGAGCAGTTTTGATCATATCAGACAACGTACACAGAAGTAATAACAGTGTGCAGTTTAGTGGTGAAGGTTAAAATTCACTCGTGTTCATGGCGTTGCCCTTAACTTTTGGAACACCTTTTAATACATTTTCATCCTTGAGCTATATAGAACAGGTTCACCAAGTTTGGTAGCAATCGTGTTAACGGTGTAGGAGGAGTTTGTTAAAATATACTGCATGCAAAAGTTGAAAAAAGGGCAAAAATTTCCTAAAATTTCACCTAAAATGGGCAATGGCTGTCTTCCTGTTAGGTTTAGGGTTTGGGTCCAAGAGGCTTATTTGTACATCTCTACAGGTTCTATGTACATCCAAAGTTTCATGCATGAACGTCGAAGCTAAAGGTGGTCTATGTCTTTTAATGTAATTTTGAATGATCGGTAAAAGTGTGACGATGTGACATTTGTAGTCGCCATTAGGAGGCGCTCTGACTGCGAGTCAATATCGCAGTGCAGACGTGTTCAGGGCCAATGGGTAAGACACCAAACAGGGCAAGTAATGGTGAGGGTTGGATCCTGGCAGATGTGGTGGCTGAGAGGGAGTCAAAAACGCAAGCCCAGAAAGGAGCAAGGGTGGGGTAAGACCAGAACATATGACTGAGATCGGCTGGTCCTTGGTGACATTTGTCACAGTTTGGATCAATGTCAGGGTAGATACGAGCCAGCTTACTCTTAGACCAGTGAATTCTATGAATCACTTTGCACTGTAACACTCCATGGCGAGCACAGATAGACGATGAGTGGACCCAGCTCAGGGCATGCTCCAAGGCGGCAGGACCTATATCCTCACCAAGCTCTGCAGACCAAGCATTGCGTAAAACATCAGCGGTAGTTGTCTGACTTTTGAGAAGGGTATTGTACAAGCCAGGAAAATTATGGCGAACAAAATCTCGAACTTGCAGATATCTAAAGAAATAAGTGGGCTGCAAGTTAAAAGTCTGGGTTAGCTGGTCGAATGAAGCAAATATGCCACTAATGTAAAGCTGTTTTATTGACACGATTCCTAGGTCTTTCCAAATCCAAAAAGCCTTGTCTATTATCGATGGAGTGAACAGAGGGTTGGAATGTATTGGGGCAAAGACAAATATTACTTGTAGCCTAAAGTGCCATCTGAACTGATTCCAGATTTTAAGGCAGTTTTTCACTACAATACTCCTGGAGTGCGTAGTTGGTGATGAAGTTAGGGGGAGGCACAGCAGGGACATCAGAGAGGAGGGACTGCATGAGGCTTCCTCAATCTGCAGCCATGCTGGAGATTGACTATTGGTTCAGCACCAGTGTAATATTGCTCTAATGTTCGCAGCCCAATAGTAAAGCAAAAAGTTGGGTAAAGCAAGCCCCCCTAACTGTTTAGGTTTTTGTAGAGTTTCTTTTTTGAGTCTAGGGGTGCTTTTGTTCCAAATAAATTGTGAGATTGAGCTATCAAGAGAGTGGAAAAAGACTTTAGGGAGGAAAATGGGTATACATTGGAAAAGGTACAAGAACTTTTTTCGACCAGCAAGAGAAAGAGGCAAGAGTGACCAACGGTGGATGTCTTGGGACAGCCTAGCTAAAAGAGGGGAAAAGTTAGAGTGAAATAGTTTAGAATAGTTTTTAGTCACAGAGACACCCAAATATTTAAAGTGATCCAGAGATGTTCTGAATGGCAACTTTGAAAGGGGATAGGCAATAGCCGTCGCATTAACTGGCATAAGTTCGCTTTTCTGCAGATTTAATTTATAACCAGAGATATGCCCAAATTCTGTCAACACACTTAGTATGATGGGAATAGATTTGTCTGGACTGGAAAGATAGACCAAGAGGTCATCAGCATACAGGGATACCTTATGCTTGAAGGGATATGATGGCCCCTTACATTCTAACTAAGCTAACTAGGCCACTAAAACTCCAACTAGGCCTTATACTCTAACCAGACCCCTGACACTCTAACTAGGCTCTAACTAACCAGCACCACACATAATCAACAGGGCCCCAGGTCATGGAAGAGCCACGTCACCATAAAGAAAATTTAGACATTCTTCTCCCTTGAGAAAGCCAGATCCACAAGTGATGACACAACAACAATGTTGCCACTCAAAGATAAGCCCGATCCCGGCCCCAAATTTGATCATTTAAGTTTAAACAGAACATAGGGTCTCCACACTCAGCATAGCCACAAGTGATGACACAACAACAAAGTTGTCACTTAAAGATAAGCCTGCTCCCGGCCCCGAATTTGATCATTTAGGGTCAACAGAAGACAAGGTTCCCCACACTCAGCATAGCCACAGGTGACACCCCCTTTTATGACACAACACATGTCCGTCTGGAACGCGCATTCACGCGCACCTTCTGAGCTTAAAAACTCGCCTTTTCGACGCATCTGGACTCGAAGGGGAGCCTTGCATCAAGGCGAAGCTACGAGTCCCTCAGGCGCGCTGAGGTATTTAGACCGGACCTACGTCTCAGGCTGCTCATCATTTAGTATAACCTATTACCAGTATAACCTTTTGCCACTGAATAAAACCTTTTTATGCCTACATAGTCCATCCCTCCTCCGTCTCAGTTCCTCCGATCCAGCCATCGACCAGACCACTTTTTTCCCAACAATACCCACCACTGAGAAAAGGCTTGAAGACCACAGTGACCACTGAGAAGTACCACAATCCAAAATACCTCTTCGGTGACTAACCCTAACCCTATTTCTATTTAATCATATAAATATTTCTATTATTTATTACATTATGAATATTTACAGTTCTATTTGAACTGGAGGTTACATCCTCCCCTCCTTTCCTGCAGAAAGGAGGGAGCCCTGCATATCGTGGGCTCCCAGAACGTCAGGGTGCACCTCATGTCTCGCGGCAGCCCCCACCACGACAGTTGCAGAGTAGCTCAGGTGGACCTTTAGCATCCAGAGAGAACATCCACTGCAGGTTGTGGTTCTCTCTCAGCCATCAGGATCTTCCTCGTTGGGGGTCAGACGCAATGGTTGCTTTGGATTGGTTGATCCCGCAGGGCAGACTCCACCAGCAGTGGTTATCAACACCATCCAGAGTGCCTAATCACCTTTGTTGGAGCCATTTAGAGGCTTTTTTTGTTTTTAATATTTTTATGTTAATATATTGGTTTTGGTTTTGATTATGAAATTCGATGAAATATTAACTTAGGTTTGCATCTGTGCTGATATATGCATTTGTGATTGACTGATTGGCCTCACCTGGGTAATAGGTGTCACTCTCTTACTGGAGCCTATAGGAGGCCCTCGTACACAGCAGGAAAAGGTATTTTGTTAAAGTTGGAAGGAGAGAGAGAACAAACAATTTCTTGACCACATTGTGTAGCGCATAGGTTTGCATAGTTTATCATATAGTTAAGCGCATAGTTTTGCATAGTTGATTCCATAGTTTAGCGCATAGTTTTGCATAGTTGATCACATAGTTTAGCGCATAGTTTTGCATAGTTTATCAAATAGTTTAGCGCATAGTTTTGCATAGTTGATCACATAGTTTAGCACAGTTTTGCATAGTTGATCGCATAGTTTAGCACATCATTTACTTTATTAGTCGGATTATTGATCGCATTAAAACAGAGACATTGTTTATAATTTATTTCCTGGAAAGTCAACCCGAGAATTGTTTAATAAACAACCAACATCAAAATAAACACTCTCCGTGCGTGCTTCAAAAGAATGTGTGTCGGAAATGTCTGCCTCCAACCTAAAAATGGAAAAAAGGATGGCAAGCGAAGGGTTTGCCATTTCAGCCTTCCTCTTCCGCCCTCTGCGTTGTGAAGTGGAGCGCTTTCTCTACATGGTGTGACAACAACCATGTTGACCCATCTCTTGTGAGGTCGGCAGTGAGCTTGGTTTCCTTCTGTGCTTACTGGAGAAACGCTTTGCTTTCTCCACTATCAAGTCCTTGCGGCAGCTGTTTCGGCTGGCCTTGCAGGCTGTGAAGGAAACCAGTTTTTTAGTTAAGGCTGTTATTTCTCACGTGTTGTGTGGGTTATTCAGGGACCCTTTCGAGCCTCTGTCTCAAGCCCCTTAGGATGCTTGTTTGCCTTTGGGTTCTGCCAGCACGCCTAACAGTTTGTGTTATAGCGACGCTGCCAAGAGCCGCTACACTCTGCTGTAGACAGGGTGTGGCTGCTTCAACGGCTCTATTCTAGGGCGTTTTGGTGGAAGACTTTTGAGTGGATACGTCATGGTGCTCCCCCGGCATTTTTTTAAATCCGTTTTTACATATTAGACGTATCCAGGAGCTCCACTTTGTGTTTGAGTCGGCAACCCCTTCCACAGCTTGGATAAAGGCTTGTCTCTTTGAGCTGTTACGATTCATAAGTTGCTCTTTGATCCATCTCCGCTGTCACCTAGCGGTGTCAGTTCATTAATTCAAGTTAATTATGAATACGTTACCCATGTCTCTTATACGCTTTGCGTTTATTAAGAGTGTTTTGTGTGTTGTGTAGACGTTTAGTTTAGTCCATTCGTTCCTTGTCGGCACACATAGAGTGCTCACCGTCAAGCTAGAGCTACTTAATGCGTTGTTGCACCATATAAGCTGCTCTCTTGTCTCTCGGAGCTGTTACGATTCGCAACATTGCTCCTCGATTAAGCCTCTGCTGTCACCTGTGCTGGTGGTGACCTTGCATTTTGCGGTTATTCTGGCTTAGTCACGGTTCGTAACCAGCGTCTTAATATCCTGTCCTCCTGTCCTATAATTGATCCGCTACCCCTATCGCTTATACACTTTGCGTTTATTGAGAAGGTTTTGAGAGCTTGTGTAGACTTTTAGTCTACCATCGCATGCAGTGATGTTGCACACTTGGTGTGTTCTCCAAAAAGTAAGAGCTTCTTCCCTGCGTTGATATGCCGTATTAGCTGCTCTTTGTCGCTGTTCATTTCATGTAGGCTACGCCGTCTAGGCTTTGCCTCATGGCGGCATCCCAGCGTTACACTGGTAATAAGAGTGACCAAATATTCTGTCTTTAATATCCTGTCCGGTTAGCGGTTCCTCTGACTGCATCTCATTGGGAGAGGACGCAGTTGGTGGCTTGGGTTTTTTCCTAGCTCCGCCCCCAGTGGCAGCGGACGTAGGAGGAGCCTTGTTGCTCTGCATCGCCCGGTTTTCATAGATAATGAATTACTGGTTGAATCAGAAATTACACTCGCTTTATTCTCTTGATCATCACTTTGTGTGCTCTTAGGAGAATTTCGGGTTCTTGAGTCTGATATGCCCTGTGACTTAGGTCTTTGCGACGGGTCCAGCAGGAGCACATTGATTGGGCTCCGCTCGCAGCGTCACTTGAGCCAATAAGGCGAAGCCTAGACGACATAGCCTACATGAAATAGAATGATAGTTATGTTACTATAACTCTAGTTCTGTGATTGTAGACGTAGCCGTCTAGTTTCCTACCTGCTATTCCCTCCAAATGCTGAAAGAATAGCATGGAGGGAGTTCTGTGCTGCTTTATATACGCTGTGCCGTGGGGAATGTGGACGGTGCCCACGTTGATTGGTGCATATGTAGCAGCATAGAAATAGGGTTGCTTGCTGCAGTTAAGGTTTATTGACAGGGACCGCTCATCTGCTGGCCGAAATCTTCAGGTGGCGATTCATGTGACTCCGCCACCAGCTGATTGGGGTAATAAAATCTTTATTTTATTGTAAGGCATTTCTTGCAAATATATACAGCCTTATTTTCATGGGCATATTGGGCACCATCAAAATGTGCCCACTGACTGCACAATTCGCACTGCACCTACCAAAAGAAAACAATTAAAAGACAATTTACAATGAGATACATTGTATGGTATTATGCACACACATTTTTGAGTAAATGAATAATACAAAGCACATATTTTATGTCATACCCTACATTTTCAATGCTCTCATCTGCATTTTCTTTGGCAAAAGAGCACACCACACAGAAGTCCTCTGCATTCCCTAGAAACAATGGTTTTCATAAGCTTTTAAACTGTGGCATCTCCAATCATTCTGTGAGTAAAATAATCATGGTACACTACTAATGTATAATTTGTGAATAAAAAATTTAATAGAACTAATAGATCTACTAATAGAACTTTCATCATTAAAGAGCTATCTTACCAAGACACTATCCATATTTTATTGTATGTATATTGGTCTATCTACATACTGTACCCCTGAAATCTTCAATAAAGATGTTATAAACAAGCATCAAAATATGCTCACCATATTCTTACAGTGTACATAGGGTGAGTAGTGGTTTAAAAATAATGTGTTTTTGCAGTGGGAGCATTATTTGATAGAGGCGATTGGTCTATCCACATCGGCTTCTTTACCCCTGCTATCTCAAATAAAGACGTTATAAACAAGCATGTATTTCAGATACTCGCATACCCTTTAACTGTTATCTGTCATGTTTGAAAGAAAATGCTCACCATCAGCCTAAAGATAGCAGAAACTGATCAGCTAGCACGCTGGATCGTGAATTTTCGAGATGCGCATGCTCAGAACCACAAGGTAGCAGGATTTGATGAGTAGCAGAAATTGGCAGAACACCGGCTTGAGGTCTAGCCAGTAGCAGCTAGTCAATAATGGCAAAATGGTCACGATATTCGACATTGTTGCTGATGTTGACAAGTTTAGGGATAAACTAAATTTGGCTTACCAGTCTCGTCCGTGAAATTCTATATTACAGGGCCATAAATTAAGCCTACTCTATTTAACTTCAATTTAAACAATTTCATATCGGTATAACTTGGTCAGGCTATTTGGTCAGTCTATTTCAGAGTATGATATTATATATGATATTATATAATGATACCAAGCAGCTCTTTGGGGATATAAAAAAGGAAGAGGCCACAAAAGGCTCTTTTACATTCATACTTTTCAAACGGGGGGTGTCATATCAACATGTAAGCCGTTTATTCATTATTTGTAGCCTACACTGGTAAGGCTTCATATGAAAGAGCCCAGAAAAAAGAACCTCATGATGTGGGAGTTAATTGGCCCTGAACTCTGGAGGCCAGCCCTGGGGCCCCTCTGACGGATGTGAATAGACAGACTGGCTCTCTAAAGCCTCACTGGGTGGTCGGCGGCCCTCAAACCTTCAATGAAGCCAGACAGGTGAGAGACTGAATCGCTATATCCCTCACCCTGCCATCTCAGAAACCCTGTCCAGGCTCCCTTTCTCCAACTCGGCGTTTAAGTCCTCGGCCAGGCGCCCAATCGACACGTGAAGACCAGCGGCCCCTGCTGCCCGCGGTAATGAGGTCCCGTGCAAAAAGAACAAGGTGCAAGGGAGCGTGGAGGTGGGTCAAGTTTATGTACCTACTTTTCCCAAAGCTCTTCTGCGTGATTGCTCTTGGCCCACGGCCCCCCAACGTCTCTCAGATGGAAGTGCCTCTTGCTTAACTCTGAAAAGCGGAGCCTTCTGGCACAGAACCCGTTGGCACTCACAGACGTAAACAACACAGAGCCATTATCTCACAAAAGGTGCCAACCGTGTACAATTCTGCTCTGTTTTGTTGTTATATGATTGAAAAGCATGCCTCTTCGAAGTCCCAAACCCCGATTGGCCAAAATGTCTCCTTTTGTGAAAGGTTAACATAGCTATTGCCAAGTTGGCTGGCAGACCGGATGTAGCCTACATCTGATTAGGCCACGAGTGATGTCAGAGCAGGGCATGGCAGAAGGCCCAGTGAAGAACACAAACTGTTTTTCAACCAAAGCACTGTAATAATCCATAATAATCCCATCATTTTAAATAACTTGAGTCTCCCACGCAAATGGCTGTTGTTACCAAGAGAGGGGTCTCCTCTGGAAACCTAACGGGAGAGAGGGTGTAGGGCAGTTCTTTGTTTTTCCTTCCTATCACGGGGGAGGATCATCTCCACCGTGGATCAGATCAGTGGATGTACTGATTCGTCTCGATGAAGGGACCCCCAGGGCCTCCATGCTCAGCTCTGTTCCACCGTAAAATGATTAGCAGAGTCTGGCGCTCTTATGTAACCACCGCTGAGCCTCCTCTGGTACACGCTTAAATAATCATTAAAAATGGCTCTGGTCAAGAAGATTTGAAAACCTTGTCTCCTTCCAACCGACCATTTTTAAGAACCTTTTATCTGTGTAGGCTACAGAAAATAGTTTTTTCAGGTTGTTGTCAGTGCTGTTATGACACAGACATTTAAATATTGTCATACATAACCTATCTTGATACGGTCAAGGACAGCACTAACCACTGTTGAAGCACTTGTAATTTCCACATGCTGTTTCTGATTGGCTGAAGTGACACCAAAGGATGTCATGACCTACAGGAGGTCACTTGGCACTTGTGTGAAATGTTGACCCTGAATGTTTAGTTACTCTTCGATGAAACTATTAACAAAAACTAACCGCTCTGTCCCAACATAGCCGGCCTCATGGACATCTAGATGATTTTGAAGAAAAAAAATGAGGTGTCTTAAAAAGTGTGTTATAAGTTGATTGATTAATCATTTGAAGGTCTCATTCCGCGAGAAACTGTTTATTACTCCTCCTTAAATACGAAATACGATAGGTCACTCGGAATTGCATATGCATGCTGAACGTGAAAACGTTCAGCGGAACGGAAGCTCCACCCTGCACCGCAGTCGAATAAGAGCCAAAATCAGGTCGTTCTTCCCCGCCCACCTCCACTACCACACTAGAACAGTGTGAAACAGGAGCAGCAGAACCAAAACCGACTCACAGGGCATTTATTGCTACTAGTGACCAATGCAAAATTAATGAAAAAACTGTGCAATGACACCTTTAAATTACCACATGTTGTGCTGTTGCCAGTTTCTAATAAGTGGTTATCTCAAAGACTTTCATGTATATAAATGTCTGATAAATCACCAAATGAGCACTTTAGTGATTGATGACCCACTACTGAAAGCCTTTTCATTTGCAGTGTTATGAATTGTATAAACTGGTTGTCTGTGGTGACACCGTTGAGTTCTCTGGGAACAATTACAGCTTATCGGCAAAGGTAGCGCCAAAGTCCAAAATCTTTGAGGTTGCCACTTGAGGCCTCTATTTAATCACAATAAAAATTGTCAGGTTGGAAGCTCTACTCCAGCCAATCCCCATTCCTCATCCCTCAGTCAAACCGACCCAGTTCAAGTGTTTGGACAACTCTCCTACGCACAGCGGCGGAGAGAAAGTGGAGCGAGTGTGCCAAAAAGAGTGTAGCAAGAGAAGAAAGAAAGCCTTCGTCTTTCTTCTCTTTACCAAATGGCTGTTGTCCCCAAAGCGTTGTTCTCACAGAGGGCCCACTGTTTCAGGGGACGACCTGCCCCGTTGATGCAGCAAGGCAGTCCTAGCGAGAGAGAGCGAGAGAGAGAGAGAGAGAGGTGGGGGGGAAGGGGCCCTTGTGGTCTCTCAGCTCCCCAATAGAACAATCCAGTGATTCAGCTGCATGTCCGCTTCATCTGAACACTGGGCCGTCATTAAATTAACATCCCCATGCTTCCCCCCCTAGAGAAAAGCGTTGCAATTCGGGGTGGGGGGAACTGGCGGTTGTGAGGCGGGGTGAAGGGGTTGGGGGCGGGGGCGGCGGGGGTACAGGGTCAGAAAGCACAGTCCCGGAGCGCCGGCCCTGGCATGGGAGAATGGGAAACGGCCGTCTGGATTGGCTGCGCCGGCGTGAGGGCGAGCGTTGAAAGGGTTTCCTTTTTACTCTCTGGCAGCCGTGGAGGACAGAGACGGATTCGCCTGCTTTGTTCTCCGGCGTTCGTGCCGCTGGCGCAACGCGGCATCCATGGCCACCGGAGCTCGGTCGGGACTCCACGCCAACTCGGGTGTTGTTGGACTGTTCAAGGCCAGAGATTATACAGTCTGGAGAGAGACATTCACCACGCACCTGCTCACTGGATGACTGCTGAATTACTCTGGTAGTAATAGCCTTTCATTAGGGAGAAATATATTGTGCGAGTGTATGAGGGAACAGAGTCATCCAGGGTTAACCTCACTTCCTCCCGACGACTTGACGTCAACGTTGTCACCCTCACCTGAATATCCGCAGAAATTTGCCTTGAGAGCGTTTGCCTTGTAATCCTTTTGGGGTTGCTGGTTTGAATCCCTGCAGTGAAAGCGGTGTGGCATGGGAGAATTGGTATAGAATCTCTATAGACCCATGTCTCTAGAATTAGATAGACTTCATATGAGAATATGAGATATGAGATATGAGCGCTACTTTGATCTGAAGGCTAATTTCATAACATATGTCCTGTCTATATTAATACAAATATATACAAATAATGTAGAGCTTTGCTGCTTCATATTTTCTAGAAATGTTTACACAGACTGCATACGAAAATACAATTGCCAGCACAATGTTTGAGTAAAATAAGATGGAGGTAAAAGATGGAGGTAAAAATATGTATGATACACTTTTTGAAACCAACCATGCACACAGTCGTATGAACTCTTCCATGTCTGCTCTTGAATGTGACCACCTTGTTCTGAGTTACCGGGTCCGTATTGACCACTGGGCATGGCATCAGATTGTAAAGGCCGGCCAAGCGAAAGAGGTCAGCTAAGACGTGTGACAGATAAAAGGTTCTTAAGACTGTGGCATCTTGTTGTTTAATGCTGAAGGCAGACCTGTAGAGTGTAGACATCCTACAGACCTAGAGCATAAAACCTCAAAACCCCTGCCTGCTCCTTAATGACATGTATTTGAAATCTCCACTGCTAGACGTTTCAGATGAACACGTCTGCTTCTAAATGACTTAAAAGTCCATTTCAAATAAATACTATTTATTGTCGCAATTCAAATCTTCTGCAGTATCTCAACTACACGTGAATCCTGTGGAGGGCCCCACACTTGTCCTATTTACAGTCCCACCGTGCTTATCTTCGCCAGTGCCTGCCGGGTTTAATCGCGTTTCCTTAGCGATGGATCAGAATCCCAGACGGTCTCTGTGGGAACGGCGTCCGTCCCGTCACACTGTGGTGGGAGAGGCGTGAACGCTGCAGTGCGGTCGCAGAAGCTATGCTTTTGGAAGGATTTTGTGAAGTGAAAAAAGTGTTTATAGCAAGGGGGATTATAACATTGGTATACTGCAAGAATTGGACCAATTTAAAAATAAAATGGGGAAAAAAACCCCAAATATAATAAATAAAAATGTTATATCATATGTGGAAATAAATATAATTAACGCGCCGTTATTTATGCTTTATAATAGTATATAATTGTTATCTTACCTAAAATGTACACAAGCCATGGTCACAATGAAATGGAAAATACAAATACAAATCTAATCTAATCTGCGTTCCTTAGACGAGCACCGTCAAGTCATGATGTCATCATTATTGTCCTCATTTTGAC
Source organism: Trisopterus minutus (assembly GCA_027122715.1). Lineage (NCBI taxonomy): Eukaryota > Metazoa > Chordata > Actinopteri > Gadiformes > Gadidae > Trisopterus > Trisopterus minutus. The sequence continues at coordinate 3,608,571 of JAOPUD010000162.1, read as the reverse complement.
CTTTTTGAAAACACAGTTTGCCTTCAGGAAGTGTGATTACTGAAATAATGTAGAATTACCTCTCAAATCCAATTCCAAAAGGTCTCAAAAGATTGTGTTTCTTATGTGTAGGCATAATAGGCCCACGTTTTCTTTCTGAAAGAAGGAAGAATAACAACAATTTTCCAAAGGCTGTTGTCTTTGTTGTTTTTTATTGAGTTTTTTATTCTTGTTTTCCATTGATTTGTGATTGCCTTAGAGAGCCTATTCTAACACATGACAACAGAGCTTGCATTTATGAACATTAAGCATCCAGAGCGAAAGTTACTGTCAACCACACCACAAAAAAGAGATGCTGTTTCATACACGTTACATACACCTAGCATCAGCTGTAATACAACGTAACACGACACAGAACAGAACTGAAAGCATTGTTACTTCGTTTTTTTGATTGTTTTGACATGATATGTTAAACCGGTGCAAACTGGTTTCACTGGCAGTGTTTCGGGCTTGTTGTGTTTCCCTTGTTTATCTTGCACGATGCGCTTCCGATCTTCACTCCCGCATGTAAATCCGTGTGCACACGACATCGTCTGCTCCGAATGTCTGGAAAAGAGAAAACCCAAGCAAATCAAACCTTTTGCATGGACTGGGTTAGTGACCATCTATTAACCCATTGCTTTTGCATTGGGAGCTCTGGCCAGTTGTCCGGCCAGTTTCAGTACGTCCACAAAAAAGATGAATTAAAGCTTTCAAGCTTTAAATTGACACTATTTAAAATATATATATATATATTTATAATATTTTATCCAGCTAATGGAATTGAGCCCAAAGTGTGCTCCCATGTTGGGCAGACGCAGAAATATTGTTTTAGCATTTTCACGTCCAGAGTACGTCCATACACACCCTGTGGCTGCCCCCTCTGCAACAATGGGGTTCTATACATTTTTTGGGGTCACTCTACAAATATGAACCAGAATTCGTGCCCAGCAATTGATTTATTCAAGGAAATGTTTCTGCTTTGGCCTCAATGACCTTACATTTGATCAGATAACAAAAGACCCTGAACCCTCAGACAAACTCCAAAAAAATATAGAACTGTAGGCCTATTCTTTTTGTACAGTATTATAGTACCAAAAATAAGGCATACCATAAGAGTATGTTGAGGATGGAATAAATTGAACTATAAACCAAATTCATATCAAAATCATAAATTACCCCCCCCCCCCCTTTCACACACACAAGAATATCCAATGCGCCCCTAAAATCCGAGTACTTGCCTAAAAGTGTTCAGTAGACAAAACCATTTGAAACGGGACAAAGCAAAGCTTATGGAAATGTGCCCCAGTTTACAGTGTGAACTGCCAGAGATAATCAGGCGCTTGCCCTGTGACAGCGAGCCGCCTAGCCCATGCCTTGCAGTCTCCACTGTCTGGGACGGAGCCAGACTTTTTACATCAACGCGAGGAGCTCGCTCTGCTTCCGACATTGTTAGTTTGGCTGTCTCCAGACATCGATGACTCACCATTCATTTTCCTCTAAGAATCCTGTCCAAACTTTAGTTTTCTTTCCGCGTTCATGCAATCTAGCGTCACACTCATTGAGGTTACATCCACATTACACTGCCTCATTGCCGTGTCTGTACATTGAGGGGTGTCTAAAAGCAATGGAGTCAAATCCTTGCATGTGTTAAGCGTGTTTGGCCACTGAAGACTGTTTGTGTTTGTTAGGATTTTAAGATGTGTGTGATGCCCCCCCCCCCCCCCCACCATCTAACAATCTGGTACAATACTTTTATCACTCCTGACAACCTGCCAGACCCGTCCGAACGACAGAGCCAGAAAGCCTTTGTCCATGAGTTCTCTCTGCCCATGCAGTCAGTAAGCGTTGTCTTGAGTCATTACAAAACAATATTGAGGGGTTAGTAGTGAATGTCTGTTTGCATTTACATTCCTTCACAGAGGCCTGCAGCCCTCTTTCTGGGTTTGTTTGAAATGTGGCTCGCTAACATAGATGTAGTTTGGTTTTAGCATTTCATTTATGTTCCTCTTAATAGTTAGGGATTACGTGCTTCACGCTATGAGAGATGTCAAGCAACAGAAGGATTTGAAATTTCACAATAAAAGTACTATTTTTCTTTCTTCGTAAAAATGTAGTGGCATTTATTCACCATAAAATTTGTGAAATTGATTATCTTTCAAAATGATAATGTTATGTTTCGCCTGTAGCCACCCTACTAATCTAGCTAACAAACAGACTGCTGGTGAGCCAGCCAGAAACAACACAGACTACGGCAGGAACCATTAGGAAAAAAGAAAACACCTTTATTGTCTGTCCATCTCAGAGCCTCCACATGACATTTACAGGGCTTTAGACCCAATGACTTTCAGCCATTTTAATCTGTTAAAACACGAGAGCCGGTTTACTGCCTCGTCAATGTAAAAGCCCCTTCCTGTTACCATCTCCCATCTCCTTCTTCTATGAAAGCTTGTTGTACATAGAAAGAGAGAAAGAGATTGTGAGTGTGTGTGGGAGGGGGGTTATATCACTCATCTCCTTTATAGACAAATCTCCAGGGTGCTTGCATTACCTCACACGCTTTGTGATATTAAAACATTTGTCTACAAGGTTGAACCCCTGTCTTAAAGGAGAATCACCGCCATGTGGAGACAGACTGGGTTGAACCTGGTTCCACTGTCTTTAAGAAGAATCACCACCATGTGGAGACAGACTGGGTTGAACCTGGTTCCACTGTGTTAAAGAAGAATCATGTGGAGACAGAATGGCTTGAAGGCAGGCCTTTTTTAGAGTTGGGGAGGAGGGAGGGGAGTGTGAATGAGAGTTGGCATACGCTAAGAGGGCAAGCGTTGATTAAATATTTTCTAATAAACCTGAGGGTTATCATATTTCTAACACATCCTTAGTGGACAACATAAGGTTTGGTACGTTCGATAGATACGGTCACATCCTACTCTATTTATTCAACATAATTGATTTTGTTTGGTTTTGTAAATACATCCGCACAGCTTTAGCGTCTCTGAACTCGACATGTTTGCACATTTCTGATTAGTTCTGCCTGGCGGTCTGGCACACCCAAAACTCGACCCAGACTCTTGGGACGAGACTCGTTAGCGACTCTATTTGTTCTGCGTGGCGCAGCCAGCTCCCTGACCAGTGTCTCTGGGACCCCGAGGCAATGATCACGAGGTCCCCGGCACAAGCACTCACCAGAACCAGCTCGTCTCCGTTCAGCTCCCGGGTCCAGAAGGTCTTGGGTCCGTCCCCATCCACCAGGGTCTGCTTACATTGGATCTTGTTCTCAGTCTCCCAGACGGGGAGGCTCTGCCAAGAGGGTAGAGATAGGGTTGTAAGGGCGGCAGTGGCTCAAGTGAAAGGGTTCTGGTTTGATCCCTAGCTCCTCCTCCAGTGTCCACGAGTCCCCCAGCAAGACACGTACCCCTTAACTGGGTGTCTGACTGCCTGTGCCCTTGCTCTCTGTCTGACTGTCCTGTCCGTCTGACTGTCCCCTTGCATGGTTGACGCCACCGTCAGTATGTGTGAAATGGCTGTATGAACTGGTGCACAAATGGGGGAATCAGAGGCACTAATTGCGAAGCATTTTAAGTTTATTTCCATAGACGCAGTCCATTAACCATGGACAGTAGGACAATATCTTGCGACTTTGATACTGCGGTTGTTCTGCTGGGTCGTTGGAGTCGTGGAGCTGGCGAGAGCAGTCGACTCCAGACGGAGGGGAGGCGGTGGGTTGGGGCTTGCGTGTGTGTGTATGGGGGGCGGGGGGGTGGGGGGGTCGCCAGATCAAAGGTAGAAGAAGACAGCCGACCGGGTCTCAGCGGGCTGCCGTCCTGCATCCTCACCAAGCATCACTGATGAGGACGAGGGCTTTGTTCACACTTGCTTTCTTCCTCCCTTCCTTCCTTCCTCTATCCTCTCGCGCTTTCTCTCTCTGTCTCGCCTTCCCTTTTTCTCACCATCTCTCTTGCTGTCTCTCCCTCCCTCTCTATTCCCCCTTCCCTTTTCCGTTCTTTTCACCCTGTCTACTTCCACTTCTTCCACTTCTTATCTGTGTGTGTGTGTGTGTGTGTGAATGTATCAATGTGTGTGTTAGTGTGTTTTTTAATAAGCCCAAAGAGTCTATTATCCATGGCTCTTTTACAGCTAGTCTCCAGTCTGAAGTGTTGACTTGGATGGATTTTCCTCTTTCATTCTCTCTATTGTACACTATCTCTCTCTCACACACACACTCACACACACACACTGCTCTATTCAAGACATCAAAGGTTCCCGGAAAGAAGCTGGGTCATATAGGTACACTGCACACACATGCACACAATAAGAGAGAGACTTGGATAACCTCATTGTATTTGCTCAAGGCATCAAGGCACTAATATTTAATTTTGCGCTGCAATGGCTCAAGAGGTGAACGGGTTGTCTGGGGACCGGAGGGTTGCTGGTTCAATCTTTCCAGCTGAATGTCGATGTGTCCCTGAGCAAGAACCCATACCCTAATCACTCCGACAACCTGGCTGTCGCCTTGCATGGCTGACACCGTCATGGATCTGTGTATGACTGGCTGAATGGGAGGCAACATTTGTAAAGCGCTTTGATTGGCCACAGGTCTGAAAAGCGCTATAAATACCATTTAATTGACTGCAGTATTATTGCAGGAGGCTTATCGGTGACAGTCGCTGACTTTGTTGCTCGCTCCGTCGGCTGGCCCGCAGGCGGGAGGCAGCTGGGTATTAAACAGCCCTCTGGATTCTTTTGTCTTTCCTTATTACGTCATACTCGACTTCATAGAGTGGCGACACAGATTGCTTTGAACATTATGCAGATGAGAGCAGTCCCAGACACCCAGCTTGGAGTCTGGGCGTCTGAGTTCACACTTCTCCTCCCTCTCACGGTCGACTGTCAGACCAACCAACTTGAAAAGCCACATGTGCCACAACACTCTGAGTAATACTCAAGGTATGTCAAAGTTGGGATAGATGTCTGAATAAATTATTTAAAATCCTTTAATCTAAAAATGATGGCATGAAAGCGAAAACAACGTTATGCACTCAAATTACAATAATAAGGATATATCTATATTTTTGAACAGTTAAATCTGGATGTGATGGGACAGTTCCCATGGCTTTAATATTTGGTTGTCTCCAAACACACTAATAACCTGGGGCAGATGACCCGTCATTTAAATTAATCTCCATGGTAACCAACTGACCAAGTCATCTTTTTTCTTTTTATCATAAAAAAATTACTCAGTCGGTAGTAGGCCCTTTCACCCCTTCCGCTAAGTTTCCATCTCCCTTGTTGCCCCTCTGAAATTAAGATATATTGATTATATCTAAAGTGACTGAGGGCTTTCATCTTACTGCATTGCATTCATTAAAAAAGTATTTTCCAAAAGTTTCCAGAAATTCTGGAAAAATGTTTCCAGTTTAGAACTAAGCCCTCCTCTTGGTCTCGTCTCCATGGAGCAGGGGGAGGTGTCTGCCCTCACCCCCCTGCTCCGGGTCCAAGTCTGGGGTCTGGGGGTGTGAAGGAGCCACGGAACCCTGGAGAAATCCCCCCCCCCCCATCAACTACGACAGGCCAGGATAGCCGGGTTCCCGGTGAGGCGG
>JAOPUD010000162.1:3575751-3593795 GCA_027122715.1 Trisopterus minutus | reverse complement strand
CCTCTCTCTCTCTCTCTCTCTCTCTCTCTCTCTTTCTCTCTCTCTCTCTCTCTCTCTCTCTCTCTTCCATCTCTCTCCCTCACTCTCCTTCCTTTCACAAAGACTATTAGAGCTCAGTCTCATTTTCTATGTTCTGTAGCCTTTTTGCCAAAATTGACATGGCCCACAGACTCACCAATGTACACACAGACACAGAGACACACACACACACACACACAGAAAAAACCCTGGCATGTTCCACTCATACATACGGAACAAGATGGACGCCTTGCTGCTGTTGGCTGGATCTCCGTACATTGTGCTTGATTGGGATGGCTGGAATTTATTGATTGCCATATCTTATCAATGGATATTATAAATGTGACATCGAAACATGTCAAGTTAATGTTCGTTTGGAGGACTCAGAAAGTGTGTCCTCGATCCGAAACAATTGAAATAATTTGTTATTAGTTGTATTCTATCATTGGATAATTAATGGGAATTCTGTTCACCGAATTATGTTAGTTGAAAACGATTTGCAGAGAATACATGAGTCTAAAATCAGCTGTATTTTTGCATATAATTTTCGCCCATTGAGTTTTTGTCTTTAAGAAGTCACCTCTGCATAATATGGTTCAAGAACTCAAATCAAGTTCAGGTTCAATAGGTAATGTAATCCTTTTTATTTTCCAATCCAATTAATAGGAAAGTGTAAACATTGGTTTTCTTGCTTATACAGAATAGTAATCTGTGGTCGAGAAATATTGAAATGCAGGATATGTGCTATCATTGTATTTCATTTTGTACCCTTGTGGGGGCAAATTGTTGATAGAGCTGATATTGCTGCTGTTGTATTTTTTATGGTTTTTAATATATTTTTTATAATGTATTATTTTAAAATAGTACTGCTGATATATAGTAGCTCTAATTTAATAGTATAGAACTTTTTTCTTCTATAGCTAAACTGCGCCGTTTTCACCCTGGAAATATTCTATTTATTTTTGTGGTTTCAAAAATATATATATAAATTGAAGGAGTGCTGTTTTACTAAAATCTCAGTCAAGATAGAAAAACTTTATTTCATTGCGTCAACACATTTTTCTGGAAGAATCAAATCCCCAAACTTTATTATTTTATTTTCTCAAAAGATGGATATTCTCCTGCTACTGTTAAAAGTACAAAGCACCAAGAGAAGAGTGAAGGCCTCTTGGTACAGCTACAGAGGCCCAGCCTCGGAGTACCTTGTCAGGCAGCCTACAGAGCAGCCTTACCCTAGCATCGCCAGGCCATCAGAGAAAAACACACCCTGACCTATTTAGAAAAGTTCCCGCAAGGAACGGCCAGATATGGCCCTGAATGGCATCATACTAAAAGGTAAAGGCTGTGTTATCTTTGTTTGATTAACTTTTTAGAAGAACAAAATATAATTTAAATACATTCAACCATCGATGTATAGATAATAAATATTAAGTATAAATTACACATAATTATTAAATATAATGTCAAGTTTCAATTCTGAAGCATTTAATGTCAAATATGTCTTCCCCAACTGTCAGCGTTTACTTGTATTTTGACATCTACACATCTACTCTAATTGTAAAGCGAAATATTGAATGTTTCTTTTTTGGTTGTTTTATTCTTCTTTTAAATATTCTACTATACTGTTATGCTGTGAAACATGGCGTGTTTCCTATTTTACGAATAGGAAACCAATAAACACTTGAACTATTACACTTGGATATTTTCGTCTCTCTCTGTTGGCCGCCTTTGCAGTGCGGCTTTCAGCAGTGGTCACAAGACGTAACACAATGTCTTTGGTTGGTCTTCACTCGGTAGGTGGTCAGACAGGCTGAGAAGAACAAAGAGGGCGAGACCGCCGGGGTCGGGATAAGTGCCTGTTTCTACCGTTATAACAAACACAATTACTTTGTTCAATTATTGCTCTACTTTGGGTCCGCCCTGCCTAATGCACTTGTTCCATTTCTATGATTAACAACGATCATTGTGGTAGAAAATGACAACGCTGCACTTCAGTGATGAAGGAGCTCTGTAAAGTAGAAACAGTGTTTCATTAGGCGTACTTCCCCACATCAAACACACAACCCACTGCACACAAAGACACAATGCAACACACGACACATTGCCACACACACACCACAGCACACATATCAAACAGCACACTAACCACACTAAAAACACAATACCACATGAGCAAAATGCCACACACAAACACAAACAGCCTCACAATACCACAAACCCTGAACACACAATTCTACACACAAACACACCATCATTAATGACATTTGTTTTTTAGTGATTGTTGATTCCTACTTTATTGTAAGGTTTAGTTCATTTGACTTGTCATTCTTATGATGCAGTTACACTAATTTGTACATGCTAGAGCAAGGTTACAGTTATCACAATAACATAAGGAGCATCAATGAAAGGCTATAGATAGATCTATAATATAAGTGGAATCAGGGAGCAAATTGCTTTCAGCCATATAATGTTTCAGAACACATAGGGATAGAAGGGAAGACAAAGTAGAATATATAAGATGACCTTTAGGGAAACATCAACCATCTTACATATATGACACTGAATTCTTTATTAAAAATAAATGGGAAGGAGATTAATACTGTGCTTTTATTATTCAATTTAATTTGTCTCTGTTGACTGTTGGATGGAGAGAGGAGAGATGTCCATTTTAAAATAAATCCATGAAGCTGCGGCATAACCCTTATCTTATTGAAATAGAATCCAATAGAACGCATAAGCTATTACTCCACTCGACCTTTCGTCCAATAGGTGGCAGCAATGCAATACCCAGTTGGATGACTTCCATACTAAACCAATGAAAAGGGGCCGAAGAAGAAATAGCGGATGTGCTCATTTGTTGTCATCATGGCGCCTCCTGTGTAAACCTTGGTGTAAACTAACTGCTGAATTGAATTACGCCGTTTAAAAGATTTTTTCCTAAGGTATGTAGCAATGTATTACATACAGTTTACATGCAAAAACATGTTTTACAGACTTTAACCTAAAATACGGGCTACGAAGTGGTAAGATACTAGCAGGTCAATACGAGGACCACCTTATGGTTGGACTGATAATGGGAATTATTTCTAACAGAGATCCAATGTAAATAGTCAAAACTATAACCGATCATATATATTAGTATTCTCTAGGTCTCTGTTCACCTTGGAGCATTTAGACATGCCCGCACTAAATGATAGGTGCTCTCTTCGATCTGGCAGAAAACCACCAGTCATTCAAACCTGTTTGAATGGACAATGCTGTCATGAATAAGTCGTGATGTATTCCACTGAATCATGAAATGTTCGTGTATTAATAGTACAGAGAGAGAAAATGTGATAACGTCTTGTGCAGCATAACAAATAACTATTATGTCTTGTCTTCTGTAGGTTGATTTTACCGATTCTGCATCACCCTGAGAACACAATGAGCACCCAGGTAAGCATGGGGTTGTTGTGTCTGTTTCAAGTTAGTCTATCACTCCATCATCAAGATCTAAATAACAATCGAACTTTCATTACAGTACAGCATCCTTTTCAAGCAAGAACATGGTAAGTAGCCACTAGCACCTGCTAATTCATACTCAAAGCTCAATAAGTAAGCATCTACACATGCAGCAATTCATTTAAATATTACTTTTCAATTGATTACTTATTAGAGATGTGGTTCCTGCTTATATACATCCCTGCCTTTGGGTTTGAGGGTTGTTGTATAAATAAACAGTCCGTGCCTATGGTGGCTACCATTATGAGATGTGTCAGTTTGGCCTCGATGTGTGTGGTGGTGTCTCCAGCGCACGACGACGCAATCTGGACGGCGGCATGGGGGCGGAGCGAGGCGGACGGCACAGATACCATCATCACTGGCTCTCTGGATGACATGGTGAAGGTCTGGAAGTGGTAAGCTCCTCCCCTCTCAGTGCGCCAGGGCTGCTGCTGCTGCTGCTGCTGCTGTGCCAACATACCCACAAGCAGCACGGTGCTCTTGAATGCAACTTGTAACTGTTAAGAATAACTAATAAAAACGCAATGGTAATACTATTGCTAGTAGTAGTATTACAACTAATAGTAATACTAATATAATAGTAATGATATGAATACAGTACAAAATTGTAATTATTTTTATTACATTCATCCAAACCAGACATTGATGGTTATTCTTCCTCCACTTTGACCGGCCCCTCGGTCTTCCATCAGGTCAGACGAGAAGCTGGAGCTCCAGTGGAACCTGGAGGGCCACCAGCTGGGCGTGGTCTCTGTGGACATCAGCCACGACGGGGCCATCGCCGCCTCCAGCTCCCTCGACGCCCACATCCGCCTCTGGGATCTGGACTCTGGCAAGCAGATCAAGTCCATGGACGCAGGCCCCGGTAAGACTCTTGAGAAGGGCCCCAGTAAGACTCGAGAAGGGCTCCTGTAAGACCCTGAGAAGGGCCCCGGTAAGACTCTTGGGAAGGGCCCCGGGATTCTGGGAGGGCTACTCATGGATGGTATGGCCTTGTCTTGTCTGTCTTCTCAGTCCTTGAAGCTTGTGTATCCCTCATCTGCACACCAACATTCATTTAATTAATTACATTTCTGGATCCACCACTCGAGTTAAAACGGATCGACGTCCACCAGATCACTCACACCAATTGGTCCATTGTAGACAAGGCATCAGATATAAACTTAACGCAATCCCATGTCTTATGACTGTGTAGACCATTTCACATCCCTACACGACTTTGTGTTTGTATGTCTCTTACGGCGTTGTGTGTTTGTGTCTGTGCCTGTGTCCATGTCACCCTAGTTGACGCGTGGTCCGTGGCCTTCTCCCCGGACTCCAAACACATCGCCACCGGCAGCCATCATGGCAAGGTTAACATCTTCGGAGTGGAGAGCGGCAAGAAAGAGTACTCGCTGGACACCAGAGGGAAGTTCATCCTCAGCATCGCTTACGTAAGGACAAATCTATCCATTTATTATTATTATTATTATTATATATATTTTATTTTAATTATATTTTTTATTCCATTGTTACATTTTTTATTTTTTTGCACCTGTGGAAAAAACCTAAATAAATTGTATAATGTAAATATCCAGCTTTCAACTATTACCATTTAGAATGAAAATTCAATGGGAAAAACAAAAATGGGAAATGTTAGTATAAAAAATTTTAATGGGGGGGATGTCTCCCGGGGACCCCAGCTGGAGGGAGACGGTGGTTAGCATAGAAAACATCCTCTGCTTGTTTAGCCCGATGAACCTCGCTCTACCGAGGTGGACAAACAGCATATTAAGTGGCTCGCGAGGTTGAGAGGACCATGAACAACTGAAGGTAATGGGCTTCAAGAGGGCACTTTCCCTCACAGAAAGGGGGCTTCGGCCCTGAAGCAAAGCAGGGCGGGGGGGCTCTGGCCCTGTGCCATTAGCAGCGGATGAACTGCCAAGGTCTACTGCCGAGTGGGAAAACATTGGTGCTACTTAAAAAGACTAATCACAGAAATACAAAAAATGAGTACACTGATCTGGATTTTCTAGTACTGCCGTTGCTTTCCAATTATGCTTTTAGAACATTTAGTAGTTACAAAAAATAAAATTAAAAGCCATTAGTTTGGTGATTTTAGTGAAATGATTGAAATGAACATATTTTCATACAAATGACTGAAGTTATCTTTTTACAGTAAAATAAGTATAGTTTAGCTTTTGATTGTGCAGTCTCCTGAGAGACTCTCTCTTCAAGGAGTAGGTCAACTCTATCAAAACCTTGGTTATTATTATTAGCCATTGTCTTGTTTGCCATCCAAGCTGCAGTAAGCTAGAGTGAATCAATGCTTCTCTGTGTTTGTTTTGCACTACAGAGCCCAGATGGAAAATACCTGGCCAGTGGAGCCATAGATGGAATCATCAACATCTTCGACATCGCTACCGGGAAACTACTCCATACGCTGGAAGGTAAACATCTATTTCCGAACTATCTGACCTTCGCAATAAAACAAATACACATTTTCAGCAGGGACGGTGGCCCCTAGTTCCTGAATGATGTGTCTCCCTTTCTCCTCAGGCCACGCCATGCCCATCAGATCACTTACCTTCTCTCCGGACTCCCAGCTGCTCGTCACCGCCTCCGACGACGGATACATCAAGATCTACGACGTGTGAGTGTCTCGAGCCCACAATGTACAGCGTTGAGGTCTGCCTCACTACTAAGTATACGTTTAAATCTGTTAGCCGCAGTTTTTTATTAAAATGGATCCGTGCACTGGGATATCTTGTATTTTGCTATAAGCTTTATTTTATATTTCTCTTTTTTATGATTGTCTTAGAATGATTGTTCTTTTAAAATGTATTTGAAATGGGTTTCCTGCCAGGAAAAGCACTTTGAATAGTGTGTTTTGAAGGGTGCTCAATCAATACACTTAGTTTTGGATCTATTTAAAGTTTGAAAGACTTGCTTTCTGGCTCCACTCCAATAGTAGATAAGAATGTTTTTTATCCATGTTTTTCAGACAACACGCCAACCTGGCAGGCACACTAAGTGGCCACGCCTCCTGGGTCCTCAGTGTGGCCTTCTCCCCCGACCACGCCCACTTTGTCTCCAGGTTAGACCTCACTCTTTCAGAGACTAGCTTCCTGCTTGTGAGTGTACTGTATATGTATGTGTATATTTACATGCCATTGATCCATGTTGTGAAATCTGCTCCTGGTTTTGTGTTCAGCTCGTCAGATAAGAGTGTGAAGGTTTGGGACACAAACTCCAGAGTGTGTGTCAACACTTTCTTCGACCATCAAGACCAGGTGAGAAAGTCTCCACTGCTGTTGTGTAATATTAGGGGTACTGCTATGTACGCGCTTTGGGAAGAAGTTGCGGTCTGCATTCTGCAACATCAGCTGTTTCCGTTAAGAAAAATAAATCTCGGAAAATTACGTCACTTTAGAAAATAGCGAGTGGAAGGTTCTCCTTTTAATAGATGTCGGATAAAAATGATTTAAATGTTTTTAGGTAATGTATTAAATCAAAACACCTGCGTTCCCAGGTGTGGAGCGTCAAGTACAACAACACAGGCTCTAAGATCATCTCTGCAGGCGACGACCGTGCCATCCACATCTACGACTGCCCCATGTGACCAGGGAAGGGACCAATAGAAATGCATGTCTTATTTGGTAAATCCGGACAAACTCAATTATAGGAGGGTAGGTGGTTGTTAAGGAAGGTTGTAAAGCTATTTTTCACTGACCTGCCTTGGTCAAATAAAACATTTTTTTTCTATTTTGTCTTGTTGGGCAGTTATTTAGTTTATAGGCAATGATGGCCATCTAGTGGATGAGAAGAGAAACTATCCCATGTATTTTTGGTAGTTGGATGTCACCTCACAGTAAGAGTGAATTTGTATTAATTTTCATGTATAAATATATATTCATACTACATTCAATTTACATCTTTCTGAAATGCTTGTCAGATTCAGAATTAATCAGAATAATATATATATTCTGAATCGAGATGCATTACACATAACAAGTTGCCATTTGAGGGGATTCTGTTTAAATGATCATTATATCCCTGAAGTGGTGTCCATTCCTCTTCAGTAAAGATCCAGTCACCACCTTTGACAGTTTGGCCAGCTGCCCTTTATTGAGTCTTCCTCATGTACAACATGGCTGATGCCAAATACAACACAAACAATAAGCTTGGTTTTTCTGCATGTGTCTAAATATTCTTCTGATGGATTACATATAGGGACAAACATTTGTTTTCTTCTGTATCCATCTTTTCAGACTTGCATCAAATTATCAAAATTACTTATGTTACAAACTTATTTCCAGTGACAAAAGGGCTTACAATAAAACTTAAAATCTCAAATAACCTGCTGGTGGAAAATTGCAGGGTTGGATTGACCAAATCCCAATAGCTTCCTGGTAGTTTTGGATGGAAAGTCTTGAGTTAAGAGTGCTCTAGCACATATAACATAAAACGTGCCTGTGAACACATAATCACAAACAGTTCCGTAAGGAGGTGGTCATTTTCAAATTCAAAGGAAAATCAAGATAAGGCAGTGAGACCAATTTACAACTCTTTAAAAGGCTATTGTAAAACACAAACAAAGCACATTCAACTTGGTATTGTGCTTTTGGGTCAAAACCAACTCCAGGCAAAGGTTGCATTAACAAGGAAAAAAAGTGAACAATTTAACAACATACATTGGTATCAGTTGTGAACAAATCAGTCGATCACGTTGGAATTTTGTATATGCTATTTCCAAGGCATAGGAGCAACCTACAGCGATTAGATGTGCCAGAAAAACTATCTGGCCTCACATCTAAACCAACCACCTCGGCGCATACATGATTTTATAGTCCACTGGAATGCACCATACATAAATATATGCAAGATAAAGATTTACCTTGAGAAATTACATTTCTGCGTTGCCAATGTCATCTACTAGCTTAACAATACAAGTGGTTTCCCAATTAAAAAAAGACTTGTGTGTACCATATATATCTTTTTTTTCTACCCTATGTACTTTGTACACATCAAATGTGATAACCTGTGAAAACACAAAACACCTGAAAGATGACAACTACTGGATTTTAAGCTTTTCTTTTTCCCCAAGGGTGCTTTGGGGCTTTTAAAAAGGATATTTAAAAAATAGTCTACACTATGAAAGTGTTACATTTTCCTCCCAACAAATCATAAACGTATGTCACCCAAAATTGCTATATATACGTTTTTTTTCTTTCTTTTTTTTGAACAGAGCAGGCATTAAAATGGCTTTTTCCACAATGGCAGTTTGAGCCTTGCCCATAACTATAATAAAGCAGCTGGGGAACACGCAGAACCAAGAAACAGATCTAACAGAATCTGTTTCTAATTTACCCTACATAGTTATTTAACTTTGATTCCAACTAATTCTTGAAAGCTTTGAAAAGTTTATACTAAAATACCTATACCGGTATAAGTGGGCCAAGGAGGTTCAGGTGTTTTTGTTTCAGTCTTGATGGAGCGTTGTTTATAGTTTATTTCTCCCATTTCACTTGGATGTACCCTGGGTCCTAGAGAAATGTTCTGGCCAGATATCAAACTGAATCAGTTTGGTTCCGGGCCCAGGGCCCAATACAAGTGGTCCGGTCCGGTCCGGTACTGAACCGGTTCAGTTATGGTCACCAATTTCTGCTGTCTCTACCAGGGTCCAGTATACAGTAAGCTGTCTGGTGTGAAACTGAAGCGGTGCTGTTCAGCTCACCAGTGTCTGCTCATTCCACCAGGGCCCTGTGTACAGTATGTTTTTTTCTGGTGTGAAGCTGAACCGGTTCTGTTGCGTTCACCAGTGCCTGCTCTCCACCAGGTCGGCCCTCAGGCTGAGTCTCTTCAGGGACTCGTAGCCCACCACGATGAGCACCGAGGTGGGCATGGCGGCGATGACGCGGGCGGACAGCCCCTTGGTCATCCCCCGAGCCCCCTCCTCCGCCAGCAGCTGCTTGAAGGTCTCGGAGACGGAAGAGCGTCCCTCCACCTGGCAGACAGACACACAGACGAGCAGGTCACCTGCTATGTTCTACCACTATGAGCGACGGTGGATGGACCAATGCGCTTGGCAGATGCGTACATTAAGTTCCACATGGTCGACACAACTATGTATCGTTTGTCTTCTCAGACAGGTTATACACTGTGACCATGTGGGGAATACTTGGTCATAGTAATTGACAATGTCTACAAAACAAAAAGTCAAGAAGAGGGGCAATTTCAGGGGAGAATTTGCAGATTCCCACCGGCATCTGGGAATGTTGATACAGGACGTGTAGCAGAATACAAACAAAAAAGTGTCTATCAGGACAGCCAAATTCAGATTCAAATGTGGAGATGAACCGGTGTATGGTCATGGTTCAAGTGCATCTGTGACTCACCTGCACTCTGGCCCGAACCACGTCCATCGGGTTGGTGATGGTGGAGGCGGTGGCGGCCGCCATTGGTCCCGCTACGGCCAACACCATCAGCTGAGGACAATCGCTGGGCGCCAGGTTCGACAGACGCTCTGGACACACAGAGAGGGGAAGAAGGTCAGAACATGGGGGGTTCTGTAAATGCCTCACAGCATTGCCCTCTTCTTAAGCTAATTTACTTGTATGTGATCCACAAAGCATTAGCCAAGAACTAGAATAATCAATGCAGGATTGTGACCTTTGCCCCATTCCGTTGACCGACTAGATAACAAGTCGTAAATACAACTCCCCGCACCCCCACCTTTCAGCTAATCCTACCCTTAAGGGTTTATTTGTAATGCAAATATCATGTTGGGCATTGGGTCCATTGAACGGAAGCACAACATCGGCGACCATCACAAAGCACGACGCAAACAAAGACTTGTTATTCCAGACTTGTCACAATGACAGAAACCCAAGAGACCGCGCTCACCGCTGTAGAAGTGGTAGAAGGGCCACCAGAGAGCACTGTTGGGGATGTAGGTGAGCAGCGACGCCACGTATCCCCGGTAGAACCCGCGGAACCCGTCGGCGGCGCATATCTGCACCACGATGTCGCGGGTCTGCCCAAAGGACAGCCGCGCCCGTCTGGACGAGGACGACGACGCGGCGGCCGGCGCCCGGGGCCTGACCTTGAAGCGGGTCAGGTGCTCGCCCTGGCCCTGCATCATCAGCTGCTGGGACACCACGTCGATGGGCACCGTGATGGTCTGCGCCACCAGGGAGGCCGCGCCCCCGGCCACCAGCGACTTGACCGTGTTGCTGGGGGAGTAGTGTGACACGTACGTGCGCACCAGCTCGTAGGTGGTGATGTAGGCCTGCCCGGACACCAGCGTGAAGGTGCTGACCATAAAGCCCCGGTACAAGCCGCGCAGGCCCTCCGCGCGCAGGATCTTACAGAAGGCGTCCAGCGTGCCGGTGTACAGCGACTTGCCCCGCTGCACCTGCAGCAGGGTGCGGATGAGGCTGGCGGGGTACACCGTGAGCCGGGTGGTCATGGTCATAAACACCCCCAGGGAGTAGAACTTCCTCTTGTCCAGGTCCTCCCATTCGATGATCTGGATGGTGCCTTTCTGCTGCATGACGCCGGTCCACGCAGAGCGCTGCTGCCCCACCTCGAGCTACAGTACTGGAGAGGACACCCTTCCCACGGCCATGCACTGTGATGGGCAACAAGACAACACTCAGACATCAAGAAATCACCACACTAGTCGTCAACGGTAGCTCTACACAAAGGGTTTGGATACCGTCAGACAGTAACAATATAAAATGTGAATACTGTCAGTTCTATAAAGACCTACGATAGCTAAGAAGGCAGAGCACGTTGTCTCGTCATTATAGCCTATTTATAGCATTTATAGCATGATAAATTATGGTTATTTGGTATAGAAGTACCGTGCAAAGGCAACTTCCTGTGATCTTGCGTAAACATCACAAAGGCTTCGGATGATAGTTTCCTAACGTGGTTATATAGGACACCATGCTTCTGAAATATACTGATCTTTCCCCTATTTCACCAACATTAAAGATCTTCGCAACAAAATGGTGTAGGTTTACTAGCGGTCTACTGATGTGCGGTATCGATCCCACGAAAACAACACTAACGTTAACAGTGGGAAGTCCTCCACATGTGCAGCAACGTCGCACTTTCTGCTGCGTCTAGCTAAAAAAAACCCTACACATATACAGCGATTTATGTCGAGCACATGCACTTACTTATTCAGAGGCCATTGGCAGACTTTAACGTCGTCTTCAGACAGTGTCCAGCGTAGTGTGGAGGTTTGCATTAAACGTGCAGGTCTTGAGTAACACTATGGCCTAGTCCGCAAGGTGGTTGTCCAGAAAGTCACGCCTGCGCTTCAATGCGCTGAGAAGACACAGACAATGTCAAAGGTGAAAGGTCGCCCGGATTGACTTAATTGTCCTGCCGAGACATTACTTGCGTTTTCACGCTAAAATGTGTTAATTGTTTGCTGTTTGTAAATGTGTTCGTATACCGTAACGTTGGATTAACTGTCTGAATAGTATAGGAACAGGAACGCATATCCTGCGTAGTCACGTGACCCCATCTGACAGGATTTAAAGGCACAGTCGCCATTATTTCTCAGGTCAAAATAAGCCTGAGATAAACGAAGTAAACAACCAAATAAAATTCACCATACTCTGGTAATTCAGTCCGCAATGGGACCTTGACCCTCCGATAAGAACACTCCTTTTATAACATAGAAATAGTCAAAGTAAAAGTAAAAGTGAAAACAGTAAAAATACAGCCCGCCCCCTTCTCACTCCTAAGATATATTTAAAACCATCTGTTAATTATACTACTGTTGCTGTAACTACTGCTGCTACTACTACTACTACTACTACTACTACTTCTACTACTAGCCTACTACTACTGAAACACCAATAATATAATTAATCCTAAATAATATCCAATAACATAATTACATGATAATAAGTATTATAATATTTTCATTCAGCCTTAATATTGGTTTGATTGGTCCTTTTTGTAATCGTTACAACCATGTCGACCCCGAGCACAAACAGGCCTCATCTGTTGGTAAATAGTCCAAGGGGCGTGGCTCCGGACCTCGACCACGTCAAACGACGTCAAGCGACGTCACGAGGACGGCCGTGCTCCTTTCAGCAGTCATCATGGCGTACGCTGCTCTTGTCAAAGGTAAAGAGATATCGTCGGTTGAACGCGTATTATTGAGCAAATGTATAATATCAGTGGTGGGAATGTGTAGGCGCCGCCACTATACATGTATCATTGATGGCCTGTGATTTGTTACAACAGTCAATTCAACACATTGACCTCATGAACACATAGCCCGAAACTGTTAGCTGGAGGGGGGATGGCACCTGAAGACCGCCTCTTGAAGCCGAGTTAAACACTCGGCTACGCGTTGTGTTTGTACCGTCACAGCATATTATGTGAGAAGAACATTATTAAACCAAGCGTTTCAATTTCGACAAGCAACCCGGCGGTGAGGTGTCGAATTTAAACGGGACAATATGTGTCAGTGAAGACCCCGGTGTAAACCGAGCAAGTCTTATCTCTGCCAGACCTCTCTGGAGAGCACAGCTAACACCGCTGCTTGGGTTGTTGGTGGGTGTCATGACGAAGAAGGACGTTTTATCTGTCCATACGCGATGGTCTCCCCCGCAAACGAATCTATCCCCTCTCCTTTGCCTGGCATCGATGATCGCATCGTTGTCATGAGTCAATCATGTCATTAATGCAATGGTTAGGCCTTGATTAATGGGCGCCTGTATTTTATTGTCCGTAGAAGCGCCTGCGTTGCGTCACGTTGTTTACGTGTTGATGTTGCACTTCAGATGACGTTGAACTTTGGACCCCCGAACTGGGGTATTCTTTTGATCGATTAAAGTGGTTTTGTGGCGTTTCCATAGTCTGCACAACCATTTATGTTGCTGCTATACAGTCAAGTTCACCAGAAATGGCTTGGTTCTGCAGGTGCCTGACCAGTCTCTAACAAACACGGGTGGTTGTAATTACTCATGGGATCTACACACAAGACCACTTCTATGAACAATATTTGTAATCTGCAAACGTTGTGCTTTACTGGACTTCAGTGTATGTTTGAGGCATCAACGTGAGTAACGATGATTATGCATAAAAAAAATGAGACCTGACAGTTCAATCTTTTTAATCTCAAGCCTGTCTTTCAATGTCAACGGGGCCCCATATTTTAATCAACACATGACAGGTTGGGGAGTTTATTTAGACAACACACCATTCAAATTGATTGAATTGATATTTTAGCTGGTGGTTTATAAGATAATGATAATATTCCTGTAGTGGTTCCACGCAATTTTGACCAATGCAATGCTTTGCTCAAGCATTGTTTATTTTAATAAATGTTGTTACTAAGATATTGGCATGTTATTTGACTATATTGGTCTACAGTAGGATACCAGAAAACTATTATATCTAGGTCATAAAATCATCAGTGTTATCTTTCTCTTACAGAGCATCCGTACAGCCATTTGATTGACACGTTGAAAGATGGTGTTCAATTCTTCAACCCACAGAAATTAAATGACCCAAGATATGGTAAGTCTAGACCAGCCAACTCTGTATTCTCTACTTTTGTCACCTGCTGCAGTACGCTACCAGTCATACCTTTGGAGACTTTGGTATAAGTTCCTTTTATAAGTGGCAGGAATGTTTTTATTCCAATGTATATGTGTGTGGTCTATTTTTTTTATTGTATGTCTTTTAAAATGGACCTCTCATAATAAAAGTTGATGATGACTTTGTTTTAAGCCCTTTTTTCATTCTGGAAGGTGGCTGAGATGTTCCAGCCAACAATGCCGTGTCGTTGCAATCTTAGTTTGAACAAAACATAAATAATGTGAACAAAATGGAAAACACTTGAGCTTTAACATCTTGTATTTCACTTCAGGAAAACTGCCTCTATCCATCCGTGTCTTATTGGAGGCGGCCATTCGTAAATGTGACGGCTTCTACGTGAAAGAGGAGGACGTCCAGAACTATCTGGACTGGCAGGAGCAGCAGAATGTGGCTGAGGTGCCGTTTCCTCCCTCCCGGGTCCTGCTCCAGGACTTCACGTGAGTCTGTGTGGTAGATCAACCACATTTAACCCTGGGGTAAACACAAGAGAGTTAACCCTGACCCTTGACCTCTATGCCAGTGGGTAAACAGACATAAGTTAGTCAGCAAACCTTCTAGCACCACCCAGGCAATACTTAGAGAGCAGGGGTGACATGTCTTCTTTAAGCTTTTCTCCACCATTATTATATTTAAATAGCATATAGACCTAATAATAATTATATATTACCATGAAATGTAGGGGTACATTTCTTCCATATCTGCTGGTCGTGATGGTCCACACAGCTCACACAGCACTTCTGTGTTCTTGACCCGTTCCCAACTGAACCCGTGCTTATTTTCTGTTTTGATCCCATAGGGGTATTCCCGCAATGGTGGATTTGGCGGCAATGCGAGATGCGCTGGTCAAACATGGTGTGGACCCTTGCCGGGTCAACCCAGTCTGTCCCACCGACCTCATAGTGGATCACTCGCTACAGATCGACTTCAGCAAATGGTAAGAAATGTCCTTGATATGTCTGTAGTCAATGCTGATTGATAGTGATTTCACATTCTATAACTAATATATTCTACAAAATAGTAGTGGACACTGTTATTGAGTTTTTTGAACTCTGAAGACTGGGAGGGCCTTAATCTTAAAGATATTCTGTGTGTGTGCATGTTGGCACTTGTGTTCAAGCACCAACGGTGTACTTACTACTTGGCCAATATGATGCCTGCATAAGTCGGTCTATGAGTCTTTGCTTCTGTAACGACAGTTCAGAAGGACACAGCTATTTTTCGTACATTGTATTTCGTATTTGTGTTATACAACTATCAAGTCTACAAAGTATAAACCCGATGAATCCTTCAGTGCCATCCAGAACACACCCAACCCTGGCGGAGGAGAGAACCAGAGCCAGGGCGCGCCTCGCTCTACCTCCTCCACCTCCTCCTCCACCCCCTCCACCCCCACCTCCTCAGCCCCAGGCAGCGGCCCCAGGCAGCAGCCTCGGGGTGGGGGCTCCCATTGTGCCGGTGCTAGGGGATCCTGTGGCAAGGGCAGCTGCAGCGATCCCCCGGCCTCCCAAGGCAGACACCCACCGGCCGTCCAGCAGATAGAGAACTCGCCCCTGCTCTGCCCCTTCCACCTGCAGCCCGTCTCTGAGTAAGTCTTGAGGTGCTGGCTGTTGATGGTGGACACGCTGCTCACTCTGTGGTTCCCATTTGGGGGTCGCCTGAAAAGTATGTGGGGTCACGAGAGATAGCTGCGCTATAAGCTATAGATGTTTTTAGGTATGTTTGATTAAAAAAAGGCAAAGTCTAAAGCTCTCTTATATACCCACGGACTCATGATTCATAGCCACAAGCAAATTAGTACATACTACTTAACTGGAGAATTTCTTACAGCCAATGTGTCAAAAACATCTCAGAAAATAAACATTATGCCACAGGCTGAAAAGTTAAGGGAAACCCTGAGCTAAACTTTCCTTTGTTTCTGTGTTCCATCTGCAGACCAGAAACTGCAGTGAAGAGCCAAGAGATGGAGCTGATCCGGAACAAAGAAAGGCTGCAGTTTTTCAAGGTAGTTTTTAACATTTCTAAAAAAATCCTCCATCTCCTCAGTCCTCACAAGGACAGCAAAAAGTATACAAGTGTGTAAACCGTTGGGTCTTCTTTGTCCTGGCAGTGGTGCTCCAAAGCGTTCCAGAACGTGAACGTGCTCCCGCCGGACGTGGGCGCTGTTCATCAGGTGAACCTGGAGCACCTGTGTCGCGTAGTCCACGTCAGCGATGGCCTGGTGTACCCCGACAGCGTTGTGGGGACCGACTCTCACACCACCATGATCAACGGACTGGGTGTACTGGGCTGGGGTGAGATATGCCGGCATGCCGCTAGCTAACAAAATGACAAAAATACCTGGATTGTCTTTATTATTGATCACAAATTGCCTCCCCCATTAAACAATGATGTACACCTCACAGTAGCGGGAACTTTGTTAAACGGATATAAGGAGAGTTAAACATTTTTGTTGTGCATTTTATTGAATGTCAACCTTGCTTCCAAAGTGTATTCTATGCAATGCATGTGCTCATCCAAACCTGGGAAAATTGCAACTCCTTTTGTTTTTGTGGTTGTAAAAAACCAAGGCACAGCAAAATATGTATGCTGAATGCCAAATGTCTCACTGTTGCCCAACACAGCAGCTTGGCTCCACCCCCCCCCCCTCCCCATTACCTCTCTAGTCTAAAACCCGGTCACCCTTGTAACGCTGATTTTACCTGGGCAGGTGTGGGAGGGATCGAGGCAGAGGCGGTGATGCTGGGCCAGCCGGTGGCCCTGACCCTACCCCAGGTGGTGGGGTGTAAGCTGGAGGGCTCCATCAACCCTCTGACCACCTCCATTGACGTGGTCCTGGGCATCACCAAGGTAACCGCTACCTTATGTTACCGTCTGAAGATTTTGCACAAAAGTACAACTCAATTACAAATTGCTTATTGACAATGGAAACGACACTACAAGAAGAGTAAATGAACAATTCAAAGACATCGGAATCAGAGAGATATATCAACAGCAAAAATATTACGCACAACATATTTGGAAGAACGCTCAACTAAAAGTATACATTTTTGAAGGTTTTGGTTTGGATACGTTTGTTTGTATCCACAGTAGTGGTAAACAGCCGTTATCCCCCTGGTATGATTGGTCTGTTTATGACTAAAGCTTGGGCTCTGAGCAGAGTTAGCAGACCATCTCTGGCTCTGCTCTGTCTTGACAGCAACAGAGCAACATGTTCAGTCATGTTCCCTGAGCTCCTGCTACTGGGCTTGTTGTGTTTTTGTCTTTTTGTGGCACTGTCTGCATACTGTTTTGGCACAGTCAAGGAAACAAGTGTGTTGTTAGTATTAGGTTTTGTTGCGCATTGAATTTGAAGTGTTAAAACACTCTCCCTTGGAACCTTATTGTCCAGTCGAATTCCAGTATTCAACACTGCTGTGGTATGATGTATTCTAACTTTTTTTAATTTCCTGTGTGTTTTTCCTTCCACTCAGCACCTGCGGCAGGCTAACATCGCCGGGCGGTTTGTGGAGTTCTTTGGTCCAGGGGTGGCCCAGCTGTCGGTCCCCGACCGGACCACCATCGCCAACATGTGCCCTGAATACAACGCCACCGTCAGCTTCTTCCCCATCGACCAAGTCACACTCAAGCACTTTAAACAGACCAGTGAGTCCCAGAGAGAGAGAGAGAGAGAGACTTCTGCCATTATTCGTGAAACATTGGTGTGGGATTTCAGTTGTGTATGTGGGTCACAAAATGACCCACATACACATTACATTACACCCCGAAAGCAACACAATGGAAATAAGCCCTTTGGCTTTATTGTGTTTGATCCCTGTGTCAATAAAGAATTTCAACCATTCACACACACACACACACACACACACACACACACACACACACACACACACACACACACACACACACACACACAC
>JAOPUD010000162.1:3541285-3559418 GCA_027122715.1 Trisopterus minutus | reverse complement strand
CACACACACACACACACACACACACACACACACACACACACACACACACACACACACACACACACACACACACTATGGATGGAGAGGTGGAAGTGGATGTAGAGATGTGGCTGTGTATATGGAGGCAGACCTGGATGTTAGCATGGATGTGTATATGGCTCTAAATATGTGTATTGGTATAAGGCCGTAGAGACGTAGATGTGTATATGGATGTAGGCGTGGCTGTGTACCTCCTCCAGGCTGGCAGAGTGTGTCTTGGACAGGTCTGTGGCGGCAGAAGACAGGGTGGTTGCAGATGTGGATGGCTTGGCTGCTGTAGCGTTCTTCTTCCGGTCCGTCCTGGGGCTGTCCAGAGACAGCTCTACTGTGGCTTCTGCCCACCACCACCACCACCACCATCATCACAAGCACACGGGTGAGTTTATCACACAGACGGATGGTAGAGCTAGTGTTGAATCAATGGGTTTGATGATGTTGAAAGGGCCACTTAAAACTGACATGCGTCACAATTGATTGATGAAAGCAATTCAAAATTGGCTAGAATTTCAGTCTAAAGGATTTAAGAGTCAACCAAGTTACAGACTAGTTTACTAAGCCTGGTAAAGGCTTTTAAGAGATGTAGCCATCACATAAAATGTATATATCGCTGTCACACAAGTAGTGCAGTAGATATTGGAAGAAGTATAAGAAGGAACTATACATACAACTAGTTTTGCACATTGCCATAAGCCCCATTCTCCTGCCCTATCCCTTTACAGGTCCCAGCATGTAAAGAACCTTTCCTCATCACATTTCACATTTCAAAAGTTAATATTAACTCGACCGTGAGGCAATTTTATTAGGCACTGAGCTACACTGTGGTTTGTAATGGGTGTTTGCCAACTGTAATATGCGTCTAAATATTGCATGATATCTAAAAGAGAAGCTTGTAGATTACTTTCGGATGGCTTTCTAATAGCTTTCAGGTTTGATCAATTGTCCAGGGAGAGAAACAGGAACCACCAACCCACCTGCGAATATATCTCCCTCTTCCGCCACACCGTTGGTCCTGGAGCTGGTAGCAGCAGCAGCAGCTACTGCTGCTGCTGCTGCTGCTTTCGTTGCACTGGGCGCTATGGTAACCGCTTCCTCAGAAAAAATGTCGGTCGGTTCCTTCTCGTAGTTGTTATTCAAAGGCCCGCCCACATCACCAAAACCACCGGCACCACCGGCACTGAGGCTGCTGGTCTTGGTCCCGGCCGTGGTCTCCCTCTGCTCCCGGCCCGCCATGTTCACGGCTTTCTTAGCAGCGGGGGCGCCCAGTGGCTCGCCGAAGATGTCCTCGTCCACTTCGCCGAAGAGGCTGGGGGGCTGCTGCTGCTTGGCGGACTTGGCGTGCCGTGACTCCCCAAACAGGTCGCTGGGATCGTCTTCAAACAGGTCCAGAGGAGGCTGCTGCTGTGGGGGCTGCTGCTGCGGGGGTGGCTGCTGCTGCTGCTGCTGCTCCGGCTGCTGGGGAGGGGGCTGGTGGGCGGGTTCCTTCACGACAGCCAACAGCGGCGGCCCGACGTCGGCCAGATTGGCCAGGGGGTCGAAGAAGAGGTCGTCCGACAGCGGTTGTTTTTCGCCGTTGGCAGAGGGCTGGCTGACTTCGCCCTGGAGCAGAGCGCTGGGCTCCTCGTCCGCGGCGCTTCCTGTGGCGACATCGCCGGGGGGGAGGGTGGCACTCACGTCCTGTGGGCCGGACGGAGCCACCGCCGAGTCAGCAGGATCCTCCAGCAGGGTTTCCTCTTGTGACGAGTCGCTATCACTTCCCGATAGGTCGACAAAATCCTCGCAGGGTTCATCCGAGGGTGTCTCGGCCATCGCGGCCTCTACTTCCACCGCGGGGCTCTCTGTGGCGGCGGCGGCGGCCACCTGGACGCTCGGCACGTCCGTCGAGAGGTCGACGAGGTCATCAAACTCATCCAGGGGTTCATCCAGGAGTTCGGCCGTGGGTTCGACCAGGGGTTCGACCACGGCTTCGACCAGGGGTTTGACCACGGCTGCGGCCGGCTTGGTTTCCGTCTCGAGGATGGGGTCACCCAGGAGGTCGAGGGGCGGCTCAAACAGTACCTCGCTGGGTGCATCGGTAATTGTTATTGGCAGTGCAGGGTCCATGTCTGACATTGTAGGACCGCTCTGTGGAAAAGGTGTTTAGAGATTGAGGTTGAAACGGGTACGCTTCTGGACACCTGAATACAAACACGATAGTCACTGCCCTTTAAAAACGTTAGGGTCCATTGAATAATTATTGTATAACTGTGATAATGAACCAGCATTCTTAAATCTCAAAACGTTATATCTTATTCAGACCACACATATTCATATCTTGTATGCAATGCATACAAGATATGAACTATGAAATGAGTGCAATTATGTTTCATTGCTGGAGATGTTTAGAAGGTGCAAGTCAAATGCAACATGTCACAGATCAGAGAGCTCTTGTTAAAGAAAGCATCCGGGTTCTGCACATGTGACCACCGCTGAGCCTCACATGACATTTGAGCTCAAGGAGCATTTTATACGCTTAAACTACGCAAAAATGGTTTTTTCCACATTACCACAACTATCGTGGAATTGACAAACAAAATACAAACCGTACAACGTTACAGTAGCCTACTAGATTGAATGTGCAAGGATTAGTTTAACCATACAAATGATTTCGTCTCGTCGCGTACTTTTATGGGCTGAAGATGACTCAATCTGCCGTGCAATGATAACGTCACAGATTCCCTGAAGACAACATTAATCCCATTAATTCATAATTTAAATAAAAATGACACCAGCCTACCGTGATAAAGGTTAGCAACAAATCCCAGCGAAAAATAGTCTTATTTCACAACTCTTGCTTGCCAACTAACACCAAAGAGTTGACTATAAACACGGACCATACAGACAAAACGAGTTTTTAAAAAGGGAAAGCAATCAAAAAAAAAAAAAAAAGGCAGTTCTGTATCGGTGCAAACGTTAAGCGTCCTGGTAAATCCTGCACAAACCGAACTCCATCGGGGTTGTGGGTGAACCGCCCGCTACAGTCAGCACGTCCGTGTGACCGCTTCGAATAACAACATTAACTCTCAATCTCCTGAGGCGACCCACATACTGCACTGTCAGCCCCTTTCAACCCCGCAACTTTACGGGCTTGCAAGTCTCCGGGGCTAGCGGCGTTAGCTTAGCCTGTCAAAACGTTAGCAAACAAGTAGGCGAGGCGCGTCGCCGCGACCGCCGCGCTGCGAGACGTACCGCCGATAGGAAAAGCTCCTCTCCGTCCCCGTCCTCGTCGCTCACGCCGGCCCCCGCGCCCTCACATTCCGCCAGGTCTTGGTCCTCCGAGTCGGGGAAAGGAGGAGGGCTGGTGCGCTCTGAACTGGTCGCCATCTTCACTGTTATCTGACGGACTTCTGGGGAGGAGGTACCGTCACACTGATCCCGCTCCCTTTCTTTTTTTTTTTTTTGTGTGTGTGTGTGTGTACGTGTGTGTGTGCGTGTGCGTGTGTGTGTGTGTGTGTGTGTGCTGACTGTGGAGATCAAGATAATGCTGTGTCTGCTACCTCATGGGTTACCTGCTAACTTAACTCCACGCCCAGGGCAGAAGTCATGCGGTGCTCGGGGGAGGACAGCGGGCAGGTGGCAGCAGTACTAGCAGAGAGGAGGAGGAAGACGGCGGCCGCGGGGTTCACGAGTTTCCGCTACTTCCTGGTTTCCCAGCGGCTTCACTTCAACCTAGCTGCTGCGGTTGTTGTTGACGTTCTGCATCTGGGGGGGGGTAGACACACACACACGCACACGCACACTCGTAGCGTACGCGTAGATGTCGGGGACACGCTACACCGCTCGGCTGTGACGTTCAAACAGCGAAACTTCAACAAAACCACAGACTCTATGAAGACCGCACGATGTCTCGCCGCGGATGTTCAGAGGACGCAGAAGCCAGGGAAACACTTCTCAGCGGCAGGGAGTCGGAGCCAGAAGAAGTGGACTCAGATGGAGGTATATTTGACGCTTTATTATGATCACGATCACCAGACAGCCTCGGGATGCACCACGCTGGTCTTTCTTTGCATGGTACCCCGCGTTTGAACCAGTGGACAACATTTAATTTGTCTGTTTATGCCCGTCTGTCTCTATGCAGGTGAAGTTATATTGTATACAAGCCCACGCATCGCCACTCACGATGACCAGGGAAGTGCACCAAGAAGGTTAACATATGAGGAGGCAGTTGAAGAAGCAGGTATGTATGTGGGTCTCTGCTGGAAGCATTTGTTCCTCATTTCTCATCCTTTGTTTGGGCTTTGCATGCTTTTTTTTTTCTATATCAGATGGCAGTCATTGGAATTTGAGCCCAGAACGTAGACTAGATGACTATCCTGCCAAATGTGGCAGAGCAACTTGTATGGTGGCTCAAACCATTTGAAAACGACAATGCTAATAAAATAACCTTTGTGTTCCAAGAATAAGAATAACCATAATGAAAAAATAGGAAAGATTAAAACCTCCTTACAAATGGGAAATTGTAATGGGACAATTCGATTTTCACATTCCGTTTCTCAAACTTCCATTTGTTGATTTTGCCTTTTCCCTGACCGCCTTGGGGTAGTCAAGGGTCAAAGGGTCCAACTGAGAAGTCACCGCTAGGTTTCTCCACATTGCAATTGTCAATGGTCAAATCAAGTAATATTAGGGACAGAGTTTCCTGTGTCTCATCAGGTAGAAGAAGGCATCAGTGGATCTCTGCTCCCTGGTGACCGGTTTACCCGGAAAGGTTAACGTTAGATAACACTAGGAGCAGGTAGGGTGCCTAGACACTGCAAGGAATAGGAGACGGAGCTCACAGAGCAGAGCTGTTCTCAGCATTTCTGAGACCAATGCCACTGTATAAGAAGTCCTTGCTTTTGCCATTGCATTGGACGCAGGGCGCACTCCCATCTGAGGCCTCGGATTATTGTATGGTTATTGTATGTTATTGTATGTTTAATTACTCAAATACATTAGCCTAATTATTCCAAGTTTGGATGACTCTTCATTCTTCAACAGTTTACACAGTAACGATTGACGTGGTGCAAATTCCTACCCCAGTAATGAGATGGTAATGTTGAACCACTGCGCTCACTTTCGATTTGAATGCATTCATCACATGAGGAAAAACAAATAACAATGAAGTATTTAACTGCAGAAACTGTTTTTTGAGAGCACTTTTTCTTCTCTGCTTACAAGGATACAGGTGCAGGACATTCAAATGGCTTGGGGCTTTAACTCCCAGTAGGAAGTTACTGGCATAAGGCCTGACCACAACCTGCTCTTTAATGACCTCAGACAGTACATGTATTCACCGTCGCGTTGGATAGTGTTTGCTAAATTATCAAACGGTAGATAATGCAAAAATAGTTCTTCTTTTAAGTAGCCTACTTTCACAGCAGTTGCTGTTATCAGAGGGCATTTATTTCCCTCTCCTCATGTATCTAATACAAGTAATATTTTCCTGCTATTGCTTCTTTCTCGACTACTTCTCAGCCAACCCATAGTTACTGTTGTTGACACCTGTGTGCGTGTGTGTGTGTCTGTGTGCGTGCGTGCCCGTGTGTGTGTGGGACCTACGAAGATGTCTCTGTAAACAGCCTTACTCTTCCTCACCCCCTCTTCCTCGTCCCCCTCAGGTTTTGGCGCGTTCCACGGGCTGCTGTTGCTGGTGTGTGGCTGGGCCAACGCCAGCGATGCGGTGGAGATCCTGTGCGTGTCTTTCCTGTTGCCCACCGCACGCTGCGACCTGCAGCTCAGCTCCTCCGACATGGGGCTGCTGACCGCCAGCATCTTCCTGGGTGAGCTCCCTGTACGTGTACAACTCATGTTCTACACAGCAGCCGCCATTGTGGTGCCAGGTCATAGTGACACAGCACATGCTGACAGCAACCTGGTTGTTGGGGTGGCCTGACGTTGATGACGTTAAGCAATAGCCCCCAGTTACTGATAAAGGAACGATATATGGATGGCGATCTTAGTGTTATTAAGACGTTAAATATCACATTTGTTGTATACAACAATATGACTAGCCTACTTCCGGTACTTCCCTGGATTCATGTATAGACCCCTTATCTCCTATTGAGCCTTTATCTCTGTAGACCAGTGGTTCCTAACCTTGGGGCAGGGTCCCCAGTTGGGCCTGATATGCATGTTTGGTCACAGGGATTGCTAACATATAAGCAATAGATATATTTTGTGGTACATGGTCATTTCAATCTTCGAAAGGTCTCACAGGGTGGGTTATGTCATTTTTCAATAACATACATTGATCTTGTAGGATCAATAAGATCTACTCCATTCTGTGTTTTTAAATAATTAAACATTTAATAACATAATATTGTAAATAACGTGTTTGTTGATAGGAATGATGGTGGGAGGCTACCTGTGGGGCTACCTGGCTGACCTGAGGGGGCGCAAGAGAGTCTTAATGGTGTCTCTGAGTGTTAACGGTGTGTTTGGTGCTCTGGCCAGCCTGGCGCCGTGGTTCTGGCTTTTCCTGCTTATGCGGTTTATCAGTGGTGTTGGGTGAGCACTTCTATGTAACTATTATTATTTATTTATTATCATTCAAAAGTATTAATTGACCTTCTTCTCTGAGCAGTAGGACTATACGGATCAGCTCATAGTGTACTTTATTTTTGGTTCCTCTTGGTGTGGTGTCAAGGGTGGGAGGCTCCATCCCTGTCATTTTCTCCTACTTCTCTGAGTTCCTGCCCCGCCTCAGACGAGGAGCCATGATCAGCTCGCTGGCCACCTTCTGGATGGCAGGAAACATCCTGGCTGCAGGTCGGTGCAACATGCTTAAGCTCCTATGCTCCTCCTCCCGTCTACGGCAAAGCTTTCCTGGTCGACAACGCTGGTATCAACGTCCGGTCACCGATTTTGTAGCTCTGCCCTCTTGCATTTTCTGGTTCCGGTCCCAGGCTCTGAGCCGTCTCCCCCAAGAAGTTCTGCTATAACCTAGTAGGACTGCTGGACCTGAGATTAGATAAATAGTAATTGTGTGTGTGTCTGTGTGCATGTCTGTCTTCTTCTTCCCAGGCCTGGCGTGGTGGGTGATTCCTGCGTCCTGGGCTCACGTCCAGCTGGGACCACTGACCATGCAGAGCTGGAGGATCTTCGTGGTGCTGTGCTCTGTCCCTAGCCTCAGTTCAGCGCTCCTCTTCGGCCTCATGATGCCCGAGAGCCCCAAGTTCCTCATGGAGGTACGTCATGTCTGCTGCCATGTTGAAGCCTGTTGTAGTGGAGGAGGAGATGGATCCAATAGCTAATGTTTGTTATGTAATGTTGTTTATCCAATGGTTGTAATCTTATGTTTGTAATATCTGTTACTTGGGATTTAATGTTTGTGATCCAAATGTTCAGATCTAATGTTTGTTATATCAAATTTTTAATTGACTGTATTTGATCTAACATTTGTGTTGTTATGTTTAATGTTGATCACAAATGTAATGTTTGTGATCAAACGTTTGTTTTCTTATGTTTGTGATCTCATGTGTGTACTCTAATGTTATGTTATGTTTGTAAGGCTGGACGGAAGAAGGAGGCGCTCCATGTGTTCCGTGTGATGTTTTCCGTGAACCACTGGAGATCCAGCAAGACCTTTCCGGTACAAAATCAATTCAGCCACTTTGGCTGTGTCAATAGGTTCTCCCATTTCTCCCTGGGACTCTCTTTGCTTTCAGTGCTCATTCCTTCAGGTTAAGCAATGATATGTAAATATGGGGGAGCACTTGTTACTGTTTCGTCATGTTGTTTACTTGCTGCGTCTTAGGCTGAACCCAGTCAGGACTAATGGTGACCGCAACAGACAAAAGTGCTTCATCAGCACTGAGGCTGCAATGAAGTAGAAAATGGACAACGTTTGTGTAGGCGTGCCTGAGCCTGCCTCTCTCTGGAGTGTGTTATGCTCTGAGTTAGCGACCACAGTGAGCCAGTGAGGAGGGCTCAGAGTGAGCTGTCCCCTGACCTGTTTTCCAGATGTTTGGGCTGGTCACGAGTTCCCCGCGATCACAGACGCGTCAGAGCAGCAAGGCGTCCTGCTGTGGCCGCCTGCTGGAAACGGTACCAGCCCAACAGATGAACACACATTATAGGTCTACAGCAAACGCAATGGGATTAGGATGGGAATCTGATTAGGGGAGCTTGTTTGGTGTGTCACTCAAGAAAGGGTCATTCCATTTTTTATATTGGACGATATCTTAAAGTTTATTGTATTACACAAAGGGCAGCAGTCAATAATGATGGCAATGAAATGTTAAAAATCCTCCCCAGAGTAGTACGAATGAGAAGATAAGATTAAAACATATTGGCAAAATCACTCACTTTTATAGATGGAAAAAAGCGCTCCACCGATTCTCTTGTAGTCACATGACCGTGTCCTGGATCCTGCAGGGCCTGGCTCCCATCAGACAGATTTTCTCTGGCCCCCTGAGATCCAGGAGTGTGGTCCTGCTGGTGGTCTTCTTCACCATCTCCTTTGGGTGAGGGTCCGATAGCTGTGTGTGGTGTACTTTTTTAGTTCCGTCATTGTAGTATGGTGTCTCTTAAATGTGTGTGTTATTTTCAGCGTTCATGCCACTGTGACTTTTAGGTGCTACGGTGGTACTTTAATGTGTGCGTGTGTGTGCGTGTGCAGATACTACGGGCTGTGGATGTGGTTCCCGGAGCTGTTTAAGAGGACAGAAGATGGTGGCTCCCCGTGTGCCAACGTGTCCGGCACGGCCCAGGTCCAGAACCAGTCGTCCTGCTACCCGCCTAACACAGCAGGTTGGTACCAGGAGAGCACAACACTTTTCTAAGTATTGCTAGTTGTAGACTAACATACTGTTTATGAAGTCAGCACAACCACCATATTGAGAAGCATACATACTGTATCCACCAGACTAAGATGAGACACAATGTTTATTTTATTGTGCTTTATTGTGTTTTTCTTCTTCCGATGCCAGTTTATATGGAGGGCTTCGTTGTTGCCGCCTCCAACCTACCCGGCAACATCTTCACCATCATTGTGATGGACTACGTTGGAGGAAAAACGCTGCTCTGTAAGTCTGGCAATATCATACATAAAATGTATAAAAGTCATATGAAAGTACATTTGACTTACAGTATATAGTTACCTAGTTTTCTGCTTTTATGACTAGTGATTAAAACAATATTTTAGCGTGACAGAATCATCACTATAATTACCTCATAATAAAGAGTTGCTAAGCTAGATCTATCTTGTGTATGAAATAATCTGGCTTGTATTCCTACCTTCCTGTTGCTGTGGCCCAGCCTGCAGTCTGCTGGTGTCCAGTGTGAGTGTGTTCTTCATCTACGTGATCGAGACAAAGGCCGGGAGCCTGTTTCTGTCCTGCATCTTCAGCGGGGTGTCTGTGATCGGCTGGAACGCCTTGGACGTGGTGGGCACCGAGCTCTACCCCACCCAGCTACGGTACAGCCGCTGTGCTAGCCTCTTACTGCGTACTGTGTAAAGTTAGCACATCCGGCATTAGCCGCTTGGTGCTATTGCGAAAATGATGTGTAAGCTACTTGTTGTTTCC
This sequence comes from Trisopterus minutus, assembly GCA_027122715.1. Classification (NCBI taxonomy): domain Eukaryota; kingdom Metazoa; phylum Chordata; class Actinopteri; order Gadiformes; family Gadidae; genus Trisopterus; species Trisopterus minutus. The sequence goes on along the minus strand of JAOPUD010000162.1, from coordinate 3,549,834 downwards.
TGTGTCTTTATAGCTGAGATTTGATAATATGTGCAAGCGTATTTTATTAAGAAGTGACATATTATCTACAACCTGCTAATAATAATTAGCACTTTAATAGCAGTACACCAGTAGCTAGTAAAAGGGTCTCCCACACTGAATAGTTTTTTGTCTGTCCACATGGCTCTTCACAGATCCTCTGCTCTGGGCTTCTTCACGGGAGTGGGCCGCGTGGCGGCCATCATGGGTAACGTGGTGTTCGGCAGCCTGGTGGACAGTAACTGTGCCGTCCCCATCCTGCTAGTGTCTGCTCTGCTGATGGCCGGGGGGCTGGTGGCCCTCCTCCTCCCCCAGACCAAGCAGACGGAGCTCAGCTGAGGCCTCCCGCTGAGCTCCGGCCCCTCACCCGCTGGCCAACCTGATATTTATAGATTTTTGTGGATCAAATTGATCAGATGTCGTACATTTATGCACTACGCATTCCGGATTATAGGAAGGATTCGATCAGCCGAATTTTGGAGGGTGGACACAAAAAAAAAACCTAATGGGAACATGTTTGAACACTGCGGCCCTGATGTACCATGTTGCGATACAATCACTCTAGATCTCCACTAAAGAAATCCCCAGATGCTTCTGTAAACTGTATCTCAGCACTTCCTCTGCAGCATGCCATCCAACTGTGCCTGCAACATGCAGTTTTCCCTCTTTCTGCTGCAGTTTACTCCACACTAAGCTTTTCATCAAAGGGAAAGCACTGTGAAACACAATGTCATACTTCGATTGATATTTACATGTTATAAGTGGTGTACTGTTGACCAGTGTTTGACTTTTGAGAAGTCTTACAAAAGATATTAAGCTCTGCTCCTTTATAAAATGTGTTATTATAAGATGTTATTTTCCTCCCTTTGATTTTTAGACACTAATAAATATGTTCTTAAAACAACGTGATACGCAGCTTCTTTATATAATGATCTCTTTTGATAGATTCATTCATTAGAAATGTTTCTAATATTTTAAATCGTATTGAAAGTAAACATAGCTTGGCACATACAATAGAGACCATTTAAAACTACAAAGACTGCAAAGACTACAAAGACAAAATAAGCCAATATTGATGTACGGAATAATAAAGTTTTGTTGCATGATATGATCACGTGATGCCTTAATCTTGTGACGCGGGTCGGACAGGTGTTTTATGATTGGAGGGCGTGCCGACAATAAAATCATAGAGGACTCCAACTCGCTCCCTTCCTAAATCGTGTAAACAAAACATAACATATAGATGATCATCGAAAATAATTCATTAAAATATTAACGTGGATTTCGAATAACATCACCAACTTGCCAATGGCTATTAACAGCATAACGGTTGGTTAACTAAAGGTTGAGCGTGTCGATTCTGTCTCCACCTCATGCATTTGAACAATGTATTTATTCTTCAAAACAGCTGACCCTGGTGCTCTGCGTTCTCCTCGGGGTAAACCGCGGCGGAGCTCTGGGTAAGAAAATCCAGTCCATTAGTGATGAACACTATCGGGTTCATCATATCAATTGTCCTATATAGGACAAATGAAAAGTCTTCTCTCCACCACTAAGGAATCTGCAGTGTAATACACTGCAAGGACCCCGCACGTTGCACGCTATATCCGAGTGAAACTGCGTGCAAGTGCACCAAAGGGTTCTATGGAGACAAGTGCGATAAAGGTAAGGCTGTCAAGTGATTTGTCTACATCGTCATTTATTTTAACAATAGCATCGAGCCTGGATTCATTCAAGATTATACATTGGCGACAAGGAGTCCATTTTGTAAAAAAAAAAATATATATATATATCCACCTTTCCATGAATCACAACTTGGTTTTTAATGTAGGCCTAATTAGAAATTAAAGTCACAATACGTATCCCCACACACACGCACACACACACACACACACACACACACACGCAAAGACACACAATAGGCCTATGTATATGTAGTCTTCTCATTTCAACAGACGCCCAACTGAAAGTGCTCTGTGGCAAGGACTTCATAACGATGCGGATGGCTGAGGACTTTTTCAAATACTACAAAGTTCCTCTCGACTCTCTCCGTCTGCCCAACAAGTCCTGCCGGGCCCAGAGGGAGGTGATAGGCGGCGTGCCGTTCTACATGGCCCGGATATCCAAAGAAAAGTATGCTTTGTGTGGAGGCAAGCCACTGGAGGTATGTTGGTAGGCTTACAGGGGCAGGCTGTTCTGATGGCCAGGGTGTCTGACTCCCATTTGAAAAGTTCCTTAGCTAGATGCCCAACTCCAACCTGCTCCTTGACGACAAGTCTCAGTATTCAATTTCTAACCCCTACCTGCTCTTTGATGAACCATCTCATTATTCACTGTCTAACCCCTACCTGCTCCTTAATGACCTGTCTTACTATCTAACCATACCTTCTCCTTAATGACCTGTCTCTATTCACTTAGTCCTTTGGATAAAAGCGTCTGCTGAATGACATCGTAAATTTAAATTCAGGAGAGGCTAATTGAGACTGAGATCCACAGTGTTAAATGCTCATTCAAATAAGGGAACATTGCGGTGCATGGAAAAGACAGGAGTATAATTGGGTCTCCTCTTCTTCCAGAAAAATATCACTCACATCGCCTACTCGTTGAGTCTGCTGTCAGCGCCACAAGTGGTGGGAAATATCGTGCGTGACCCGGTCATCAAAATAGACTACACATGTGTCTACCCTTACACCCGGAGCGTCAGTCTGGCTTTCCCAGTCATACCCTTAGCCAGGTAGTGTGTGTGTGTATGTGTGTGTGTGTGTGTGTGTGCGGGTGTGGGTGTGGGTGTCTCTCTGTTGGTAGGTGTGTGTTGGTGTGTGTGTGTTGACATCATGCCCTCTGTCTGGCCAGTGAGACGCTGATGCGTGTGGATGAGATGGACGCCAAGGTGGAGATGACTCTGTATACAGACGCCAACTTTGCCACTGCCTACGAACGCGCCCCCACCATCCACCTCAGGAACAAGGTGAGGCCCTGGCAGGGAGCCGCCACTGGCGTGTAGTTCCCCTAACAGCCTCTTGAGGTAGTTGTAGAATGCTGAATGACCCACCACCATTCAAAGACATTGGGAATTATTTTTATTTAATTATCGTTACACAAGAAAACTGTTTTTTCTCCGGTTTGGATCTCAGTGGCTACTTCATCTCTGTTTAATGCTTTTCGAGATGTCATGTTTAATTTCATCAAAAAGTTATAAACTATTAAATATGGAGGACATCCGGCCAGAGGCCACTGCAAAGTAGCAATTCAATTTCTGCCATCAATGTGCCAAATCTGAATCTCAAGCAATCTCTAAGCCTGTAAAGGGACACATCGAGGCAGGCAACGGTCATGAAGCGTGTAACCAATGGATGACCGCACGGATGCAACGTCCATATTCTATTACAGTATCTGGTGCAACCCCAGGCCCCGCCCACCTAGACACGACCCTATGCTTGTTTCTCTCTGACCCCGCCTCCCAGGTGTACGTGGAGGTGAAGGTGTCGGAGCCCGAGGATTTCTTCGTGCTGGGAGTGGACGAGTGCTGGGCCACCCAGTCCTCAGAGCCCGACACCACCCAGCAGGCCGTCCACACCCTGCTCCGCAGAGGGTCAGTACCACCCAGTACAGACTTGTTTCCTATTTAGTTCGAAAATTAGAAAATTCTGTTTACCCAGATGAGCTCGTCTGCCTTCAAATATTAATCTGTAGTGTGATTCGTAAGACTAGCGGGCGTCACAGCACATCAGAGAGTCATTTGACAGCACATGAGATGCTTCTCTATTAGCGACATAATCACCACCAGTAAAGACGTTCCCTCCCCGTCTCGGTTCTCCCAGGTGTGTGAGCGACGACACCGTCACCATTCTGCACCGGAACGCGAGCGCGGGCCTGGGGGGTCGGAGCGAGGACGGTTCTGTGACGCGCTTCTCCTTCGACATGTTTCGCTTCGTGTCGGAGCCCCACGACCTCTACCTGCACTGCTCCATACAGCTGTGTGAGCCCGACGACCACGCACTCTGCACCCCCGTAAGAACCCGCCCTCACTCCTTCACTCCACCTGCTAGGGCTCTAGCAGACCTGCTAGGGCTCTAGCAGGTCGAGTGCTACCACTCATACCACAAGCGTCGTTGAATACTTGATGCCGATTGGCCAACACCGTTCCGACGGTGTGCAACTCGTTTTTCGATGACGGGGAAACCTTTTAACAGTTCAAAACCGTGAATGCGCTACAAATCCGACATTATTAATGACGGTTATTTGCTGAATGTCGTGTGTGAGGCTCTTAATTTACGAATCAATATTAATTGATCTCTGTATGTATAACCGATTCATATCGCGTCCCTTTTGCAACTCAATGTTTCATGAATAATGTCTAGATTTGCCCGGATGTGCCGTGTATGAGGGTTCGCTCGGTCGTCTAAACGTATCTGTGTTGTTTTGTGTTGTTGTGTGTTGTTTTGTTTTCAGAGCTGTAAAGCCATCATCAAGCGAGAGGCAATGAGGGCTGACAATGCTCACGGCCTGCTGTCCTACGGACCAATCAGAGTAGAGATGCCCGACTCACCGCAGCCCAGTAAGGGCCAATCACAGACTCGCATTTTACATTACATTAATTCCTAAAGCAGGGTTAGTGAGGCTGAGAACCACCACAAACAATCAATATTGGAGTCTTGGTTTGAACCCCAATATGTGAAGTCTATCTGTAGGCAGAGTAAGATGCCTCTAACCCCTCTAACCTGCTCCATAATGACTAGTATCTTAGCAAATTGTTTACTTAGTCGATGCAATGAGGCTTCTGTAAATTACTGAAGTGTAATAATTCACCTTTGTGCTTCTGTAGGGGTCGTTTTGTGTTTTTGTTATGGTTTGTTAGGTCAAACGTATTGTCTGTGTGAGTAGGTCTGCTGAAGATGGTGGTTCTGCCCGTGGCTGGAATCTGGACCCTGGGCCTCTTCCTCCTCATCCTCCTCATCGTAGCGAAGGCAGGCCGCAGGAGGAGAGATGACACGGTTCATTGAATATGTCGTGCATCTGCAATAAAACATACACATACACCCAGCCTCACCAGTCCTCTATTTTAACTGATTTTTGTAAACCTTCAAAGCAGGACATAGGGATTGTTCAGGATTTTTTTCTTCCTTTCTTTCGTTTTCATTTCGGTGCAGTGGTTGTTGCTGTAGCGGCCTGACGCCACTAGACGGCAGCGTTGGGCTCGGTTTGTAGGCTACTAAATATAATCTTGGTTTATTTCGTTTCGCCTTTCTGTGGATTGTGGAATGCTAATTAAACCCAAGTTCTTATGTATTTAGTCGAACTAGAGAGAATCATATAACCCAAAACTTGAAACTGGCTGAAAAAACGATGCATCTGCAATTGACACCATTCACTTTAACTGTTGCCATGACCATAGCTATTTCCCACGAACACCAAAAGGGGGCGACATGGTCTCTGTGATCGCTGATGTGGGTATGGCTTATTATGTGTGGAACATGTTCAGTGCCAAAGGAAATCTTTTGTTCGCCACAATTCATTATGCTGCGCTGAAAACATATCCATTAACAGGGACTTCCAAGTCTTCCTAAATGGTTTACCAGCATATGGTCGGTCTGCCGTAATGGTTCGTATCAGCTTACGGCCAAAAATCCAGGGTGTGTGTGTGACTGAAGAGGGCTCGAAACTTGTTGCACATTTCTGATCCGACCCTGTTCGCTTCAAAGTCGGACCTTCTTCAAGATCAGCCATTGCGGACGTCAATGCGGACAGGCTTCGGGGGTCCTCTGTATCGATCATTATTTCTGACAATCACAGGGTTATCAATGGACGAACGCTTGACGTAATAGTTTGAAAGAGCAATGGATTAACATTTGGACCTACGCTGATGTTTTTGAATGGCCATTATTTAGAAAGCGTCTGGATATTTACTAAAACAATCTTCTGATCATTAAGACATTGAGCGCCGATTCCATAATGGGAAGACAAAGTGTGTTGGAGCAAATGCAACTCTAAAGTTAAAGTCAAATTTATTAGGCCTCCTATTCGATACTTTGAATTCCTATATTTGTAAATAAATCTGGGTCGCCCGGCATCGTGATCCTGTCCCAACATCTGGAGATGTGGGCTCCCCGTCCCAGAAGCGCCTGTCCCGAGACCCTGAAGCAGACCCTGAGGGCGCTGGTGCTGCTCCTCGGCCTCTTACTGGTCTCCAGCTCAGAAGATCAAGAGGGAATCAATGCCGAGGTATGTAGTGTTTCACACTCATGATTCATCAATATATGAACAATAATCATTACTGAATTATGATTGTCTATTTGGTCATATGCATTTGTCACGAATAATGAATGATCAACCTCCCAGTGTTTATTTTATGCTTGTTGTTTTAATGGTTTTACTGCAATGATGGCTCCGAAGGTGTGTTGTTGACCTTTTGACTCCGAATCGCTTAGAGGCCAAGTGCAGCCCAGGCCAGGCCAGGCCAAGTATAGTCCCACAGGCCACAATACTCATGCGAAACTTAGATTTGCAAAGAAAGATGCCGGTTAAATCCAGACTAAACTCCATGTCCTTCCAATCCGGTATCAACCCGGTATCAACCCGGTATCAACCATCAGCCTCCCTGGGCAAGTTTGTTAGAGTGAGATTTTTTGTTTAGCCTGAGGCAATTGTTTATTATTGGCCGACTCGAACAGTGGACGGGGGTGAAGGGTAGGCTATTTGAATGTTTGCTGCCTGTGTTTCTCTGAAACAATAAAAAATAGGCTTCTGGAATGCATGGATGCCTTCAGGCATTATGGACTCATAAGAAGAGTCTCTCTTGACAAAGGCAGTGGCTGCCTCGTAAATACAGTACTTAGGGCCTTTGTATGGTTGGGCATGTTTCTAATGTGTGTTATTATGTGTGGAGGCTTACAGGCATTTAAAAGGGTTAATTACACACACATGCTTGACTAAACCGGCCCATTACTGACGTGTTGAGATCGCTCTTCAGGCCAGCGATTTGCAGGCATCTCCATCCAACCGTGCTCCATTCTAGCTCCTCGCTCTCTTTTTTATTGCTTCTCTTCTACTCTTCCTCGCACCTGCTAGTGCTTTCCTCACCTTGTCTCCTCGCTTTCATGAATAATGTGTCTCTTATCCTAATCCAACCCCAATTTTTTGTACCTTTATAAACAGCCATATTCAATCTTCCCTTTTAATCTCAATTTACAAATGTGAGCCATTTGTTTCTATTTGCTCTTGCACCCATTGAAGTATTTAAATTTTTTTGTGGCCTTTCCACACTAAAGCATCTCTCCCTCTCTCCTCCTTGGTACGGTAGTCATGGTTACGTCAGTTCGGCTACCTGTCTCAGGCCAGCAGGCAGATGTCCACCATGCACTCCTCCCAGGTGCTGTCCAAGGCCATTGCAGACATGCAACGCTTCTACGGCCTGCAGGTCACCGGGGAGATGGACCCCGCCACCATCAGGTCTGAGACACACACGCATTACATGCTGTACTACACATAAGCATCCATGCTGTGTGGAGGTTGTATTTGCAACCTCCACACAGCACAAGAAGAAGAAGCCCATCATGCGCACGCATAAAATCTTAATACCACCACTTGGGCTTTCATGGTTATGTATGTGTTTTAAGTGCTTTTTTTTCTTGTGGATAGAGAAATTTTCTTCAGCGTTGACAGGATTTTGTTATTTTTCTCAGTTGGGTAATTCTTCTTCTTTGATTTATGTGTGGACTATGTCAATGGAAAAATAGGCCTCAATCTCGTATTATAGTGTTATTGTTTCACTTTCAGTTAGAAGCTCAGTGGTTTCTTCCTCTCCACATTATTTGTTTTGAGAGTTCCCATTTGACATTTTGGGACCTTTCTGACCAAAGAGTTTTAGCCCAAGACACTTGAGGCAGCCAACTCCCGCCCTTATGTTGCCAAATATGGTGCAAACTTGGCAAATGCAAAACCTTTGTAGTTTGGTGGTCCCTAAAGTTGTTAAGAGGGAAACATTAAAGTGTTAGGAGGGAAGTCAAAAGGGATATTGGGTGTGTTCTTGAGGTTGGCAGTAACATGTGGTGTACCACTTGTATCCACGGCGTCGGTTAGGTCAGCAGTAAACTTGTCCCGGATATGAACACCAGCACCGGGTCTGTTAACCGGGTCTGTTAAAAGTACCAAAATGCAGTGCATGCTGGGAAAAGTGTACAAGTTAAAATATTTTAAAGAATGCGTCACCAGCCCAAGCTTTTTTAGTGTTAATGTTTTTGAATGGCTGTTCCAGAAAGCTTTGTTGATTGTTCACTGAGGCATCGAGGGGGCCTATAGGTAGGCCTTGGGGCTCTGGGACTCGCACTAGGAACCTGCTGATGACAAGTTGCTGAGGTCGAGGAGCTCCACTATTAGCTCCACTATTAGCGCCACTTTTAGCTCTGCCATCAGCCCTGCTGTAGCTAAACAAAACCATCACACTGTGCACTCATTACAGACCTGTGTGTGTGTGTGTGTGTGTGTGTGTGTGTGTGTGTGTGTGTGTGTGTGTGTGTGTGTGTGTGTGTGTG
>JAOPUD010000162.1:3474106-3484462 GCA_027122715.1 Trisopterus minutus | reverse complement strand
AGGTACTTTCCCTAGTGGAAACGCAAAAAGAACCGAGGCGAGTCGTGCTGGAAAGGTGTAGTGGAAAAGCGCCAATACAGGCACGCACACTTTTTTCTCATCTATTCTCCTCTCTTAGACTTCTCTTCTCCTCTGCCCCTTTTTTCTGATCTCTCTGCATCTCTCTTTATCTCTTCTCATCTCTCCTCTCTTCTGACCTCTCCTCCCTTGTGTTCTCCAGATCCCTGTTATGTCTGGTGAAGCACTGCAGGAGGTTGAGGACTCTGGATGTCTCGGCGTGCAAAGGAATCTCCATCACTGCCGTGGACCACCTCCACTCACAACTCACCTTCTTGGAAAATGTCAACTGCCGTTTTGTGGGCGGGGTTGACCTGACTCTTACACTTTGATTGGCTGGCCCCTGTTGTAGTTTTCTTCTTTCTTCTAGCTATTCACGGTCACATCAAAACTCTCTTCTGCTCCAGAAGGGAATTTGTCTCTAGTTTCTAGATAAAAAATATTAATGGCAAATTGTAGTCATCTTTTTGTGGAATTTACAACTAAAGTTTGACTTGTATTTTTTAACTTAAAATATATTATTGAAGAACAAAATAAGATATACTTTATTTTTTTAAATGAAAGTGGTTAGAATGCTAAAGCTAGCGTTATCATGCAATATTGTATGTTTCTGCGACCACCAAAACATAGACAGTCTGAAAAGGAGCATGTAGCTTTTTAGCTCATGAAGGATGTATGTCTTCTTTATTGTCATGTCTTCTTCTTCCGTATGCCCGGAGAAGTATTTTTGAGAACAAATAACCTCGAATATTTGTACATTTTAAGTTATCTACATTTATTAATATAAAACATATCCAAATGTAATTAAATGTAGCTATATGGTCATTCCATCATTAAAACAAAGTGTATTTCTACAGGTTTGTGTTGTCCCCTGTAAATATGCACACAAGTAAGAACACTTTAGAACTTTATATGTACATTTAAAACGTAATATATATTATAATATAAGCCTACATATTAAATTATATCGGAAAAAATATTTTTCAATCTGATTGGTTGAAAATATATATATTTCAAGCGATCTGCACCAAACTAGAGCATAAACCACCAGACCAGTATCAACTAGTCACACTTTACTAAGATTAAAGGATGAGTGTGGACTCAGAGACACTCAAAAACAACGTTAAGAATAACTTTAAAAATTAACTAGCCTGCACCTTGTCAACAAGAGGATTTCCAAACCTCAGGCAAACTGGTAGCTTATATGGTGGAGGCTCAGCGGCAAACAAAGCAAAACTGAGAACTTAAATACACACAACACAGGTGAAACGAGTCAATCAACACGGGTAACAGTAAAATAATAACCGAAAATGACTGAACAGCGCCCCTTAATTGAGGTGAAAAATTGTGGATGGAGTATTGTCCCTATATTTTTAGGATGGATAAGAAAAAATAAACCCTAAGAATAACTACAGTTGAACGCTGCTTGCAGAACTCACCTAAATAGCTACCATCATCAATGATAATAGTCCGGCTCGGTGGGCTGGTTTGCTTGTGTCACACACCAAGCTACCAGAAGGGGGCAGTGTAGCACAACGTGTATCTCACAGCCGCCAGGTTGTCTGAACAAGGTGTGAGATATAGAACAGAAATAGTAGAGAAAAAAGACGATAAAAAGAGTTGACGTATAATTATAGTAGCCTACTCTTTTACTCTGCACCCTAAGTCATTTTCAGTGCAGAAAGAGACAGATTTATCTAAATAGGCCAAATCATGAGTGGTTTGTGGGGACAGCAGAGCTAACACTAGACCTGCCTCACAGCATATGCTGTCATTTAAATGAAGGCGACCAGATTTCTGAAATGAAAAACGGGGAATTATAGTTTGGCGCTCCATATATCAACACAATATTAGATGTTATTATTTCTGAAATAAATAAAAGGCACATATTTACGTTTCTCCTATTCCTATATCATAAGTAATGTCCCGTAGTAAATATTGTACTTCAGAGAGACAGCACACTGCAGCGCCAATGGAATTGGCCCTAGACCCAGGTCCACCTATAGGTCAAGGTACCTGGCATCTAGCTGCTCTGATTGGCTTAGCCAGACGAGCATGGGAAACATGACCATACTTGGGTAGGTAGGCCTAGTTGGTTAGGTTAGCTTGGTTAGGCAACACCAATGCTTTCTTAAATTAAGGCAACCAATCTATTTATTTAGGTTTAACAACACAACTTCTTGATTAGGTTTATGGAGAAAAAAAAATACTAGGGTTGGTTCTGGCAACACAACTACTTAGTTAGGTTTAGGCAGGCAAATAACTTAACCTAACCCTAACCATAACCAGTTTGATTGCCCTGTGTAAAACCATAACAGCTGGAGTAGGTCCAGAGTGGAGGAGCGGGACTCGTGAAGCTCCACCCATTTGTCTCTGCAGTGTAAAGTGATGCCGGAGGGTTTACAATGATGTGTTTTAAGCCAACAAGCCAAAGGAGGCTTCTCGAATATGGAATTATTCAATATTGTATTGATCACCCCATTGTTTATGACTTCGTGTCTGCTGTTGGTATAAGCTATAAGTGGATGAATATACCCTTTCATCTCTATCTGATAAGTTTGTGTCCCAGCCTATCATATATGCATGAGACTATTTATCAACTGCCTCAAAATGTATTCACAAGCAAGCTAGAACTTTTGACCTTTAAAAAAAGACCTTTAATTTTGAATCGTGGACATTTCCGGGTACAGCTCCAGCCAGTGTTGCCAGATCGGATGGGCAATTTGCAGCCCAACCGTCTAAAACTGCCCAATCAACCAAAACCCCGGCCAAAACACATATTGCCAGAAAACCGATTCACCATGGACTTTTGCAACTGCCAATACTCATTTAACACCTTAATGCGACCTAATAATTAACTATAATGTTATGTAGTATACAAGGAACATCTCTATCTCTCTCTCACAAACTTCAGTTCGGTGGCAAGAACACACTGACAGTTGCAGAAGATGTGTCTAACATCGGCAGATGTTGCAGAACACACAAAATAGGCATGTCAATGGCCAAAGCGTGAGCACAATAAACACCTGAGTGTAATCACGGTACCCTGAAAACGATGGGGTGCCGGTTAAGTTTTTGCTGCTCAAAAACTTGCTCCACTTGTCCCAGATTTAGCAAGTAAACTTTCCTCCAAAATGCACTGAAATGTTCACGTCCCTTCATCCCCTTTTTTAAAATTAGAATTATATGTTAAATCTTTATTTTAGATCTAAATGTACATCCTAAATTGAAATCTACATTTTCAATTTAAATCGTATATCTTAATCTTATATCTAAATCTAAATATATAGAACAGAAAGGCTAATTCTTATGCATATACTAACTAGTTCTAACTCCTAACTGTTTTTTGTCGGGGGCGGCGTAATGTGCACTGGGCAGGCACGTCAAACTGGCAAAATGGCGAATTCTGGCGATGTAGCTAGTATTAAACAACATGTAGTTGTATCTGTGGTAACAGCAGCTCTGCAGGTCCGATCTACAGAGACTCATCATCATCTCAAATTGCTTTGCCATCGGTCCGAACTCCTGCCCAATACAATTTGCTAAATCTGGAAAAAGTGAAGCACATTTCTAAGCAGCAAAAGTGGCCCAACGGCACCCCATAGACTGTCCCCAACGGGGACAGTCCCCAACGGGGGTCCCCAACGGGGACAGTCACATATTTAGTTTATTAGGCCTATATCATGAGCATCCATGGATCAGGCCTTCTGATTCTTCAGAAACTTGCATAAGGTCTAATAGAAAGGCTTTGTGTCTGAGTAAAGGTAGATTTATCCGTTAGATGTAAAACAAGCAAAGGTTCCATTGTAACAAACTCGGTCCATTCGTCGTAAAGGTTGCGTGGGGAGACAATCAGGGATACAGTGTGGATTCACTTATGACGCTGCACCATTCACCTTTCTCCATGTGTCAGACGTTCAAGACGAGTCCCATTTTCACCTAGTGGAAATGAACCTGTCGGCTGAGACTTCGTAGGAACCTGCATGCTACTTTTTCTGCAGGTCAAATATATTTTTTCTACATTGGAGACGGATTGAGCTAATTAGTGCAACGGGTCGTTGAACAACCCGAGTAGCTTGCTCAATATTGGCGACACAGCCACCGCATATTGGCTCTAAATAGACAGCTCCTCCTCACTAACATTCCAGGCAGACAGCCCCAGCAGATGTCCATCGCGATGGCAATTCCCATGACCCTGAAAACACTTCATTCCGAGCACGCCTCCTGCATCCGCTGAACAAATTACGCTGCACGTGAATTAATTCAACTCAATTAGAATCCTTCATCGACAGATCGACACCTGCCGCCGCAGCACGATCGTGTTTACTCGCGCTGGCCGGCCACCAGACGGCACGGCCGATTCATTTAACGCCCATTTGGAGCGGGTGGATACAGACCCAAAGTTGAGGTGTTCCCTGTGGACTGAAGGGAGAGAGAAAGTGTGTTGTAGTCTGATTCCCCCCTGCAGAAAAGCAGAGAGAAAGGAGGAGAGTTCTTCTCTCACTGGGGCGCTTTTCACAAATTGCATCAAACGCGATCCGATAAAGATAATGGCTTGTGAAGAGATTTGATTAGTTTCTTTTATGTGTAATCCGATTGTGCGGATCGGGCCCCTGGTACGAAGCGTGACCTTGCAACAGTGGCATGCCGAGTCACCAATTAGTCTCGTCATATGGACTATATCACCTAAGGCCTGAGAAGTACACCGAGGGCATGTCCACATGCTGGGTCCAAGCTGTTCACCAGCACACGCTCGGCTGTCGATAGCGTTGGGGAATAATGGAGCTCTTGGAATCACATTATATTCTAAACTGGTTCCATCATGTTTACATTAGGCATTACACAACCTTAGAAAAAAATAATTGCGTTCAGAATTCCGTTTTATCCTTTGTGAGATGGTCTCTTGAATGTTATTACACGGCTTGTTAACCCTTTGTGGTTTTATTCATGTTTTTGAAGAATGTAATGGATATCGATGCATGGATAATAGCATCTCCCGTTACAAACAGGAAACACTTCGCAATATTTTGTTTTGTGCACATTTAGTTCTGCAGGTAAGGGTTATAGCTTGATCTAATTATCAATTATGATCAAATTATCTTTTGATCTAATTGACTGATCCATAATTTTGGTTTAGGATTGAATGTCTCGTATCAACAACCCCCATGACGCCTGTTGATCTCATGCATTCCACAAGAATGTTCTCCATTAGGTCAAATCATCTATCATTAAAATGTGCCAGCCAATCGGTGGCAAGGTTCCTGTGGTATTTTAACCTCAGAGAATTATCTCAGATCAAAGATGGAAATGACAGTCACAGCCAGACTAACTGGCTGTGATTTTATTCCCAGAAATCAATTTTCCCCTGTATACTGACCCTATAGACGTATCCTTTCGGCTAGGTGTTGAAAATCCTAACCACTGCTGCCACCCAAATGCTATAAAACACCCCATTATATTCAAGGCAGCATTTTCATTGGTGGAAATATCAAGTGCAGCATAAGAAGCTGTTGATTGGTCCACTGTTGGACAAACTGGACAAACTATTGTGCCTCCCAAAGATTGAACTAGCCTGCAGAGGTCGACTTCCTTTCCTCTCCTGTCCTTTGCAGTTTTTTGATTGGCCAAAACATATCTTTCTGTTTCCGATTGGCCAATACTTTGAGAGTGTTGGATGCAATGAAGGACACATTCTCCGCCGTTTATAAATATATATATTATGTTATTCTTACTTTTTCCCACTGGGAGAAATGGCTGAAGCACCAAGCTGTCTGGATTCACTTCTAATAAATGTTAACCATTTTTTGGGGGTCGACCCTATACTTATACAGTAATAATAGCAGTTGATCAAAGTCACAGTCTGCTGGGTAAAAACTCATAGAATCCCTGCAGATATAGAGAAACAAAAGTCAATTAACAACAGACACAAGCGCGCCTCAGTCTTTTACTTACGCCGGAACCACTCAGAACCGTTAGACAGACAGACAAGAGAGACTTCGAGACGGAGTGTTGTGCAGCGATATTACTCATTGGAAGTATAGCCTAAAGGCCTCCAATCAGAGACATTGCTGCACCCACCACTGCACCACCAGGGCTTTCGGTGTTATTAGATATCTTGTTCTATTGATTGTGAATTCTGCAATCTCCTTAGCGGGCAGTTGCTGCAGAAATTAATTAAGAAGCCATCGCCAAAGTAAAGTGGATAGTATACTATAGACAAGTGATGCCAGCGTTCAGACAGCCTTCAGTAAGGAGGAACAGGGGGGTAGCGGATGATTGGTTTATAGACCAGTGACCTGGCTATGGATGACCCGCCAACAGGCCTGTCGCCATCACACATGTTCGGGGTGACATGCTTATGAATGCACACGTGCAAATCAACATGTGTTCAAATGTATCTACCTATGCAACCCCCAACGTCCATGTATTTTCCCGGGATTGAATAAATCCCTTGCAATCCTGATGTGTGCACGTGCATTATGATTTCTCTGTTTCTCTGTGGAAACACACATATCGTATGACTTGAACCCCCCACCGCCCACTCATCCCTTGGCCCCATGCATGACGGTGCTAGCGATGTTCGTGAGCAGAGGCAACATTATTGCCTGGTCCCTCAGCTTGGATGACAGTGTAGGGACAGACAGATGAGGGGGCTTTCTGTCTGGCGCGGGGGGAATAAAATGGAAGGTAGGAGGAAAGAAAGCAGAGGTCCAAGCTCAGACATATCTTATCTCACCCTGGGATAGAAGCTGTCGTAACAGTGCACCCACCCCTCTCTCAGTATAAATCTTTAACTAAGGCCTCTGCAGTGCCAAAGATGTGGCCCAGAGAGCCAGGGATTTGGTACGGGATGACGAGATATGAACAGCGGGCGTTTGGGAGCAGCGATGTTGGGGTACATCATGTCTCGTGGTGATCTCTCTTCTCCCTCATCAAAGTCAAGGAGCCATTGATCTGCCATGGTGCACTCTCCCATCCAGCCCTTTAGCTAATCACACAGCCAATCTACTACTGGGAGCCAGGCTTGGCAATGGCTGAAGCAAGGACAATTGGCCAGCTGTGTTTTTTTTTGTTGCAAGGATGGATAACTACATTGTCCAAGAAAGGACCGTAAGTGGGGTAGAATAGATTGATCAGAGCGGTTGGGTTGTTGTTATGATTCACCCAAGGAAGATATGTACGTAGTCATTAGGTTTAGTTTAATTTATTGACATTCACTTTAAAAGGCACCATGATCTACAGCCTGAACAACAGAATAGATTGTTTGTCAATGCGACCCAAAACGACCCATAGAAGCTTTCACTGGTCCAGTACTGTTTAAGACAATGGAGTCAATAGATAAGTGAATAGATAATATATATTGAGTTTCTGTCTGCCAAAACAATGTGGATGGCATTCGTTTTGTTTTCAGTGGTAAGTATTTGAAGACAGTTTTAGATTTTTTTTAAAATTGGTTCCCTAATCCTTTTTCAGTAAATGTTTTTGTTTAGTTTGTTGGTTAATACAATGGACTCTGTTGTTACTATGGGGATTGATATATTGACATTGCTACCACTTAAACCCTGCAGCCTGCATGTTATCATAATCGTTGTCTATAATCGACATAATCGTTGTCTTTGCATGGTTTAGATGTCTGAGTTATGTAATGTGTTATTTAATGTAGCTATCTGTATGATGTTCTTTAATAAAAACTTTCCAGTGACCCAGGGATGACGATCTGTCAATGTTCGAAACAAAATCTTAAAACACACAATTCTAGGTTACGCTTCCTTCCAATGAAGCTCTAAAATCTTTGTGATTCAGATTTGTATTGCTATTCAGAACATACTTTATTAACTCAATTTAGCTTTTGTGTCGTTTTCCTTGTTCGGCACTTTTGTGCCATCGCTGTTTTGCATGAAAAGCACGATTTATGGATAAAGCTTGATGGATTGGTTGACTCAACCCGTTAGGAAGCAGGTTTTGTCTCCTCTCTCTCCGCTATCGGGACCAACTTGTCATTGCTTTGTCATTCATGCTTCGCTTTGTGTGTTCATTTCGTCTTCTCCTAATTGGATGTGTAGTTCCCGCTGCAAGACGGGCCACGTGACCGTCGCGCGGAGCCGGCGCGCCTCGGAAGCTTCTCCTGTGATGTGACAGATGCGAGACGTGTGATGTTCCAACGGCGTGAGCGAGCCTCGACGCACCAATCCCTTTTTTTTCCTAGCTGACGAATTGAGAGAGAGAGAGAGAGAGAGAGAGAGAGAGAGAGAGAGAGAGAGAGAGAGAAAGAGAGCAAATGAGCTCTGGTAATTGTTACGATTAGGCTACTTCTTCCTCTGCTATCCCATTTCCCAGTCGGGGCCGAGGTGTGCACGCTGAGATGAAGTTTTTCAGGACTTCAGTTGAAAGAATGTTTCGAAAGCCACATCTATTCCCCTGGTGTAGTGGAAAAATTTGCTCATTCTTGCAACAATGAGCGATAGATGGAACTGGACCCATTTATGTGTTTTAGGGGTGTAACGGTACACAAAAGTCACGGTTCGGTACGTAGGCCTACCTCGGTTTTTAAGTCACTGTACGGTACGGTTCATGGAAAAATAAAAAAAAACTGCTTGTTTGTCAGAACAAACATGTTTAATTGTTTACTAATTAAACTTAACAGTTAAACAGTTTTAGCTGTCAGTATGAAACATACAAATAAAATGTGTAACAAATATGAAAACAATATTGCTGCAGTTTTCTAATAAATAAAATGAATGAAAAAAAATATCCAGTGTTAATGCTCAGTCTAGGCTCTTTAAGCTGGTATGTATACAAAGGGTATGTAAACTTCACATTCACCCATTCATTCACACATTCACACACCGACGGCGGAGTCAACCATGCAGGGCGACATTCAGGAGCAGTCAGGGTGAGGCGTCTTGAGGCATGTCCGATGTGTTTCCATTTGCATAGCCGATCGCTGTTGAACAATGTTTGCACACAGCTTTCGACTTGTCCACTCGTCTTTCCCCATTTTGATAATTAACCTGGAATCGGAAGTTGTCCCACACTTGGGATTTCAATGACGGGGGTGTCTTCAAGCTCCTGTTTCCTGTTGTCATTTGCCATGCAGTTAGCTCTCTGTTCGCTAGCCATCAATCCACACACAAACAGTCACGCTAACGGCTACTGCGCACATGCGAACCGAGCCTAAGGCTAAACGGTCCGGGGGGAACTCCGACTTCAAGTTTTAAGTTTTGCACTGCAAAACAAGCCTTTACATTCGCATGTTTGCATTCGTGTGTGTGTGTGTGTGTGTGTGTGTGCGTGTGCGTGTGCGTGTGTGTGTGTGTGTGTGTATGTGTGTGTGTGTGTGCATGTATTGTGTATTGTGTGTGTGTTTGTGTGTGCTGTCGCACCTTTGAGTGAGGCAATTGGAAGCGATTAAACCGCCCATTGACTCGTGGAGCATGGGCTCTCAGGCACCAGTCAGTTCCAGCAGAGTCCTGCAGCGGCTCCCAGCTTTTATCTGCTCTCCTTGTGAAGACCGACTGAAACGCCATGGGAGCTGTTAGAGAGAAGCCTCCGGCGAGGTAGCACCCGCTTCTTCAATGGCTGGAGCAAAAAAAGGCGCTTATGAATACAGCTTCTGAAAGCGCGCTCGCTCCACCACAAAGAAGTGAGAGCAGCCTAATTGACTATCAAATAAACTCACGATCCCTGTATAGCTTACACATGGCTGCAGCCACTATCCCGTTCTTTCAACCACTGAACAGTTTGACTTATAATGACCGGCTATCATTATACACCTTTTCTTTATTATTATTATATATATATATTTTTTTTTTCTGTGTGTGAGTGAATGATATAATAAGTAACTGCGTACATCAAGGATGTACTGTGTTAAGTATACATTCACACTGTGACTACAGAGCTCAGTGCCTGAGTGAGCAGTATGTTGAGGACAAGGAAGCCATCATAGTGTTTTCGCCACGTTGCATCACCTTCAAGGACCTGCACCTGCTCTTTAAAAGGCCCTCACACTGTCGTTGTTGTGGATATATCAATCATAACTATAATATACAATCACATACAAATTATATTAACCTTGTTTATATAATTACTATGTACATTAATAGAACTGTATACATTCTCCCTGTATTTTAAGATACATCCCTTCCTCTCTCTAACAAAGAAGTTAAGGTAGTTCAGATTTGCATTCCCACTAGAGCCACTGAGTCTGGTACTGAGGCCAGACATCGACTGACTTCTTTGTTGTGTAGATTTGCTTAATTGTATTACAGCCCTGTCTTACAGACTTGCAGACATCTCCAA
>JAOPUD010000162.1:3460894-3472064 GCA_027122715.1 Trisopterus minutus | reverse complement strand
CTTACATTAGTTAACTGTTATTTAACTTTCATTTCTACCACTAGGGGACGCTCATTCAAAACAATAACAAACTCGGGCAAAAATCATGTTCACGGACGAGTTACTGCATTAAAGTTGTATCGTTGGAAAGTTGGAAAGATATTATTCAGCTCATATTTATTGTTTAAATCCTTACAAATTCTATTAATGAATTCGTCCGGCTGTCCTCGCTGCGGGGAAAAACCAACAACAATCCTCCTGCATACCGCACGTGGTTTGATTCAGAGTAGACCCGTTGTCAGTGTGTTTGGGAGAGGGAAGGCCCGTTGTCAGTTTGAGATAGACGGCCTGTTGTCAGTGTGTTAGTGAGAGGGAGAATCCATAAGATGGGGGCAGCTCTATCGATCGCGGATGGGGTCGTTCTCTCGAACTGATAACAAAAAAAAAATTGTTTTATTAGTTCATGAGCCTCATGTTAATGTAGCACATATAGTTAGTAAGTAAGATCGCTGCTAAATTATCATCGATAAATTATGTATTTACTAAATTACTGTTTTATGTTTTCTTTATGCAAAACAGTAAGTTTATGGAAACAACTCGGGTCTTTACACAAACCGAGAAAACAAGGTCGCACTGCACATTTAGTAATTTAGCTCCTGCTAATTGACTAAATGCTAATGTTTTTGTTGCATTCATACATTATACATTAAAAGTGTTTTAAACTGAAACTAGACTAGTCTTGAAACTAGACTATGGGATAATATTGAGACAGAGTTTAATTTATGCTCATTCCTTCCTGAGCAAACTCAATCCATCCAAACTTGGTACATCTTCATCTCCTATGGCTGACGTTGATAACACAACCATTACCAAATTTATTTTCTATATGCTTCAAACGCATAGCTTTTACAAACACATACACACCACCATACGCCACCCCTAACCCCAAAGCAGCGTCTTTTAAGTAGTTTTGGGGAGAAAAATAATCTTTGAAAGCATATGAATATTGATATGAATAATGTATGGGCTTTGCTTCTGGCAATAGTGAGATGTGAGGAGAACACGGTCTCTTTTTTGTTGCTATTCCTATTGCAACGAGCGGTAAATGTCATGTTATTTTGTTGTTGTTCATCTTTTTTTTCTTCTATGGCTGCGATGTGGTCAGGCCACATCTCGGGATCTGCAAAGTAGTTATATGCCTATGGAAGGAAAAACGTGTTCGGTAAGGGGAGAAATGTACAGGCAACAAGAGTGACATTTTGATTCACTGTAAATTACTTAATCAGCTTTCCTGAGCCACGGTATTATAGTCAATAATATCATGAAATACGCTTGTCAACTCTCCTGGACGTCTCAGAAATCCACACAATTCCTTCCCCAAGGACTTGGCATTCATTTGTTTGTTTATTCATAAGTACAATATATTCATTACAACATTTGAATGATACATTTAAAAAAATATAGGTCATCTTACAATACAGAACCAGTTTAATAACAATGGAAAGAAAGAAAAGAAAAGAAAAGAAAATAAGACATCAAAAACATTTCGGACGAAAACCTCGCTACTGAACAGCTGTACATCACACGAAGGCCCACCTGTTGTAAGGTGGCATTGGAAGGGCCCAACCCAACCCCTTGGTCCTCAGGCTCCTCACATAGAAAAAGACTTGATGTTCATCCACTGAAAATGCTTTGTTCATGCACTCTATACATGCTTTCACTGGAAGACAGCTCGCCTTATCCAAATAACCCGGGGCCCATCGATCGCACGCCGAGCCATAACAGACATCGACGGTTACTCGGTGGACGCCACTCGTCACAAACGAACCTGTCCTCACCACGGGTCGTACAAGCCTTCATCCCCGATGTGCTAAAAGATTAATAGGAGGCGTCCGTGTTCAAACCCCCCACAGAAGGACGGAGAAAGTGGTTCTTATGAGGTCGAGCTCCAAGCTAGCTGCAGTATGTGTACACGTCTCATAACTCTTTCAAATAGTGGTTTGTTATCGGTGTGCCGGTAGCGACAATTACTTAGATTTCTACGGCAATATAAGAGGGACACCCAAGATGAATAGTGGATACGGGTTTGTGTTGTGATTTAAAATCACATCTGCATCTGGGAAGAGCAGCTGCCCAAGAGGGAAGCTGGGCGGCGGATGTTTAAAACCCCAAAACCCCAGTTGCTCCAGGGCATTGTGTCCTCCTTGGAGCTCATAGACCATGTAATGCAAGGCTGATTTGGCATCAAGATGTGTATCTTAAAGAAATAATCCCTCTCTCACACACACACACAAACATACCACACACGCACACACACACACGCACGCACGCACACACGCACACGATATAAATAAGAGCGTTCAGAGTGACATTGATCTGAACCAGTTAGCCTACTCTTAGAAGAGATTCATGCAGATCCCATCATCATTTCGATACAGAACGGCAGTACCCTCGCACACCATTAAAAACAAAAAACCCAAACAAATGACATTATAATATGGAAACAATGTGTGATATTGTGAGGTTGTGGCAAGCTTAATTTGATTTTGAGGGTCATATAGTTGGGTGCGGAGGGGGTAGGGGGCATGGAGTTCTCCCTCTAGAGCTTAGACGTTGTTTGTGATCTCAAACATGTGTGTGGTAAATTAACACAGACTGGGGACAGCTGTCAGGAGATTTAAGAAGCTTTGCCTTGTTCTTCTACTTCTACATCTGTTTTCATTTCCTTAAACACAAGACAAACTAAAAAATACCCCATCGGTTTCAGGTAAACAATTTGCTCTTTATTGCCGTGTGGAATTTGAATACACTGTGGCTTCTGTTGTATGTCAATGGTAATGAGTGCCAGTGTGTAAATGTTGTTTGCTGCCGCATTGTTTTTACGTTGCATTGACAAGGCAAAGTGTGTTTCGAGTTCGTCTGTGATGTTGAGCAAACAATGCATGTTGGACTTTCTTTCTAGTTGCTTGTCATCTAAACAACTGTCATATGTAAGAATTTAATTTGTGTTGGTCCATGGACTATTCATATGAGTGTGCGTGTGTGCATGGGCATTTATTTGCACATGTGTTGATGTGCACTTGTGAGGGTAAGTATGCATGCATGTGTGCATCTCCAGACCACAGCCGCAACTCCAGACCAGCTATCACGCTCATACCCCTTGAGTGAGATGCTCATCCACGTCTCCATCACCTTCCATCTGGATCAATCCAACTCCGGTTTCACGGTTCTCAAGCGCACCAAGCCTTGGCATCAACCCCACCCCCATCCATCTTCCATGGCCTGTCAAGTCCTTCATCTCCTCCTCTCACCTACAGTAGGAGGAAACCCCTGAAGCCTCCCCCGAGTTCCAATCAGATCTCATTCACCCCCAATCCTGATCTCACACACCTGCAAACTTTTGGGTACAGATCCTTCAGTGTGGCAGCCCTCACCCTCTGGAACTCTCTCCCAGCAGAGATCCGCAACACTGTGACACCGACACCAACACAACTGAAAAGGTACCGGTTCACATTTCTGCCGTCCTCAACAATGTTTGCCATCATTATATTCTGTTCTGTATTATTTTGTTTTGCCATGTGTAAAGGTTCCTTGGGTCCCTTAACTTTAATATAATGAAAGTTAAAATATATATAAATATAATTATTATGTATGCATGTTTGTGTATGAATGATTTCGCATGTGCATGTTTGTACTCATTTGTGTTTTTTACTGTGTTAACCCTGTATATATCAGTGAAGGCGTAAGTCAGTCTAAGGATGTGTGTGTGTGTGTGTGTGTGTTGTGTGTGTTTTGTGTGATTTTGAATGTGCACGATGTACGCATTTGTGTTTTATACTGTATTTTTATATTTATGTGAGTGTAGGCGTAAGTCAGTCTAGGGGTGTGTGTGTGTATGTTTTGTGTAAACCTGTGTGTGTGTGTGTCTATGTGTTCTCTCGGCTGGTAACTACAGCAGCAGCTTGTGACAGGGAGGTCAGTCAGGTTCCCCGGTGAGCCCAGGATATTCCGTGCAGCGGCACAAACAAACAGAACAAACATTTCAAGGAAAGAGAGTGAATTGAGATCCTTTAGCTCTGGAGGGGGCGGCGGTGTTGTTCTGCTGGTGTAGCTCGCTCGCCCAAACACGGACCAATTTACTGGAGGAAAATTGTGCTGTGGTTGAACAAAATAAAAAAAATAAAATAAATAAAAAGCCGACCCAGAGATCAGGGTTGTGTCTATGTCTGTGTGTGTGTGTGTGTGTGTGTGTGTGTGTGTGTGTGCATGTGCGTGCGTGGTATGTGTGTGTCGGTATCCTACACAGACACACACACACACACACACACACACACTCACCCCTGCGCTGCCTAGCACATCCAATCCCGGAGACAGAGCCAAAACAAACATGTTCTGTTGTCTTCTGCTGCTGACGGAGCACCACGGCACTGCTGGTGGAAACATCTCGGGCCGCACGGGCAGCAGCAGCCGCCACAGACGCCCAGCCCGGCGGGGATATCAGAGGCAGCGGCTGTGCGAGTCTGATACGACACGCATGAATATTCAAGGCAACGTCCTTGTGGACGTCCAAGGATGGAAATAATTACGAGGCCAAATAGGGACGCGCACACTGAGAGCGGCGTCCCCGCGGCTACACTTCAGCAGTCGTTTGATCGCTCATGAATGAATGACTGGCCATCAACACAATACTGTTAGTGGGTGTCACTTTAGAAAGGGAAAGGAAAAAGTCCCCTCCACTTGCCCCAAAGATAGAAAGAAAGAAGAAAGATCAAAAGTGCAGCACTAGATAAGTTATCCTCTTCATCATTTTGACGGCAATAGCCAGCCAATTATTTATGTCTTTTCAATGTGTAGAGTGATGACTAGAATCATCATCAATTCACCAGATATTATTTATATTGTAATAAATGTGTTTATTAAATTATTTTGATTTATTCAATGGTCTATTTCTGTCTTATTTACCACAGAGCATATTCAATTTGAAAAGCTGGAGTGTTTTATCTTTGAGAAATGAATTCTAAATGGCTGTGGCTGGCTAATTGCTTGCAAACAGAACAGTGAGACTAGACTTGAAAGAAAAAAACTAACAAATGACGTTGAAAACTTAAATAAAAAAAAAAGGTACTTTTATGAATCCTCGAGGTCAAACAAGGTAAAAGCAGTCCTTTATAATGATTTGAAGGATTTGAACACCAAAGATAATACATTTGCCTGGGGGTATAAAAAAATAATATAAGATTGTTTTTTGCAATCCAAATAATATTTTATAAATACACAATAACATCAATGAATTGATAAATAACCAGAAAATACCTAAATTAATAAATAATAAAAAAGATTTGCCTATGTGAGTCATATTGCCAAGCCCTCATTGGCTGGGGGGTTGTGTAGTCCATAAACTGATACTCCTAATGATAAGCCATTCCTTTTGACTTGCTGTCACCACAATACGGACACACTCAATGTCAAAGGCAATTTTGTGGTCCACGTTTTGCACCTCAATGTGGCCATTTTTAAATTCTCCTAATGTGATGTAGGATGTGCACTGTTTCCCCTTTTTGGTTCCCACCAGCTTCTCGCCCACCTCCAGAGCTCCACGGTGCAGAATGTCATTCTGCCGATCATCTGAACCGGTGATGATTTTGATTTTGTTTATTTTGGTCGACTTGTTGAAGACTATAACAAAGAAGTCGCCGGTGGAGGGAGGCTTCCCCCAGAAGTACTCGTCTATGCTGCTGTAGGCCTTGGTGGCATCGTAGTTCTCAAACACGTTGATGTTTGTGTACAGACTGGCCGGAGGGTTGTCCGGTATGTCTATGGAGTCTTCCTCAAAGTCGTCGTCCTTCAGCTTGTTCTCCGCCCCTTTGTAGGAGGAATAGTAGCCCATGTGCTGGAACAGCGAAGGCTTGAAGCGGATCACGTCCTTCTGGGCCAGCAGGCCCCTGAAGTGAATCAGGAGCCAGTCACACGGCATCTCCTGGTAGAACATGAGAAGGAAGTGGGCCAGGCGTGGCAGGTCTCTGGAGTGGTACAGCTTCCCGATGTAGCCCAGCTTGGAGAACTCCAGCATCACCCAGTAGGAGCCTTCCCTGGAGGTGATCACCTTCTTCAGAGAGGTCAGGAAGTTCCTGGAGCAGCGCACGTCGTCCTCCAGCATCATATAGAAGTCGGAGAGGTTTGTGCAGAAGTTGAGAAGGAAAGCGTAGTCTACGTTCTGTTTGGAACGGAACCGGACCCTGTCCTCCGGGTCGTTGTAGTTCCTTTTGAGGCCGTCTAGAGACGGGTAATACTCCTCCGGAGCCTGGATGACCAGCAGGCGCCCTGCTATGATGTGGTGGGCAAACTTCCTGGTGATTTCTTGCACTAGGTTCTCGCACCACGCCAGGTCAAAGTCGGCCAGATGGACCACGACCACAATCTCCTTCAGCTCCTCGTAGCTGGACTGATCGAAGATGGACTTGATAGTTTCCAGCAAGTAGTTTCCTCTTTTCCTCTTTACAGAAGAGAGTCCGATGGTAAGATACTCTGTAAAAAAACAAAAACATTTACTGTTACGACGACAAATGTAAATGTTTGTAAATGTTATGCAAAATAAAACCTGGTTCATTTTATTAAACCATAAAAGCAACACGATTAAAATTATCTTTCCCAGCATGGTTGACATATTTCAACACGTAGCTGGAGAAAAAAACGACAGCAATTCCAATTTAATTATAATGACATTTAACTTTTTTACCCAACTTTTAGAAATGGCCGAAAAATAACTGAACCTACTCTTGCGATTAAGAGGCGCCCCAGCTAGATAGCGATACGTCACATTGATGGTTCCAGAGAAATTGGTGAGCTCCCGAAAGGTGTGGCCGTATCGCTCGGAGGTGGTGGGGTGTGCTGACGATTCCCGTAGCTGCCTCTTGTCCTCCTCCTGGGAACAGAGGGACAATGATATAGTGACTTACTGGTGACATAATCTCATTTTTTAACTCTGAAAAAGTAGACTAAATGGACCAGTGGAACTTCTTTCATTTATGCCTGGAATATAAAATGTCCCAGTGAACATACACATTGTTTAGCAGTGGTGATGATTCTTGGCTTTAAATTGACCATAAATCGCTAGCGCTAGGGAGTCTGTACATTTATCAGACCTTTCAAACCTTTAAAATTACTATTTTATTATATCAGAAAATACTCTGTCAGCCATCTCCTGAGAGCCGGAGGTGGGGAAACAGTGTTCTAACTTGTCAGGAACATCCTTAATGTTTTTTGGTTTTGTGTTTTGGGAAGAAGATCCTTTAAATCCTTCTGGGCAGTTTGGGAAGCCAAACGCACAAGACTTTAAATGGGCCACGAATGTGCAGAAGACATGAGCTACCTCTTAATAATTCAAACGACAAATACAGATAATGTGGGATGATCACCGTGTGGGGTTTCATCATGAATTAGAAATAAATCCTCAGCATGTTTCCAGCTCGGGAACGTATTCTGAAAATGTAAACATGTTTTGTTGAAAACATGTTTTTGGCATTTGTAAATGTGTACTACAATTTACTCATACAAATATAATTCAGTTTTAGGGTCAATTTCATGAACAGATTGGAATAACCATCTGTTAATAATTTTTGCGGTGCTTTGAGCATATTGTTCTTGCTGTTGTCAAGGAAACATCTGTTCTATGTTCTATTTGACTGTTGTTATTACAGTAGATCGCCCATTGATTGACTTTGAACAGTTAATCGCTAGCGGCGTGACGTATCCCATTATTGGAAAATCATGCTTGCCCTTGGAACGTTATTGACCAATCAGGATCAAGTATCCAACAATGCAGTGGTATAACATCTAATAGAAGAGATGCTGACCAGCACGTATCCGTCCTCGATATAGAGGTTGAGGAAGAGGAGGAAGGTGATGAGGAAGCCGAGGAAGGGGATGGTGGAGCGTTTCCGAAGACACCTCATCTTGTCCAGGGACTTCCACACCAGCCTCATGCTGGTCTGACTGTCAGCGGAACCTGCACAGGGAGCACAGAGAGCGACACACATTAGACCTCATCGTCCCCCAAAAGACCCCCATCATCACTTAAAGGGCCCCTAAGTTGCCACCAGCTGGGAGGCTGTGATAAGCCATTGGACTGATTCACCAAGACCATCTCGCTTCTGATTTGCTGCCGAATGTGGAATTCCATTCAGTTCCCCCCACGCGGCTAGTGTTTAGGACTAAGATGCACTTCTAGCACCTCCAAGATTTTAACACCAGCCGAAATCAAAGCAATGCAAGCAGTGTGTGTAATCGGAAGCACAAAACCAGTACATTTGTTTAAATTAGTTTCCCCAAACTGAGTTCTAATGCCCTATTCCCCTGAAGAGTGCGGTACTGGTATTAACTAATAGAATGTTCAGGGATCAAACCAAAATCGCATTTTGTATAAAAACGTTTTTCCTCAAACCTTGGTCCTGGCCAGCCAAAAGAGCTGGAGATAAACAAAATACTTGTAATTACCAGATACAATATGACGGGTTAACATCAAATGGACGCCTTGTCACCCGTCAATAACCAACACCATTTAAGAAGAAGTAACACAGACATCAATAGCCTACAGACACAATATAGAAACAAGGGTTTGTTTGAGTTTTGGGTGTTTTGTCTTTTTTAGATCAACATGCTAATATGTGGCATTGCAGTAGAAGCCCAGAAGACACCCTATTGGAATACTAACTAGCTCTAAGCTCAGCTCAATGACCACACATACTCCCATCGATTACCTGCACCGCCAACCAGCCTCACCTGGGACCTGGCTCGTCAATAAACCTTTTTGCACAGAAAACTGAATATAACATTTCCATCCACCACAGTCCATTCCTATCACAATCCCCTACCTATACTTTCTTGTGGGGAAAGCAATTACTCACCTAATGAGCAGTTTTTTTTTTTTTTTTACTATTCAGCATTAAAACCATGTATTCAGCCGACATGGTAGCTCTGTGCGTTCATCATAGCTCTACGCGGTAAGAATAAACACGGCAGCTTTGAAGATAAAAGGGTAGGAAATAGAGGTTGTGTACGAATGCCGGAATAAACCCTGCCATGTGCTGCAGGTCAAGGACAGTTTGCACACTAAGCGTGGAGCTCTCTCTCCACATGTGCATGAAACACATCATGTTTGGTGCACAGTCTTTCGCTCTCTCTCTCTCTCTCTGCATTAATCACAGCAGTTCTCCTTATTAGTGGAAGGTGTTACATTTGAAGAAAATTTGCAGAAACACCATTACCACTGGCCAGTGTTTTGTCACTCTGTAGTATTCAAGGCTTTGTTGCACATCTCGCGGAGGAGGAAGAGAGGTGGAGGAGGAAAAGGAGCGGTAGTGGAGTAGTAGAAGAGTAAGAGGGGTGGCGGAGGATGAAAGGTGGAGGTGGAGAAAGACAAGTGGAGGAGGAAAAGGAGTGATGGAGGAGTAGGAAGAGAGGTAGAGGGTGAGGATGAGGAGGAGAGCTGGAGGAGGGGAGGTGAAGGAGGAGGGGGAAGGCAGCAGGAAGGGGCCATCGAGAGGGGTCAGCCGTAGAGACGTGCTCATGCATGACGATAAGGCGAATCATTAGGACCACCCCAGGAGGTTTTCATACCGTTGGTCATCGACCAAGAGGAGAAATAACTGTGTACCGACTGTACTCAATAGCAGGTTGAAACCCAGGAAGGACTAGCTCTCAACAGGGGGTGGGTGTGGCAGAGAACGCATCGATGTTGGATCCTGGCCAAGCCAACCAACAGTAAAACAAGGTTGTTGTTGTTGTTGTTGTTGTCAACACTTATAATGTTAATGTATGCGCAGTGCATTTTCCACACTTGTACTGCAGTGATTTCTTTTGACACATTTCAACATTAATTATCGGCATGCATTTATACCTGTTTTCACTGCTCCTCCGTTGTAGTGTTTCTTTGTTTAAATGTTAAATGGTCTGCATTTATAGAGCACGTTTCTAACCTGCGGCGCTGTGTGTGAGTGCATATGTCAGTGTTAAATACTCCTAGCGTCGACTCTCTGTGATACGCAAGGAAAATGTAAGTGCAACAACAGTACAACACCACATGTACACCCAATCAAGCTGAGTGAAACGCGAAATAGACCATGATGAGATGAGGAGATTGCGTTCCCCGGGAAAGAATGGGGACTGTGTCGTGTCTCTGTTTGTGTGTCAACGTGCTTCCGTGCATCCGTCTACAGTGCGTCTCTGCTAATGTCAGCAGAAATGCACTTGCGTGGGGGGTGTCACTCAATGGTTTGTGCTGGTACAGTGTTTGTGAATGTATCAATTTGGGCCCACGTAGTTCAGTGCGCAAGCTTGCTTATTGGGAGTCGGTAAATATTCACTTCCGACCCGGATTTGCGGTTTGGGTACATGTGCAGTATATATATACAATTTGATTGTTTGTGTGTGTAAGCAATTTGACAATTTTCTGCCAATCCTGATGGTCAATATAAAAATCGGAATTTCAACGCGCTTTTGTGTACGAGAGAGTGCTAATGTGTTGCACTTCAGTGTCACACACACGGTGCGTGCGTGCAAGCGTCTGCATGCGTGTTGTAGTGGTTTATTTTTTTTATTTGATCGAAGGTTTATTCGAATAGGGACAGATACAGTAACATAGAGACGAGCGTGAGACAGCCATGCCGTGTTTGCGTCATACTGTCTCTGGCCAAAGCTAATGCACGCCACTTGTTTCCCTGGTGTGTCAGCGCACCTCGGTGTTGCTGCTTCAGACCTACGATGACGTCATTCTGGGGATTGTCATTCAGACCCCCGGTTCACCTCCAGCCTCCATTACGGTTGTTAACGAATCAACAAAGCCGGGGGAAATTGCAAAAGAGAACTCATGAAAAACAACCTTGGTGTGCACAAGAATGAATAGATTAGGGCCCTAACATCTCCTGCCGAGGAAACAGAAGTAAAAAAAAACGAAACGGCTGCCCTGCAAAGCGCAACATAATGAATCTACTCATTTAAATGCCAGTGGGGCGTGTGATAGAGAGAGAAGGAATAACGAAGAAAGAAGCTGGTAAAAAAAAGAGAAGAAGAAACGCTTTATGCAGAGACGTGTGCTATACAGCCACACCTTATTGTTTAATTCAGAAATCAAACAAACAACCCCTCGGAAACCCTGTCCCCCCCCCCCCCCCCCCCCCCCCCCCCCCCCCCCCCC
>JAOPUD010000162.1:3342799-3361504 GCA_027122715.1 Trisopterus minutus | reverse complement strand
AACCCATCCCACCCTGCATCCCCTCCACCCCATCCCGCCCCTCCTCGCTCTCTCTCACTGTTGCCCCGGTCCGTCGCCTCACATCGTAGGGACACCCCTGGAGGAGAGAGGGAATATCGAACACAATGGCAGGGGGACGATCTGTCACCACATCAGCAGCACGGTAACCTGTGTCCTGCAGGAAGCCAAATAATGATTTTAACTGCCCCGCCCCGAGAGATTGATCTCTTAAATCCTCCCCGCCGCTCTCCCCCTGCGAGAGGCGCTGGCTAATTTACGACGGGTAGTGGGAGGCGGTGGGGGGGGGGGGGCAATGTGCAGGGAATCCGCGGGTGAATGAACGATCGCAGGCTTCAGCGAAAAATAGAGGTAATTTTCTCTTAATGTAGTGCCGTAAACATTTATCATCGTGGGTCCCAGCTGACAATGCTATCTATTTGTTGCGTGCGCGTGGCACCGCCTTTTTTTAATCGGTTAAGAGTTTTTTTTTTGAAGTCCTGATTAACAGAGCGGTACCTGGTACCGGTCGGGCCGTGGCGCTTGGTTAATTTCACGAGCGCGTCCCGACCATAATTGTGGGTCCGAGAGGCGTTGTAAACACATCGGGAGAACAGTGGCGGTGAGCGCTGGCTGGTGTGGCTAAAAGGGAGACAGGGAAGGAGCGGGACAAAATAGTTAAGGATGTTCAAAGAACGCTCACGCGATGAAAAAAACGTGGGCGAGGAGGAGCCTCCGAGTGGACTGTTGCTCCGCCATCTCATTACATCATCATGTAATTACGTGGGCTTCTACGCTTTGCCGGTTGTTGTGGAAGGGAGAGCGAGGGCGGCTCGGTACTCTGGGGGATAAATAACGTGCAATCACATTAGGGTGGTGTTGCTGAGCAGGGTGCAGAAGGGAAAAAAAAGAAAAACCTTGAGAGAACTCTGCGAGGGTGGAGGAGGAGTGGGTGAGACACTGAGTTCTGTTGCAATCTACTCGGGGGGGAGACCCAAACGCAGGCACAGACTCGGGGGTAGAATGAATAAGGGAAGAGGTTTATTGACAGGATGTCCAGGGAATGAGGATGGATGAGGTGGGGGGAAGTCCGGCAGACGAAGTACGAGGGGTAGGGTGAGGTTTAAGACTGGTGAAGCATGGCAGTCAGAAGAGTGTGGCTGTAGAAGCTTGCCTAGAAGCCAGTGATGGGCAGGTTGGATTGCTGAATGGCAGGCAGGGAGATGAACAGGCGGGCCGGTAGATGGGCCATTATTGATCCTGCGGGCACAGGGAGACAAAGTGAGCGAAAGGCTGAAAAGATAAAACATATACGGTATAGAACTTGAATACACAATTCAAGGAGACGTCGGTTAACCACTATGGTTGAAGACAGATGGCTTCAAAAGAGCGATCTTTTGAAGAGGTGAGTGAAGAACGTGATGACCAGAGATGAGGCAACTGAATGGAGGGCCCCGCCACCACAACACAGTTACACACCCACACATAGCGAGCGAGACAAACAGTGGAGCGCCGGAGACACAAGGGAAAGGCAAAACACAAGAAACACAAGAATAACTGGAGGCAGAGACGAGGCAAGAAAATACAGAAAGCCGAAAGAGAGAGGTGTTTTTATTCCTGCTCCGCGCAGATAAAAGGCCCTGTCTGCAGCATGGGGTGCACGGGGACCCAGGGTTGTTCAGTACAGGGCAGATTACGCGTTTCTCCAACCCCATGCCACAAAAACACTGTCGCGTCTCGGCAAAAACACACTTAAGACCGGGCGGGAGGGAAATAGAAGCCTCGCGTAGCCTACCAAATAGAGCTGTTGTGTTGTGTCCACACGATCAGATTCCTGCGACTCGAGACGTTCAATCTCCTGGATCACGGGGCATGCTGCTTTTCACTTTAGCCAGTGAGTTCACTGCGTGAAGAAGCCTCCCCCCCCCCCTTTTGATCATATCAAGCATCATCCGGTCCGAGGAAAGCGCTCCGTCGCCCGCCTGGCTGACAAGCTCGGCGGCGGCGGCGGCGGCATCGCGTTAGTGGCGGGCTATCGCAGACGGGGGCGGGGGTCGATGCATCCCGATAGCGCCGCGGCAGGTGACGCGCTGTCAGACCGCATTAGCGTAGCTGCGTTGCCGTGGACAACGTGGGCAGGGCCGGCGTGTTGAAGTTCACTCCCCGAGATTGGGGACGGATCAATTCCATTCCGTCAATCACAATCAGTCCCGAATGAGCAATCCCAAATGGGGCGCAGGGGGCCGACCGGGCGATGGATGAGGAGGCAGCCGCTGGCCATTATCTTCTCAGGTCTTTGGGTTTGTATTCATTTATTATTTTATTGATATCCCCCAGATTGGTGGAGTCAAAACATCACAGGTTCAGGGAAAGATTCCGACCGACCGCAAAGGCACATCACCGTTTGGTCGTGCTGTCAAAATTCAAGGGCTGCTTTCATTTCAAACTTTTTGTTTGCAATTTGGTATGTCTGAATCATTTGGGACCTTGTCGGTCTTGAGAGGGGTTTTCTGTGTGGAGACGGTACCATCATGCACATTTGGATTGCCTTGCTAGCCACATTTAAACAGGGAATCACCATTATTTCCTAATGAGATTTCTGTGAGTGGAATGGAGACTTAATCTAATCTTTGGCACGGCGGTAACGCAACGCTTAAAGAGCCATGAGGAAAAGGCAGTTGTAATTAGCCTGCAGTGTTTAGGATAAAAACACATTCAAGGTAACCATGCATATCGTACAACCTGAAGCTAAACAGCTACAACGTTTGAGAAGAGGATGTGCCATTACTCCACTGTCATGATTTCAATTCATTATGAAGTCTAGTCCTTTAACCCCAAGTATCACTTCTACAAAGGATAACATAATTTTGTCGATCTTCCCATACAGGAACCTTTAGGGTACACAGAATAAATAAAGAGACCATAGCCTTTCCCGTATATCCTTTCTATTCTCTCCACCTACCAGGAAGTTATTAATTATTCCGGAGTCGGTGGTTGATGAATGGATCCTATTTGCACAGTACAGTTCCGGCTCTTCCCCATTTCTGTTGGTTGGCCAAGGTAATACAACTAAGCATTTTAAATCAAATGAAGTAATTAGTGTAATTGGAAGAAATCTATGTAGCCATTAAAGGTGCCAGTCCATAAGAATAATCCTTTCATTCTGATCCATTTAATTGATTGTGGCCACATCACCGACGCAAAAACTCCTTGCATTTTTATCTCACAATAGAGGGGTTCCTTTTAAAAGCTGAATGGTTATGGATGCTGAGTCTCAATTCAAAGCAGACGCCTTTGCTGGTGAGTGGGGAGCTTTGTCTGGCTAAAAGGCTCACACTTAATGGTATAGAAATTGGAGGTGTTGAAATGAGGGATATTTCTTTTTCCCACCCTTACGCTTGCCTTAACAAACGGAAAAATCAAAAATAATAATATAACAAGAGACAGATCTGTTTGACAGACAAGAACTCATACATAGAATGGATTATAATGAAGTCTTCAGCTAGTCCCCAGAAAGTTCACACATTTGTGTAAGCAAGTGTTTTCCCCTGTTAAAATGCTGTTAGCACCACAGCATTACAAACTCAATCTTTTTGTATTGACTTAAAAATCGTTCTCCCGATGCTCCTTTTCCAAGTCAGACTTCAAGGTTCGAGGCGAGCCTCTGTGGGTGAGTCATGCCACACTCTGACAAGGCCTGTCTGCCTTGCCTTGATGTTCTTTTCACATCTTGAAGGGAAGATGGACACCTCCAGGGTTGACAAAGCTCCCCACCGAACACAATCTCAACTGACTTCTAGACACAATGTTGTTGTTAGTCATGGCAGCAAAGTTGTGAGCCCTGTGAGCACCAGAGTTCCCTGATCTTCAGACAACCCCCCACCCCCCCGCCGTCGCCATCCAATCAAAGTCCAGCAGTGAGGAACCGGAGCAAAGTGAATGTCAGCGTGCTTCTGGTGTGACAGATGAGCCTGCCCCGCCAGAGAGATGATAGATGACCACCCGGACGGCCATGTTTGTTCTAGAGCTCGCTACATGACTCGTTACCGTGGTGATGCTGCCTCCTCTGATGACCCCCCCGCTCGCCCCTCCGGGAGAAGCAAGTGGTGGAGTTGGTCATCCAATAGGAGCATTGATGGAAGAATAATATGGCCGTTTTAGTGAGAAAGTGTTCTTAGTGCGAAGTAGATTGGATCTTCTCAGGATCCGGAAGCTGAATCCATCCAGGAATGGACTGCGAAGTAATGTTGGTTTTTTCCTTCCAACCACCAAATTCTAATAAGCGGTGCTAATTAAACACAGTGGAAGAACTTAAGAACTGTGTGTGCTTCAGGCTTTCCGCGTATCTCAATAGGATAGGCGATAAATGTTCAAGACTGGACTTATATTTTTCCTTTTAAGTACTTTTTCAGGGCGCAATCATATTGCCATTACTTTTCCCTAAAGCCCTCTGAGCAAAAATTGCCATTGAATATATTTAGTATGCAAAAACCGGAGCTTCACTACTTGCTATAGTTAATCTAATGCAATTAGAGGTGGGAAAAAGCCATCTTGTCTTTAAAGTTATATTTTCTGTCTAAGCAGCTCATACCTACATGATTTATATGGTCTTTAAAATAAAATATATCATGTAGTGTTACATCCAGAGAACTCTCTCATCGAAGACTTCTTCATTACAGTGATTCACAACCGGGGTACGTGAGCAATTCCAGAAGGTACTTGTTAAGATTTAGATTTTGCCTTGTCATACCTGCAAAACAAAATATACAACATAACACATGTTGATGGCTGCTTATCAATAAAGTTTAGACCAGAGACCAACTACAAGTAAATTTCTTCCATTTTAAACACCTAGGTCCTATTAATAATGATGATAAATTGTAATAGTTTATTATCAGAAGAACAATATAATTAACAATAAACCATTTTGAGTGATTATTATTAAAATGTCCCAACTGGCAGTAATAAAGTTTATCTTATCTTACTATTATTATTATACTTTCATGTACCACAGTGTCTCTGGTAATTGTGCTTGATCTTTTTAATATCATTTGTAATTATAGAATTATGTGCACCGAGTTGGCTGCCAACCGTTTTCAATTTGGCACGATCTAATCAAAGCGCAAGGATCAAATCACATTCCTTCCTACTATGTTTTGTTCGGCGTTCATATCCTGTTTTACTATGAAATATTAATTACACGTTCTTTTTAATTCATATTAAGGAGATAAGATGGGCTGGAACTGCCACTTCACGTTGTGTTAAAGATATTCATTTATTTGCTGCCATTTTGGGCAGATGATATATGTTGCATGCGTGTATTTCCTACCTCTGGAGGTAGCGCTGAGAGTCTACCTCCAGGGGGAGAACGGTAAGAGGGGCAGGGTGACCCGCTTCATCCCTTGGCTCTTTCTAACCAGTGTGTGGTAGTGTCCTTGAGCGACATTTAGACACTTTCTGATCTTACTGATTTCTGCATGATTGTGACGGTAAATAGATTAATATTTATTAGGTGTCCATTTTTTTTTAATGTAACAAAGGACTAAAAAGATTGAAAAAATATTTGATAGTTGTTTTTCCTCCAGCAGCTGTCAATCATGAGATAGCAGTAGCTGAAGCTGTTGCCTTAAATCCCGGCCTGAATGTCAAAAGCTATGTGTCTAAACTCCCAAGTAGGTTCAAGATGACACCCAAGGTCATCGTCTAATACTAGCAGTACTTCCCCCGTTGCCATAAAACACAAAACCCATCTGCCATCTAATACTCTCAGAGCTCTGCCACTCACCCTCCACAGTTCTTAGAATATATATTTTTGTTTCCCTTATTTTCTGTCCTTCCCTCTATTGTATGGTGTGACTTTGATGTGATGTGATGTGTGTGTTTGTGTGTGTGTGTCAGTGCGTGTGTGTGTATGTGTGTGTGTGTGTATGTCAGAGTGTCTGTCAGAGTGTGTGTGTGTGTGTGTGTGTGTGTACGTGTGACTTTGTGCTCTTTACCTTGCATACCTTTGGGGTCATTGACAAGAAGCAGAAGCCCTCCAGCAATGTTTGCAGGGCGAAACCTCAAGTATAAGTAAAGCACCATGCTACACCAGACACCCCCCCCCCCTCCAATGGCCACCAACCAGACCCCCACCGCACTGGGGCATGGCAGGGCACAGCAGCTGGAAGGTTGTATTGGTGCGCGTGCGTGTACATGTGTTTGTGTGTGAATGTCTGTGTGAACGTGCGTATCTGTGTGCGGTGCAGAATAGGAATCCACTCTGAGCACGCCTGCTTTCAACCTGTTGGACAGCTGGGCTTCAGTTTGCAAGGTGGCGTGTGTCTTCCCCCCCCCCACGCCCATAAGTCATCCTCTGTTATCACATGCATACATTACTGCATGTAGCACCCACCACATGCATTATTGCAAGCCTGCATCCCGAAATGCATTTCATCACGCCATGCGTATCACCATGCATCACACATTCAACAAGGCATTCATTACTACCTGCCTGCATTAATTAACTACATGCATTACTACCTGCCTGCCTTACATCACTACATACATTGCTACCTGCTTGTGTTACATCACTACATGCACGACTTCATGCATCATGCCTGCCCCACTACATGCATGAGGAGGAGGTGGAAGAGGAGGAGGAGGAGAGGGAGGAGGCATAAGAGGAGGAGGTGGAAGACGAGGAGGAGGAGGTGGTGGTGGAAGAGGAGAAGAATAGAAGGAGGGGTAGGAGGATTAGGACATGGAGACAGTGGAGGAGCAGGGGAGAGGAAAGGAGGGGTGGATGAGGAGGAGAAGGAGGAGGAGGAGGAGGAGGAGGAGGAGGGGGTCCATCCCAGGACACCCCATCATCTGCAAGGATGACAGGACTATAAATGAGGGCGGGCCTGCGGGGGGATGGGGCAGGTTGTGTGGAGGCTCCATGTGTCTGCGCTCAGAATTCAACAAAAATAATTACACATTACGTGCTGCTTTGTGTGGGGACGCGGGGGCGCGGGCGTTTATGGTAGATGGAGTTTGTGTGTGTGTGTGTGGGTGAGTGAGAGAAGTTGTGTGTGTTTTTATGAGAAAGAGTGCATGCGTGAGTGTGTGTCTGTGTGTGTGTGTGTGTAGGTGTGTGTGTGTAGGTGTGTGTGTCCGTGTGCACCCGTGGGATCTCCTGAAAGCCTCTCGTCTGGTATTTGATGTCCTACCGAGAGGGAGCCGCAGGCACGCAAGTTGTGCGCTTTTACTTTGAAAGAATGTTTTATGGCAAAAAAGAGAATAAACTTTATTTTCCTTTTTGATTTTACTTTATCATGCATTCTTGATCCTCATTCAGTTTTTTTGCATCGGTGTGGAATACCAAGGAAGGCATACTAAAAAACAACCAATTTAAA
The DNA here is from genome assembly GCA_027122715.1 of Trisopterus minutus. Classification (NCBI taxonomy): domain Eukaryota; kingdom Metazoa; phylum Chordata; class Actinopteri; order Gadiformes; family Gadidae; genus Trisopterus; species Trisopterus minutus. Next base: position 3,354,128 of record JAOPUD010000162.1, on the reverse strand, counting down.
AAATGACAAAAAAAAAAAAACATTCAATGGAAATGTCTGTCATGAAATAAAATTAAATCCAGTGCTTTTTCTCCAGCCATGTGTACACCTAAAAGGCAGAATCTACACCTACACAGTAACCCCCTAGCCCCAAGACATTTTCTGTATGTATTCGCCTACATAAAGTGTATGTGTGTCTGCACATTTGTGCAATGCTTGCTTCTGTGCGTGCATGTGCAACAGTGCATGTGTCTGTGTGTGTGTGTGTATGGTGTGTGTGCATGTGTGTGCGTGAAGGCATGTGCGTGTTTGTGGGTGTGTGTGTGCGTGCGTGTGTATGTTTGTTTGTGTGTGTCGTATAACCGCCAATCACCACCAGAACAGTAAGCAAGCAACTCAATGAAAGTTGCAGAGTGGGAGTCTGTCTCTGCCACCCAGGCAACAAAGACACACACACACGCACACGCACACACACACACACACACACACACAAGTAGGGTAAGCATTATCCATCAGAGGGAACTGTAATTTCATAAAAGCCTGGATGTGTTTTGTGAAGAATACAGCCACAATGATGGTAAAAACGATGACTGCAACACGTGCAGATATGCACACATTTCATTTTATATACCTGAAAACGACTTGGATTCTCCGCAAACGGTGATTTTCTCAAACACATCCCGTTTGCGATAAAGCCAAAAGCAAGCAATCCAAAGCCACAAATGGAACGTCACGGGATGCTTAACAAGAACGTCTCCCTAAAGAGAGGGACGTAGCAAATGATACCTCAAAAGCGGCGTCATGTAGCCCAGGGAGGTCCTTTATCCGTCCCATCGCTTCCTGAGGAAGGGAAGGAGATCAGGAGGACAGGCCCAGACTGTTTCCGTCTGGAAGAAGAACCACGGGACTATTTGTGTGTATGTGTGTGTGGGCATGTGTGTTTGTGGGCATGTGAGAGTGTGCGTGTGTGTGTGAGTGTGTGTGTGTGTGTGTGTGTGTGTGTGTGTGTGTGTGTGTGAGTGTGTGTGTGTGTGTGAGTGTGTGTGTGTGTGTTTGGGGCATGTTTGTGTGGACGTGTGTGTGTGTGTTTGTGGGAACGTGCACGCCGCAGCATCAGGACCTTGGAACCGAGGGAAGATGCCATTCATCACCTGGCAGGCGGTCGGCAGTTTGCTGCACAAACCGCTTCAAGAGCACCAAACTAAAATAACTCCAGGTACATTTATAAAGTTGCACCGCAAAGTGCCATAAAGGGGTGGGAGGGGGGCGGCGGGGTAACCATGGGGATGGCTTCACAAAATTACCATGGGGCCGGTGTTACGTTGCACCCATCAGCCAATCAGATGATAGCATACCTCCCTCCGGCTTCCCGGGCTACAGTGTCTGGCTGTGCAGGATAGACATCACAGAGTGCACTTTGGGTACACCGTGTTATTCCAGTATGCTAACTTTTTCCAGAGCTATGCTGTTCTTCCGTTGGAGAGAGTGTGTACTGCAGATATATATCGTATTGCCAGTGTGTAGCTCAAGGAGCTTGCCACGGGGAACTGTATTTAGCTAATGTGTTGTCTGCAGAGGATCATCCATTAAGTAACTCTATGGGGATATTTGGGGTTAGAATAGTTGTCCAGTATTATTGTCCTAGTATTTACTGCATTGTATACCCGGTACTGCTGCTCTTGTTGCGATATAGCATAATGTTAGTTGTACTAGTTATCTGCTAAATTGAGAAAAAAAAAATGGTAATATAGAAAAAAATCACCTACAAACTGATGAAAATGCAGAGGACACTCCGAATGTATTTGAGGGGATTTCGGGACAAACCAAATCCAATCGTGAAGCAGAGAAGACATAATGGGACGTGACGTGCTACAGCGCACACGGTTTTAAAATAGGCCTTTAGGATGACTCAGCTACAGTATACACTGGAACCAGAGATAGCATTCAATGCCCTGTTCAACCCCACCGGAGAGGCCTGACCATGGGCTTCCAGAACAGGAAGCTGGGGTGCAGAGTCTGGATAACACAAGCTAATGGACTGGGCCCTGTGTTAACCAAGCCCCACAACGTGTTGTTGATTTATATCTGCAGAGTCCAAGCATGCAAGATATCTGAAGTTGCTGTGGCTGGTTACGTATTTTTCACCTTGTTTCCCGTCACTTTCTTTTCTCATTTGGTTTAATTGGAATAAAAACGTTATACAACACTGTTTTATTGTTAGTGTACTCTATGCTGCTGCTGTCTTTGCCAGATTTCAAATCTCAATGGAGCCTACCTGGTTCAATAAAGGTTCAATAAATAAAGAACATGACATACAAATATATCATATAGAACTCAATGCTTGCATAATGTGGACAAATATCCCATACTCTACTGGAAGCTGGTGGTGGGGGTCACAGATGGTCCGAGCACGGCCCTGCAGCAGGGATAGCTTCGGCCTCGCTGAGCCTTGGCCCGGAATGAGCGATGGAACAGGACGTCGAGACGAGGCTTGGATTACATGTGGTGGCGATGCATGCATTTGTGAGCTTCACAAGTGCAATAGTATTTGTGGTTTTTTTTTCTGTGTGCATGTGTGTGTTTGCGTGTGTATGTATGTGTGTGTGTGTGTGTGTGTGTGTGTGTGTCTGTGTGTGTGTGTGTCTGTGTGTGTGTGCGTGCGTGTTTGCATGTGTGTGTTGGCGCTGGTGTTTTTGTGCTGGTGTGAATAAGTGTCTGTGTCTGTTTGTTTTGCTTACGCGTGTGTGTGCATGTGTAATTGTGTGCGTGTGTCTGTGTGTGCGTGTGTGTGTGCCTGTGTTTGTGTGTGTAAACAGAAGCTCAGGGGTTAGGGGGAAGGAGGGATGTGTGGTGGTGGGCTGGTGTGCGATGTGAAGACATGATCAGATATGAAGGGTGCTGAAACTGGCTCAGATTGTAAGCACAACCACGTCCCTGTGCTCGGATCTAAAAGTGTGTCCGTGTGTGTGTTTTTGTACGTGTGTGTGTGTGTGTACTTGTGTGTGTGTGTGTGCTTACTTCATTGGGCCGAGCACTGTTTATAGGACCCCAGTGCAGATATAGACTCGAGGGCAGATATTGGCTATCGTCAAATAATGATCTCAAATGACGCTGCTTAGACTTGAGCCCTAACCACCCCGGAAAACCAAAACAAACGAGAACAAATACGGGGAGAACAAGAAAGCTACACTAACGACTAGAGCACAGTGCGACACAGTGGTTATATAACCCTCCAGAGGGGGAACACTGGCGACGACGAGGCAGACGAGGTATCACTGGGCCTCTTCAAAAGAAACACTAAAACACAGAGTCGCAATACAGGCAGGGGCTTGGAGAGCCGGGCCCGGCCGGTCGGCTCGGATAACAAGGATCCACATGTGGCGTTGTTAATGATCATACTGGACCGGCGGCAGGGACCCTGTCCCTCGCAGTCCCCGACACCGCGGCAGGCGATACCGCATGATGGATGACCCGAGGCAGAACACAGCCTCTCCGGTCGCCGCCCGTGGAAGTGCTTAAATCCGAGGGGAATATAATGATACATGGGTCCGGCGAACGTGTGGCCATACAATGCCGCCATTTGCATAAAGTTAACCAAAGTTCAGCCTTGTCGTTCCCTCCACCCCCCCACCCTCAACCCCCTCCCCCGTTAGCGCGCCGTGAGCAGACGCGACCGGCGGTCCCATGATCCTTTGCATCATGGGCTATCCCATCCGAAGAGCCGACGGGGGCGGGATCATCATCAATCACGGTGGCGGCCGGCTTAACTTCCGTCTCGGGGAACTTTGGGTCCCATCCCTGAGCCTCGCGGAAAAAAAAAAAAATCCTCGGATCCATTTCCCCCCTCTGTCTCCGCGCCAGCTAATCCACTAATGAGGTAGGAAAGAGGTGGCCCAGGAACAGCTGGAGGCCCTGCCACGGCTGCGTCAGGCTTTTAGGGGGAGACAGGTGGAAAACACGCCTCCATATGGAGCCAATCATGAGGGGAATGAGAATGGACCGGCTCCTAGCTGGAGTCTGGGAGTTCTGGCCGGGAGCCACCGCCTTGTGACACGGGGATGGATGGCTTGGGCTCTCCATGGAGGTTCCTCACTGAGGGGGCATGTTCCTCAGGTTTCTGGACTGCAGATTCCACCCCCTGTAATGACGGGTGTTGGAGGTTTTCCATGCTTTTGAACGCTACCCGAGTTTGTTTACCGGGGAGGTTCGCACTATGCGTACGGATAGCATGCACTAGCACAACACCGCATTTCTGCTGGAACAATTCAGAGAATACACGCCTATAGAATATTATTTAACATTGCGTTAGTCAGTCTCCCTGGAAGGAGTGTGTGTGTGTGTGGGGGGGGGGGGGGGGGAAGAGAGAGAGAGAGAGAGAGAAAGAGAGAGAGTGATACAAAAGAGAGAAATAAATAATATACCAGGGTTGCCGGGTTCACTTGTGTTCCTAATGACTATCTATAATGAAGTGTTGAGTCCTGAACAACATTCCAGACAAGGCCCTCCTCTGGCCCTGGGCCCGAGGAAGGGAAGGTTCCAGAACAAAGCAGTGCAACTACTCTGGGCTTCTACAGCCAGGGAGACAAAATAAAGCGGCAGAGCGTGAAGACGCAGTACCTACCTGCAGAGACGCCATGAAATTAAATGAAAATTGACTTTTTTCACCACGTTAGCTGCTCTCCAACTGCTGTGATGGTCTCCCACCCGAGTATGCAGAAAAAATGTACGCTTTATTATCTCATTGCTGTTCATTGCAACTGTTGTTATTGTACATCCAGATCCAATCAGGATAATTTCCTCCACCGCTGAGTAAAATGGTTTGTGGCGAAGTCCATGCTGCCTCAGCTCACGACTTTGGGCCCATATCATCATTGTGTGTCTCCGCTGCCCCGCAATGCTACACCTGCTTACACACACCACTGGCCGGCACTTTTACACTGGTCGGCACTTTTTAGCCCTGGTCCTGAAGGGTAAGGACACCTGCCTCCTATGCTGTGCCACGCTGACTGTCTGTAATAAGGCACCTTATATCACGGGGGTAGTGGGAAAGGTAGTGCCTCTCGCAGCTTGGGATTGTTTCACAACCCAGCTGAACGGTTCTGAGTTGGGTTCCCCGGTGTCTACAGTCTGACCTATAGTCATCCTAGAACGAGACTCCCCATCCCCTGCACTTCAATGGCAATCAAATGTTAAAATGAAATAGTCAGTCTGGGTAAAAGCATCTGCAAAATGACTCAATAGTTAGTAGATGGGTAAGTAAGATATGCAAAAAAAGCCTGAAAGAGTGACAGATGGGCAAAGGAGTTTTACACGGTGATGACACCATTCCCTGAGCACTGAGTTCTTTAACCTAAAGGGATAGCTGTAGGTCAACGTTTAGAACCAAGAGGGACCCAAGATGGCCGCTCGGTAACCAAGGCCCATTGGCGCCAAATAAGGGAACAGAGGGCAGAGGACCATATGTCCAAATCATGATGGAGGGCAGCAGAAGGCTCATGGTGCGTCTTGGGCTTCATGGTTCCTTATGAAGGAGGCATGAAGCCCAAGGTTGGTCTGTCTCCGTGTGGGTGTTTTTGTGTGTCCTATTAATAAACCAGTGAGTACATACACACTTATGGCGTCTGTGAGTTCGGTTTATCTGTATAAGCAAGCACAAGCAAGAATCGTCCTGCCTCCCCCGGCTCCCTTTGCCACACACACACACACACACACACACACATGGGTGCTCCTGCATAAACACAACTGCGCATAAGCACACACGTAAACACGCACATGCACATGCACATGCACCCACACACACGCACATGCACACACACACACACACACACACACACACACACACACACAACCGCCTTACACACACACACACAAACGAAGACATACACAGAATAATTGACATGCACAACTGCACATGCAAACGCAAACACACATACATTAACACACACAACCGTGCATACACCAAGACACAGAACAATATATACAGTATATAAAACATGTACAACAGCACATACAACAGCACACACACACATTTCTATACACAAACAAACACACACACACACAAATACAGTATAAGCACAAATAGACACACATATTGGCGCACAGTCACATACACCCACACATATGTACATAGTATAGTTATGCGTGCTCACACACACACAGACACGCACATGCAAATACATCCTGTAAGCCCTTCACAGTCCACTGCGTCTCTCCAGTTAATATCCAGCCAGAGGTGTCTAAGCAGCCTTGATTACGTTCCATAACACAGTGAGACGCAGCTCTGATACACACTCCAGGCTCCCTGCTGTGAATATTATCTCCCTGGCAACCTTTGCACAGAAAGGTCACACTTACTTTCTGCAGATACTCTGAGCGTGTGCACTTGTGAACGAGAATGTGTCTTCACTTGACAAATCATCCTGTTTAGCACTCAGCCCTCTCAGTGGATGTATGTGTACTAGTTGTGGAAATGTCCAGGGTGTTTATTTTCCCCCCCAACATGAAATGGCACTTGACACAATCTATGCATGCAATAGATAGAGCCAGGGGGGTTGCAATCGTAACCATATACCCAGGCACGCTTTTCAAGAGATGTTTATTTACCAAAGGAATCACAATTTATATGAGCAACTGGCGTCAGCGTCAAGATGTAAGTAAGAAAAAGAGAAACTGTACATGAGGGTAAAATCGCTAGTCAGACATCTTTAGGGGCGTCTGAACGCTCCAGACGGGACGCTGTGGGTCCATCCATCTTCTTCCTCTGCCCCCCCCCTCCCCCCTTTTGTCTCGGTGATGGATGCTTCCTTGTGTTGTAGAGTGCTGCTGGAACGCAGGAGTTACGCTCCACTATACATGCAGCCCAGCATCACAACTTCAGCCGAAATGTAAATACATAAATAACCATCACATGAATCCCCGTGGCCATTTTCCTTGTGTTCTGTGGTCCTGTCTAGAGCAAGGCCTTCACACTACCAGGGATGCGTGTTGGATTCCCGTCGGGGCCCACCCGGGCTGAGACGTGTGTGCCCTTAAGGTGTTGTGTAGTAGATGGCGTGGATGAAAAGGTCCACTAAAGGCTGTTTATATTTGTTTGTATCCAACGCTGAAAAGCCTCGCCTTGGCTGGCCACAGTAGAAGGAGAGCAGAGATTTTCGGGTTTCATCGAATTACAATAAAATATCTATGGCGTGAACACACGCCTCCTGTTTCTCCCCGTCATTAAATTTCAGAGGGTGGTTACAACGCACACAAGCCTGTAAGTGTACGTGTACACGTGTGCGTGTGTGTGTGTGTGTGTGTGTGTGCGTACACAACTCACAAACACACGCGCACACACACACACACACATTGTGTGAATTACAATCTCCGGCCTACATTAAGCTCAGACCCAGTGCAGAGTGTAATAAAGAAGGCTCTGGGTTCTGCTCCGGCGAACACACCACCCCAGCCCACTGTCTCGTTGTCATTAAGGGGAAAGACGAGTGTGAAATTCATCGAGGGGTAAAAGATGAATTTAATGAGAAATCACGACCGTTTGCAAAGAAGCGTCCGCGACGCCACGGGGGAAGGGGAACCAGAGACACGCTCTCAAACCTCTTCTGGCAAACTGTCTCAATGTGGTAGTGGGCCTCGCTCCGTTCGGGGGGATCTAGAATCACAGTATCACACATGGCAACCGGATTCAACTAAATGGGAACCCTTCACTTCTCTTTCACTTCTGGAATACCTCTGGGATGATTCCTGCTTGTGAAATGTAATCAAACAGTGATGTAACACGCCCTCCAGAAGACCTTTTCCGACGTGCTCCTCCAAGGCACTTTGCGGGGAATTTACATGTATAATTGCGCCCCCCTCTCCCCAGTGCTCGGCGGCTTCACGAAATGGCGGTAAACAAAACATCGGCGAGTGGCACTGATGGCAAATCGATGGGGGACGGCTCGGAATTTGAACACCTGATGATTTGATCAGAGGCCTGCGATCATTACCCGGTAAATCACCGCCTGCTGGCCCGGGACACAGTGGGACAGAGACAGACAGAGAGAGATAGACATAGAGAGACAGAGAGAGAGGGAGAGAGACAGAGACAGGTAGACAGAGAGAGAGTGAGATGGAGAGAGAGAGAGACACACACACACACACACAGCATTGTATTGTTTAACAATCAGTAAACCATCTGACCCTGTGTAGAGTATTACCTTCTTTATCATGTAAGCTTAGCCAAACGGATCTGAGTAGGTTGTTCAACATATGAATAACAAATGCCATGGTGAACACGAATCAGGGCATCCTACTGTGTGAAGTCCTTCAGCCCAAAGCACCATTCTAATCTGTTGTTGCCTCTGCCTCGACTTGCTTTTCATTATTTAACCTAATTAAAGAGAGAAAGGAAAAACAACCTGGCTTGCCTTCCACTGTCAAATCTCTGTATTTTGGTATTTTCCAGATCGCAGTTGTGTCTCCATTTCTCTCCCGGTAACTGGATGATATTAATCGAATCAAAGTATAAAGCACACAAACAAACCAGACCCAATAATACAGTCGGTACCTTGGGCTACGACTAGGGCAGGGGCCAGGGACGGGACCATCTGCTCTGCTAGACTGCTCTAACTTCAAGGACAACCATATGTGAGGAATGGTAATTGCTACATGGTCATTTGTGAAACATGTTCTATGTGTATTTGTTGTTGTGGGTGTATGCTGTTTTTAGGCTTTCGGCAGCTTCTTCCTGCAGTTTTTGTCCTATTTATGTAAGGGATAATGTACTGCCAGCCATTAACCCCAGCAGGACCCCAACACAAGGCACGGGGGGGGGTCTTGAATCCCCCTGAAGGGCTTCATTTCGGCAAAAGAAATGTCGCTTACATGATACATTCGGAAATAGCTCCAATAGCAACTGTTATTCATTCAACGGCGTGTGATAAAATATTATAGAAGTTCATACAATTTCTTGTTCTAAGGGTGTCTCACAATGTCGTTGACAGTTGCTGTCTCCATTACGAGCTCCTGGAACATCCTGTGTTTTACATTCAGTGAGAAGCGTAGCTGATCTACTTTAGAATCGCTGGCTATAAGGGTAGAATGATAACATAACCTCCGACCTCGCAAGTAGAAATTAGTCACGACGGGGCCAGATGCAAAGCTTACCGCTTCAACACACATGTCACATGCCATGCGCACAACGTATAACGAGCATCCCTCCAACACAACATGAGAAGTGATCAACCGTAGACTGTATCGCCTGGTGATGCGCTCGCGACGCTGATTATACACATTCTTTCACGTCCGTTTCATCACACCCCCCCGCCGGCCCACTTTCTGTGCTCCACCACAGCCCCTCCCTGGCAGCCGACAAGACAAGAGACATTTGGCGAGTTGACACGTTTACTTCACTACAGTAGACTTTGATCAGCGTCCAAAGCACACACAGAGTCAGCAGAATGCGCCGCGCGCGGCATAACACAAACGTTTTAGGTAAAGAGTCCAGAACGGACGGGATGTGCTGAGCAAACGCAATGTGTCTGGCCGTAGGGGGGGGGGGGGGCGTCTACCCCCTGGCTGTAGGCCATCGTCCACACCTCCTCCACCTGCCAGCTCCAATAAGATGTTAGCTGGCCTGTCTGTGTGTGGCCGACATCAAGGGCTACCACCATTATTATAAGCCCCCCCCCAAGAACGTGTTGGCACGCAGCGGACTACGGAACAGAGAAGACAACAGCGTATATTGTTGTTACCAGGTGTAGGCGGTGTGGAACAGGCGGGGGTAAAAATGGGGTTTATTATCCAATATCGTTATGGATGCGGTAAGGGAGCGTGTGTTCATCCTGGGAGGAAACGCTACCAGGAAGGGAACACAATAATAGGTTTAAGATCCCACACACATTCAGCAGAGACTTGTCGGATTAAACAACATGACGACTTGAATTACTGTTGTCGGTTCTCTTATTTATATCTTCCTCTGTGTGTATCTAGTCAGGGAAATAACTTGTACCTCAGAACTAAATAAATAAAAACAAAAACAAGAGTTGCAACCACCAAGCTATTGACAGGATCTATCAAATAGTATTTGTATATTTCCTGTACTGCCGGGAGTCTAAAATAATCACAGTGGGTTGCATCATTGGTGTATGGATCTCTTCCTACCTGTGTTCAAGTTGCCCAGTGAGGTGCTAATCAATTTATCGTGTTTTGCGTAGGTTGCCATAAAAACAAGAAACAAATTTTCGATGCAAAAGCAGTTGATGAAACAAGACCCACGATGAGCTTGTGTGAAAAATAAGCTGGTCCCATTATAGCGGTGTAAAGTTTTCCCCTCTTCCAAATGGATGATGATTCATCACGCCTAACGCATTCCCATCTGAGGTCACTGATCGCAGCCTGGAGCAATTACACAAACCGCAACCCCGATAAATCATATCCTGTGGCATATTTAAGGTATAACTGTGCTTTAATGAAATATTCAAACACAACCAGGCCACTTCAGAGACCCGGCGCAGGTAAATCTGTAATGATGACATTAAGGCCTGAGAGAAACAAATGGGACTCACCGGGAGCCACATGAATCTCTGTATGACAGACCAGGCCCGAATGTGGGTCAGGGTGGCAGGTCTGTTGACTGGTTGGTTGGCTGGCTGTTAGGTTGGTTGGTCGGTAGGTCAGTTGGTCGGTCGGTCGGTAAGTTGTTAGGTTGGTTGGTCGGTAGGTCAGTTGGTCGGTCCGTCGGTAAGTTGTTAGGCAGGTTGGTCGGTAAGTTGTTAGGTTGGTTGGTCGATTGCTAGGTTGGTTGGTTGACTGGACGGTTGGTTGGTTGGCTGGTGGCTTGGTTGGTTGGTAGGTTGGTTGGTTGACTGGTTGGTCGGTTGGTTGGTTGGTTGGTTGGCTGGTCGGTTGGCTGGTTGGTAGGTAGGTTGGTTGGGTGGTTGGCTGGTTGGTTGGTTGGTTGGTTGGGTGGTTGGCTGTTTGGTTGGCTGGTTAGCTGGTTGGTCGGTTGGTAGGTTGGTAGGTCACTTAGTTGGTTGGACAGTTGCTGGGTTGGCTCCCCAATGGATTGAGGCTCAGTGCATTTTGCCATGATAAAAGGCTCTTCTCCTGTGTAGTGGCCTCACTGTGCCATTTACCTCATTATAATTAACCAGAATAATGCTAGTGCTATTGTTTTTAAGCCACTATGGCAGAGAATTAGCCTCAAAAAAGGAGAATGAAGGACTCTTGAAACATTGATCCCCTCACTGCCGTGTCTCGTCAGGGCTCCTCCGTCTGAAGCAGTTATTAGCCTCCAGTTGCTCTCGAAGGTCGGTCAGAGGCTGGAGATAGAAGTAGCACAAAAGAAATACCTGCCAGCAAAATAATAATG
>JAOPUD010000162.1:3283089-3297412 GCA_027122715.1 Trisopterus minutus | reverse complement strand
ATAGTAGTGAGTCAAACATGCTACAAAATGTAGGAGGAGTAGTAGTAGAATTAATATATTAATTTGTAGTATTAATAGTATTAGTGTTGTTACAGTAATATTAAAATAAGTGTCAATAGAAAAGGTAATATCAATAATAAAAAGTAGTATGAATACAAAAAGTAGTTGTAAGTAGTCCAGTCTTTGGTTTCCTCCCACTCGGGAGCTCCAGAAGGCTTGGCTAAATGGAGCTATGCTAGGTGTCCCATAGGTCTAGATGGAGTGGGGGAGTGTGTAGTCCATCTGCTGAGGACGGGCCTCCCACCGGGGCATGTGACCTTGCTTCATGCCTGTACACTCTCCCACAGCCGGCCCATGACCTGGGTCAGTAGGTATGGACATGACAAGAGGGGTGAATGGATGGATTGATGGAGAGGTAGATATATATTATAGAGAGAGAGAGAGAGAGAGAGAGAGAGAGAGAGAGAGAGAGAGATATCATCCCATTATCCCAAAAAAAAGATGTATAGTTTATATTATATATATTTTTTCTTTCCAAGAGCAGTTTAATCTTTCTTTGTGAAATATGTCAATACACTGTAAGACTGTAAGAATCTTTTTTGCTCTAAGCCATTTGTGCAAAATCTGCCGCGGCAGGTTTTCCCTGGTAAACCAATTCAAGTCCCTTATTGATCTTCACATAAGCACCGAATTAGTTCTCCCACCTCTCCTGTACACTCTGTACTTGATGTGGAGTCATTTTTCTCTCCATCTTCAAAGCAACACACACACACACTGTGCAAACCGCAATCTTCGACGTTCGATTCGTGCAATAGCAGTGTGCTATTTCCCATTAGTCTATGGAGAGCAGTGTAATTGGCTGGCTGGAGAAACAGACGCCAGCGTGTTCTCGCCTCCGCAGTTATCGAGGGTTGCGTGTACTGCTCTGTTCCCTGAGCTTTTAAATGTTGTTTGTTCGGTCTGTCCGTCTACCTATCCATCGTTGTACTTATCCACCCATCCATCCGTCCATACATCCGCATATCTTTCTATCTATCTATCTGCCCACATACTGTATCTATCCATCTTTCTAACTATTTCTATCTATCTCTCTATGATGTCAGGGGAGCAGTAACATCCCCTTCTCTCTCGCCTCTTCTCTCTGTCTAACAATCGGATTACCCTAACTAAATGATAATATTAAGCCTAAACTAGGATCACTAGTTTAGTGGAAGAATCAGCGGTTAAACCCCAGTATGAACATATCCTCGCACTAGACACGCTTTATGGTTTTCCTTATTTCATCTTCATAGGTTCATGCTCCTATTCTCTAAGGGGTTTTTATGCAGTTACCACATTTGCCATCCCATCCTGCAACACAACACTATACTTCATCTGCAAAATATTGACTGAATGTGAACAAGCCAGAGGTCAGATGGAGTCACTTTTCATCAATCTTTATAATCATGCCTTTATCTTCGGCGGTTTGTTAGCAATTGCTTAGTCTTCTAGTCTCTACCGTGTGTAGCTCTATTCATTAAGGTTTCTGCTGTTAACCTGACAACTACAGTGTGTAGTACATGCTGTAGTACGTGCTGTTCCATTTTGATAGGGGTGTATAATGTTTATATGACCATTGTTTCCTCCGTGTTCATTCCATATCTGACCAGGCCACCAATTCACTACAGTACAATCAGACAAGACGAAAAACAAACAAAAACTCAAGAGTCATTGGAGGATGGAATGAAGAATGATGAACTAGAACTTCCTTCAGGAAAGGTGTGGTCTGTTAACATTGTAGAGATATTGACAGGTGACCGCACAGTTTATATCCATCAGCCAAAAGTCCACTCTCACCTCAGGGTCTTTCTCTGTTACACACACAATCAGAAAGTCGAGATGGATGTGGGGGTCATCTGGACCCCACCAATAGCACCTCTAACCAGGGCCAGAGACAGTCTGCCTCTTTTCCAGAGGTCATGTGACCATCAAGCGACAAGCTATGAGGAAGACAGGAGGACAAGAGGTATCAGTAATGAGTGGGTGGATTTGCTCAAATGTCCCCCCCCACAGCTATTCAGCAGGGACTCTCTAAGAAGATGAAATGACTAGCTTCACGGGAACAGCGGGAGATCATTTTTTAAAAAGCTAACTATTTTTGAAAAACAGCAAACCAAGTCAACAACATGGGGTTGATGAGTTAGGCCACAGCATCAGAGTTAGACAGGTATTCCATCACGTTCATTCTTTCAGCCTACCCCACATTCCTGGTTCCCATGCTTTTGGCTAAATGATGGAGCTTCATAGAGCCCAAATCCATGGCTGCAGGTTGCAGTTTAGTGCTTTTACTGCAGGGCTAGAAGCAACTTCATGGCCCATTACCGGACACAGCTGGCTTAAAGACCATGCGGCCATTTGCAGCATGACACAGCGGTGATTCCCAGCTTTGGTCTTGCCCTGACTCACATTGATCTGAAGGCCGTTAAGCCACGCAGCAGATGTAGCAGTTGGAGCTATCCTCGTCGCCCAGTGCTTAACCAACAGACGACACAGTAGAACCGGAAATTTGCTTCCCACCATGACCCCATGGATTGATCTGATGAACTTGTCCTCTGCCCCCGAACACTCAACGGGTAATTCACACCAACTCTGGAGGGCTTAATACCTGTTAATTGCTTGGTCTTAACTGGCGTGCTCCGCTGCCAGTTTGAGCGCCTCCCAGGGAGGGGCAGAGGCCACGTCCTCGCTGCCCCGCACATGGATCATCTCTCCCTCCCCGTAGAGGCCAGAGTCACAGGTGAAGCGGGAACTAGAGGGTGGTCCGGATACAGGGGGAGGAGCAGGAAAGGCCTCACTGGAGCCCCCGGGCGCCACGTCTGATGAGTGCTCCGTCAGCTTCTGCATTCGGCTGGGAAAGGCAGACATAGTGAGCAGTGATGGTAGTCAAGGTCCCAGATAAAACACTATAGCATTAACTCATGACTTCCACTGGTGAATGATCTAGTCATCTGTGTGCATTGACTGTTTTCAACGATAAAGAAACGGTTTGTGAACATGCCCTGTGTGCTGTGGAGCACATATAATGGCAAGACGAGGTGTGGTGTCGCAAGGCCTCATTTTCAGCATGATAGCAGCATTTCAGCATGGTAGCACCTACTGCATCTACTGGTGTACTGGTGGCCATCTTATCCAACATTTAACGTCACCATTCCTATGGGCACTTTCAGAATATCATTAGCTGAACCCGTCAGGATGGGTCCGTCGACTGCCAAAAGGCCTAGTGGTTAGGGTGGTTTCATCTCAGCTCAGGGTTCAAACCCCAATTCTGCAGTCTATCTGTAGCAGTAGGCATCCTTGAGCAGCATGCCTAGCCCCTGCATGCACCCTAATGACGAATGTATCCAAAAAATATCACTGAAATGATGTAATAGAAAGTAGAAATGTGCAAAAAAATCCTTGTTTGTGTGACAGATTAGCTTCCTGCAGGCTCCTTGAGTCGCGTCTCATGCACCTGGAGAACACATCTGGTCTCAGGGCCGGTGATCATTTGCTTGCCATCGCTATAGCAGAATAAGTTATGAATAACCAACCTATATCTGTACCTACTCTATAATGAATAATTTCTTTGTTACAAACTTTGTCACTGTTTAATGGACTATTTTGCATTAATTCAGGAAGAATTTATATAATAGTTTCAGCATTAGCTTACGTTCAATATTGCACATGTCAATTATATCCTAAACGGTTTTCTTCTTCTTCTTTGCGTGTCTTTGAAGCTGGTTGGCTATATGACCATTTCTGTACATAGTCCTTTGCGTTTTCATTGAACACTGCAAAGTCCATTGAGCTGAACTGGATGTGTAGTAGGGGGCAGACAAGGCAGTGCTGCATTCTATGGTCCTCTTCTCCACATATCCTAAACGGTGAATAACATTTACATGTACACACGTTTCTACTAAGTTGATTATGGATTTTTCTAAGATTTATATCTAGATCTTTCTTACCCTCCCTCATTATGCATCTCTTTTTAATGACTTAAGTTTTTAGTGACACTCAAGTTTATTGTGTTGAATTAAGAAAGCATACTATGTGATCCTCTTAGAACAATGAGCATAAATGTACAAGTCAGAAATGCATTTGAGAGTTAATCCAATCCAATAGCAACTCATGCCTTAATCATTGAAGCATACTTGATGGGTTGTTGAAGCAATTTCAGACAATTATACTTCAATGTTGCAAACTCTTTGAGTGAAGAGATAAGAAATAGCTACAGGCCAAGGGAGCTAATTGTGTATTTCTTTGTGTTGAACTTTGTTTCAAGAACGTTTGTCTTTTGACGTTTTGTGAGGAAACAATTGAACAAAAGTTGAACTTCACATTATAATAAACTTAGACAACACACAATTCATTTTAAAGAACTTGCTTAACAAACCTATAGATTGGACGAGCGTTCTCTGTGTCATTTAAAATACATGTGTGAATGCATTATACAATGAGTGGAAAAATAAGGATTCTGGTGTACCCCAATGTCAGGAAAAGTGTGTGAAGTTGAAGAGAATGTGTATTTGAAAGCCCAATGTCATTTCCCTAAAAAAAGAGGTGTTTCAAAAACCTTTATCTTTTGAGGTTTTGTGAGGAAACCATTGAACAGAAGTTGAACTTCACCTTATAATAAATTTAGAAAACACACAATTCATTTTGACAGAAGAACTTGATAAATAAATCTATAGATTGGGCAAGCTTTCTCGATGCGTCATTTAACATACATGTGTGAATGAATTATACAATGAGTGGAAAAAGAAGGATTCTGGTATACGCCAATGTCAGGATGAAGTGTGTCAGCACGAAGTGTGTGAAGAGAATGTGTATTTGAAAGCCCAATGTAATTTCCCTTAAAAAAAAAAGGGTTAAAAGCTAAATAGAACAAAGAGTGACGTCATGTAAGAAGCAGAACCCACCATTTTCTCACATAAGATTTAACAGATAAAGCTTAGGCCCATCTCTTGTTGCGTTTGCATTATTCCTTGACAGCAAAGACAGACCTGTTTGTAAAGATTGCGCATGTTTGCCAAAGGGAGGCTGTGAATGCGTCTTTATATAAAGGTCCCGTCGGCTCTTGCACACTCGCCCCCTTAGCAGATTTTGACAGCCGCTAATTAGGTTATCCGCCTCTTCCTACCTAATAAACATAACCTCACACCACGCTTGACATTTCTGTGGCAAAATGACTAGGCGTACACTCCTGCCTCAAATGATAACTTATTTGTAGGCATTATGTAGCCGATGGAAACAGTACAAAGCCTATTTGCATTACAGAAAATCCATGTCCATCGTGACTTGCATTGAAGTATGGCCTATTGAGGGAATAATCTTGACCTGGTGGCAGGTGCATTGAGAGTAACCGTTATGTCTGCATGGCCAGCTGATACGATAAGCTAAATAAATAATATGACATATGAATAAATGAACAGCCACCAGAAAAAATATGCCATCATTGTATACTTATTATCAGCAGCAACTGGCTGCAAATTATGGCATGCATATGAATAATGGTCAGTTCAGAAATATCCCCTTAGGTTGGTCATTACTATTAGGGTACAAGTCCACAGTCGAAACTAAGGTAGTATGTATATATATGTATATAGTAGGCTACTAATCTATATCTTATGTTGACAACAACGGAATAAACTCACCATATAAACCCATGTGAGGCAATTGCTTTTACTTTCCTTTACCTCTTTCCCAGCACGGTTCTTTAGCTCCCTCCCGTGGATAGTTTGTTCATCTACACTTCAATGCAAATACAGTGTGAGCGTCTATTTTAATAGTCTGGCACCGACTAATATAATTAATAGTACTACTTCGATTGCTCACCATTGATAAAGATGAGGATCCATATGATGAAGAGAGACATACTATGTCTGTCTGTAATATGTTTAAGACATATTCGATTATTTTGAAGGGTCCAACATGTCGTTATAAAATGTAAGTAACTGGAGCTATAATGTTGGACCCAGCAATCCTGCTAGAGCTAAATCCATCTCGGGGGAGACGGCAAGGGGCCTGGGCCCGGTAACCAATTAATACACCGTGTTTTGGCGTGTAATGTGAGTGTAAGCTATTTCTACAGTGGCCAATGGTCTGCACAATGTTGATTTCAAACCTTTACAGACCATTTTTATAAAACGTCAGCCAACGAACAGGACGTTTGACCTTGTCTTCCCAGCGGGAAAAGTGAATTTGTGCTGGCCATGGCCAAGTTTGTTGTTCGCTGTTGGCCAACGAAGCGCTCATAGAAACCTGCCTCATGTAGCAACATAAACCCAATACGAAGCGAAATAAAGTGAAACACCCCGGCGTTCACCCAGTTTTAAATGTATCAGCTCATATATAATTATGATTATTTCGATTATGATTGATTAAGGTCATGTCTATCACATAGACGTTAATGTAACAACATAAAATAGAGGTGTTACTCACATCCCCTTATTCCAAAAAGCCTAAATTCAGCCGCAGCTAGCACGCATTTCCAACAGTTCCTGGCCGGCTCTATGGCATTCGTCTGTGTGGGGCTGGCACGCTTGGCTAGTACTGTGTGCGAGATAAAAAACTGTTTAAATAATAGCCTCCGGCTCGGTCGCGGCCCAACAAGTGAACTGTGAGTGACCGAGACTCCTGGAAGACTACTGAACACCCAGCGGCCCAGCTGCGCTGATTGAAGGGTCAGGGGTTGAGGCCGAAGGTAACTCCTCATAATAATGGGTTCTGCCAAAATGTCTTGCTGCATAAATGTGAAAAGAGAATAACTAAGATGGAACAAAGGTTTCACTTAGTTTCTTTCAATGCATTAAATCCTTTCAATCAAGTATAGGGGAGGGGTGTGTGTGTGTGTGTGTGTGTGTGTGTGTGTGTGTGTGTGCGTGTGCGTGTGCGTGTGCGTGTGCGTGCGTGTGCGTGTGTGCTGTATGCATCACGCATTTTCTCCTTTTATGAGCCTGGGTGGCCAACATTGTTATGATTCTAATCAAATACCATGCAAATATATTTCTGAATCAATAATTATAGCATCTTTTTTTACTGGCGGAAATGGGCTTCCATAGTTTTGAGATGAACTGGAGTTATATCTGGCACTTGGGGATGATACCAATGAACCAATATTGTACATCACCATGGTACAAAGAAAACGAATATAAACCTTTCGTGTAGGCCTACACAATTATGCATTTTTACGCAATGTGTTAGATGTGTTGCAAACTATTTAAAATGTTTACATATCTCTACCTTTTCCTCTTATCAATAACACCACCACTACCACCAAACATTTTTACGCCTCATATTACTTCTACAGAGGTGCATATATTATGTTTCCAAACTCGATTGGTTGATTGGAAAGATTGTATTTCGCAGCCAATCAGACTGCTCGGTGTTCTATATATTTAAAAGTGTTCCATACATTTTTATCATATTATATGGTTATTAGTCACAATTAATTAGTAAATTAATCTACCGAGGAAGCGGTCGCATTAATTTGATAACACATGTGATTGGGTAAAATATCATTCAAGAAACGCCCTGAACAAGGATGCCTCGTTTTGATTCGCCAACAAGGTCATGGCAACAAATTACGTAAACAACTGACAGCTTCACTTCTCTACCACGAAAGGCGGGGAGTCTCAGCTGAGAGAATATGCTGAATTGTAGCGTTATAATGGTCTAGAGAGACGCGATTTCCGGTCACTTTCTTTGTAAGAGCACTATGGACCAGTACATAGTTTCGGGAGCGAAAATTGTAAAACAAGTCAAAAATAATACAACAACAAAAAATAAAATACATATGAGGTTGTACTTTATTAGGATTTTGACAAGGAGATATCCAAAATATTAAACGGAAACGGATATGCCTTTATAAGTAGTCCACCCACCTCTAGCCGCTAAACCCATGTCACTGAAAGCCCCGCCCCCCGCTCTCTGGCCAATAACGCTCATTTGGAGCATACCGTTCCATGCGTTCCGTCGTGAGATGAGAACGCTTGGGAGCGAGGTTACCGAGAGTCTTCCAGCAGCACTTCAACTGACCAGCGAGCTAACGCAAACAAGCAAGCAGTCGGGGTTGTGTATGTGTCTCTCTGCTCCTACAGCGCTGCATATTCCCGTGCAAACCCGCTTTCACTTTTACATTTGTTTTATTTCTTCATTAGTAGCCACATAATACTACAAAACTGAAGTTGCCTTGCTAAAGGTAAGGTCATTTTTCGTGATTGAACCCGAGACGCTGTTTTTCCTCCAAAATGGCTGCTACTAGTTAGCTAAAGAACGGGCGACGGTCGGCTTTAGCCGCCGATAGCTTGCTAGCCGGCTAGCGCGCTTCATCGAGCTTGTCTGTTCTCAGCGTAGTTTCAGTGAGAAGATGGCGTCGCAGCGACGCTATGTAACGATACCCTTCGCACTGCACTCGTCGTCGGCGAGGCACTGTGAAGCACCACACCAATTGACTGACACGATCACGGTCATTGTAGTTGGGATGAGACCCGAGCTGAAGTAATCCATCACTAGTGAACACAACCGGCGGCCGGGCAGCGGTGGACGCTCTCCGCCGTGCCCTCTTTTACTGCATAACGGTGAAGCAGGCTACCCTATTGGTTTCAAATAGATCTGGGTGCTGACACTGTCGATATACCCCACCAAAACGCAGACGCCGATTACTTTGCCAGGCAATTCTTTTCTTATGACAGCAAGTGGGACTAAATTATCGCTCAGGTCTATGCCCAAATGTCGTGACGTCTGCAGCATCCTCTTCAGCTAATTAGCTAGCAAGTGACGTTAGCCAGTTGGCGATGGCTTTGTTGCAGATTCACCGAGGCCGACCGCCGATCATCATTTCACGGCAAATGTATATGTGGCTAATGCATTGCCCCTGACCTCGTACTATTTGAGGCTTAAGCGACTTTATTATGGAGCTTAGGAAAAAATAACGAGCCTTGGCGATTGATGACTGCGTCACATGTGCATGTTTCAGTATAATTGAATATGAGCAATGGCTGCATTTTGGACAGTGTATGTGCTTGTGTATGGCGACCCGTCCAGTTGTTACAAATGCGTTGTCTTTTCTCCCACAGCACCGCTTTCCCCTCCATCCCCCGTTATTCTTATTCTTTTGAAGATTCCTTGTTGTCAAGCCGCCAAAGTGGAGAGTGTGATTGCAGAAGGGGGTGCTTCTCGTTTCAGGTAATGAAAACTTAGAACATATGTACCTTTTCTCTACTAGCATGTATGAGCATTGGTAGGGTAGGGATTTCCTGTCCTCACAATAAAGCAGGATGTGCCATATAGCAAAATGGGCGTTGATTCACTCTCTGGGAAAACAGCACAAAGGGTAACCGGGGAAGAAAAGTGTAGCCTCTTAAACCTTGTGTTCACGATAGCACTTTTCATGGGCTAAGCACCCATACAGATTGTGTGGTTATATAGTATAGTGAATGGGATGTCTACTGGTCTCAGTGAAGCCCATGGCTTTTTATTTTGTGTTAAGAAGATACATGCAACCTAAACACTAGTTATGATCTGTTCACCAAAAAGTGGATGTGTGTATCAGCCCAACCGCATTCCCGTACACATTTGTCACATTGCACGTGGACTAGTTTTGATGTTTCAACTTGCATGCTGAGTGTAGGTACTGTGACAGTAGACAATAGACAATCAGATTGTGGATTTGTGGAACAGTGCTTTAAAAAAAAAAAAAAAATTTTAGAACAAGCACTTCTTCCAACAATTGACATAAACGGCATCACAAGTGGCATTCTGACTGCTGCGCTCTCTGTTGCCGCGCTCTACTGAATCACTCCATTATTGTGTCGTCCTGGGTTGTCCCGGTAATTTAGGTTCTCCTCACCATGATAGTTTTGCTAATGTTGGCAGCAGTGTTCCAGACAACGGAGGGGGCGAAACTAATGCAATCCCCGTCGCAGCACGGTGGTTGAATATCAATTTTCCATAAACATTAATGACTCTCCTGATACAGACGTCAATTTGAATTAGCGAGTGTGTGGCATTTGTTTCCTAATTGGTTCTCCGAACATAACAATGTGGCTTTGTGCAGTAAAAACAAGGATATTAACAACATGGATATTACACATAAGGAGATCTTACGCGAGAGAGAGATAAAGGTTAATCTTATAAAGCACCAGTTCTGTTTCATCAATCAACCAGGTAATGTCTTGTCTGCGTGACTCTCACTGACTGTATCCTATCTATAATTGATGTTGCTGTAAATAAAGCCAGACTGTCACCATGGCAACGTAGGCTTTGGGAAGGGAGGCTGTGCAGGGAGAGCTCAGTGCAGCAGACCCCAGTCCTCTTGGGATCCTGACTCATATTGGTACATGAGAGCTATCCATGGCAGATGAAGCCTCAGCGTTCCAAGGTGCCAGCACAGAGGGGTGCATGTGTGTGTATCTGTTGGGAAGTCCCACGTTGTGCACTTGTTCGGTGAACTGAGTGTCCCTTTGCCCTGTGTCCCTGTGTGTGTGTGTGTCTGTGTGTGTGTGTGCTGTCCCAGTGCTTCTTCGGGGGGAGGAGGTGGTAGGAGTGCACCTCAGCACTATCCCAAGACTGTCTGCAACAGGTGCGTCTCCCAGCACTTTAGCACGAACACAACAGAAAAGAAGTATGATGCATGTTGTCGTGTTATGTCCCCCCTCAACCCATGTTATCAGTTGCTTTGAGGGGTATCGTCAGCTAAAGACAAATGGGACCACACTACAGAGATCAACATCATGGCTTTAAATGGCTACACTGGTTCCTGCGTGTTCTCTGCAATGTAGCAGAACTCGAGGGTACTTTGCTATGCCCACTAGCGCAGCGGCTATATGCTAACCATACAGTAGGCCTGAACGACAAGCCTACGGAGTAATGGAATTGAACAGACAGTTCATATTTAATAAATTGACCGGTTTTCTCCTGGCAAATGTAAGGTTTCTGCCTTGTTTCAGAAACTAGGCAGTTTCTGAATGATAACGTGTTTTTTGTGCCTATCCGAACAATGAAGCTGTTCATTTGCAGACAAAAATAGTTGGATTTTGCATCAGTACTTGGATGGCAGAAATCTAATCTTGATTATCTTAATTCTTTACTAAGTAATTCCAATCTTTTAAAGCCTTTCAATTTTAATGGCATGCTAAATGCTATGTTGGAGTATTATCCATTCAGGAAAACAAGTCATCTTGACTTGCCGCTGGCTTTAGATAAGAGATAAGTAGTTCCCATAATTAGTTAAGTTACATGAGTGTGTATGTGTGTAGTTTTACTTTAGTACCATGTCCTGGTATACCAGTAGTTTGCATTAATGTTATTTGCCAGTTTCTTGAACTGTGAATGTTCAAGACTAATTGAGAGACGGCTCGATATGTCTATTAGCAAACCATAGGTTTACGGCGGTTACACAATATTTTTAGGAAATGAGCACCAACCATCGATCCGCACTGGTAGACAGGAAGACGTTGATGTGTAGCGACATCATACTCAATCTGCATTTTGTGTGTTTGTGCAGCGAGTACCTGGGGAAAACCCCAGGGCAAAGCGTACAGAAATGGGTTCCTTCACGAAGCACTAGACGAGATGCCAACTCCAGCAACGAAAAAGAGCGACACGATGCAATCTTCAGGAAAGTGAGGGGGTAAGTGTAGCAATCTTTACACTACACTACAGGCAATTCCAAGTTGGCTGCATCATTCATTTTCTCGGACCAAGTACAAGTATGTACATTTGTGTTCTTGCCGATACTGAGTATCGATACGAGTGCTCAGTAATACCATTACAGTTGAAAGAGCCAATGAACCCACAGTTTTAGTGGGAATTTTATCACTTGCGTTTTAGTCCAAATGTTATTATATTTAGTTGCATATTGCCCTATTGAACTAAAACTAGAACTGCTGAAGTGCTTTATTGCACATTATTCTATTGCACATTTGTGATAAACTGTGATAAAATGGCATACTTTAACGGGTTACACAAGCAGGGTTTCGGGAGTACTGGTATCAGTATTGGTGCATTCCTAATTATAACCCAAAACCAGTTTCTGGCAAGTGTTCTAGTGAAATGGAATGTGTAAATTCTCTATGGAATTTTTCTGGCATTGCCAAATATGGGTATCAAGCTTTCCCTTATCAAACATTGATGCCTTCATGTTCAGCAACACTGTATATTTGTATTTTATTTTTAAGAACAACACTAATGTGCATTCTGAAACGAGTGGACTCGTAGTAAAGCGGGCTCTCTCCTTTAAATCTTTAAATTCTGCCAGATTCTCTTAAATTTGCTAAATTTAAGTTCTCTCTCCATTTAATGAGGGTTATAAAGCCGTCACCCAGCATACAAGTTCAGTGTTCAGAACCAAGCTGATCGTTGCTGTGGTCTGACGCATGCTTCTCTTCTCCCCCAGCATACTCAACAAGCTCACGCCTGATAAGTTTGACAAGCTATGCCTTGAGCTCCTGAACGTGGGCGTTGATTCTAAACTCGTCCTTAAAGGAGTCATCTTGCTGGTAAGTGACCTGCTGCTTTTCTACACTTTTTGTTTTGACTTTTCTGCCTCCACTTGGCCACGGTAGTTCAACGGTCAGTGGTGAAAATGGATTTCCTTCACAATGGTTTATCTCTGATCTCTCTCTTTCATCTGCATCCCTCAGATTGTAGACAAAGCACTAGAAGAGCCAAAGTATAGCTCACTCTATGCTCAGCTATGTCTGCGCTTGGCAGAGGACGCACCAAACTTTGATGGCCCATCACCGGAGATCCAGTCAACCCAAAAGCAGAGCACAGTGAGTCCTGGCAGAAGACCGCTTACTCTCAATTTAATGTCTTTGTGTTTAGTTCATACTTTAAACTTACCATTTTGGTCTCCTTTTCTCTCATTTATACCAGAGCCTTGATCTGAATCGTGCTTTTCTAAATGAAGGAATATCGTTCAATGCACACTTAAGGTTCTTTCATTGTGACTCAATGGATCCACAATGGAAGAAACATGGGTGTCAATTTCTTTCTTCAATAAAGACTGATCTTTGTTGTCATTCTCCTCTGCTTTAGACCTTCAGAAGGCTGCTGATTTCCAAGCTTCAAGATGAATTTGAAAACCGCACCAGAAATGTTGAGCGTGAGTTAGAACCACCCTCCTTCTCCACCCTTCCAACATCTCAGTATTGATCACAACCCCAACCGCCCGCTAAAGTCCAGCCCTCTCCACCCCTCTCTTATCTCAGTACTGATCACGACCCCAACCGCTCGCTAACATCCAGCCCTCTCCACCCCTCCCTTATCTCAGTACTGATCACAACCCCAACTGCTCGCTAATGTCCAACCCTCTTCACCCCTCCCTTATCTCAGTACTGTTCACAACCCCAACTGCTCGCTAACGTCCAGCCCTCTCTCCACAGTTTATGACAAACATGACAACCCGCTTACTTCTGAGGAGGAGGAGCAGCGGGCCATCGCCAAGATCAAGATGCTTGGCAACATTAAATTCATCGGGGAACTTGGCAAGCTGGACCTCATCCATGAATCTATCCTTCATAAGTGCATCAAAACAGTACGTCTGCTCTCGTTTTTTTTTTTCCCGTTTTTTTCTTCCATGAAGTGGTGTCAAACAAGTGATTGCAAAACAATGGTCGGTGCCTACTGATGTTAACTTTAAAGACCTGGTATTAACACAACCTGCTAATGACGGTGTCTATTAATGTGTATAGTTAGAAACACTAAAGATACCTCGGCTATTAGCACATGCCATGCTATTAAAGCAATGAGTTTGTATAGCAAAGACATCTGGGAAAGTCATGCACAGTAAAAGTCACAGTCAGACCTCTTGGCTTGTAACGCATAACATCCTAATAACAGTTTTGCATAAGAGCCTTATAAGGCTGTGTAGCGGCACAGCGCAGATGTTCTTCCTCGAGTATAGCGACGCTAAAGTCATCCCTGCTTATTACCTTGAATCCCTAACGTGGGTGTGTCTTCATTGTCTTCCTCTTCTGTGTGCAGCTTCTGGAAAAGAAGAAGAGAGTCCAGCTCAAGGATATGGGGGAAGATCTGGAGTGCCTCTGTCAGATAATGAGAACCGTAGGGCCGAGACTCGACCATGAGAAAGCCAAGGTAGGCAGCCCCCCCCACCTCCACTGTTCAACCCTCTAGCGTTGAGGGAGGCTGCGTAGCCTCCATGTTTTAATAGGTTTTATACAGTCGCTCCTTTCAAGCAAATGGGTCTGAAGCGTCCTGTTACTCTTGGGGTGTGTGTGTGTGTGTGTGTGTGTGTGTGTGTGTGTGTGTGTGTGTGTGTGTGTGTGTGTGTGTGTGTGTG
>JAOPUD010000162.1:3240659-3256733 GCA_027122715.1 Trisopterus minutus | reverse complement strand
ATTTTCAAATGCATGCTTGGTGCCGCCCCTCGAGTTGGGCCATTTTCATTACTCGTTGCCAGACCCTACAGCTTTCTGGATGTTGGTCTGGATATCGCGGCTAGTCTCAAAGGGCTTAACAGGCCAAATATATACACCCCCCTGACCCAAGCCCCCAAAAGGGCAAGAATGGGGGAATGGAGTGGGGGATCCCTCCTTCAGGTATGGTCAGGAGTGCAGTGACAGAATAATTATAATTAATTACGTGCATTCTTCTTATGCTCCCAAATATTGACCACGTTTTAAGAACACAATTTCGTCCAAGATGGTAATCAATAGAACTTTAATAACATGGTATGCTATGTGAGTTTGCTTTGGGTATATTTTCAATAATGACTCGGACCAAGGAAATGACCTCTCACCGGTGTTGCTCTTCAGATCCACCGCCACCACCTGGGTCTGGGCTGGCCGGATGGGGACTGCTGCTTCAGCTCCAGACCCGTGGAGGTGCGCGTCGACTGGACAGCGGACCAGGACTACCAGCTCCCCAGCAAGGATCTGTTTGCCTCCCTCTCCCAGCTGGACGGACAGCGCTTCAGCCGGCTGCGGGAC
The DNA here is from genome assembly GCA_027122715.1 of Trisopterus minutus. Lineage (NCBI taxonomy): Eukaryota > Metazoa > Chordata > Actinopteri > Gadiformes > Gadidae > Trisopterus > Trisopterus minutus. Next base: position 3,256,142 of record JAOPUD010000162.1, on the reverse strand, counting down.
GTCTGCTTCGACACGTAGACCTCCCGTGGTCCTTCAATGTCCACCCCTAGACTCTATACTTTCCTTTACAACATTTGAATGGATGCCAAATTGCCACATCGGTGTGACATTACCCATAATGAAGTTTGAAAGCTTTGTGCTGAAGAAGTACCTCATCCCATTGGGAACGCTTGGCAAGGTGACGCATGGCATGGGCATCGCCATGTTGTTATCAGAAAGATGTAACAAATAAAATGTTATACCATATATATATATATATATATATATATAATGAACCAATAGTTAAGTCAGTGCACTCGCTGACCACCAAGGGGCGCTATTGCACCGCATTGGATGACCTCATAATCAGTAGAATAGCGGAGACACATTAGCCACAATCGGTTGCAGCTTTCTTTGGTTGAATTTAATACTTAGAACGATTTTGTAAATATGAACCAGATGTTGTGGTACATGCTGTTTAAAAGATCCAAACATGACATGTATTCTCTTATTGGCAGTGACCTCACCTTGTAAAAAAATGAACATCTTCACGGTAACTTAGTTCATAGCAAAGGATTTATTAGCACTTTTTATGAAGAAATAAAATAAACTGTATGAAACAGATCCCTCATGCATCAGGAATATATCAGGAATAATATTTGGCTTTCCGCCATAACCAACTAATTTACAGATTATATAATTTGCAGTTTGTGTTATAGGGTAATCAAACTATTCGAACACGACCATATTCGGTTGAACAGGTAATTGCAGTAGCTGTTATCTGATCTGAACCACGGTATCGGCGCTTATTGGTGTCGTGCCTGTGGTTTGATTACAGTGTTGAGTTACCCCCAGCCCTCTTGTGGTTTGTAATGGCTTAGCTGATTGACACACTGGGAATATTAGCTGGCACGCCAAACCGAGTGCAAACCTTCTTTAGCTCTTCTTCCAGCAGAATGTTCTTCTTCACCTCCAAATTGTAGTTGAACTTCAGGTCTTCAATCTCATCAAAAAACTTGGGGTCAAAGTTCTCCAGGGCTCGACTCAGCTTCTTCACCTCCACTTGTAAACGTCTCTTCTCAGTCTCCGATGCTTTCAGAAGGTTCCTCAGCTCAGTGGAGCCTAAAGCAAAATGACATTCAGTATCATGGAGTAGCCTAAACACTAAAACTAGTGTTTACTTATGTTACCCAGGTGACTTTTGTGGGTTGTTTAACTAGGTGTTGCATTGTTTGGATTCCTTCTTGGGTGTGAATGTGGGTATCACCGCAACTCACTACCTCAGTTGCAAACTGAGCACAATTAACACTTATTTATTCATATAGCAGATGCTTTAATCCAAAAGGACTTGCAGTGATTTGTAAATGAGTCTTGAGCAGGTAGGGGTTAAGGCATCCTGCTGAAGGATGTGCTCAGGTAGTCCGTGGACGCTGGGGATCGAACCTAGATCACCCATCAGGCTGTTTCGCTGACATATGCGATGGGTCACCAGTCGAAATCCCGAGTGAGAAGTTTCACCCTACGGGGCGTGCCTTGAGGCCCGCCCACCTTTCAGAGACCTCACCTTGAAGAGTGGACGTTTGCCCCGATCCCTCCCGGAGCTCCTGCAGCTCCTGCATCAGTTTACACCGCTCCTGATCCAGCTCCTGGTTGGCCCGCCTGGAGAACCGACACACAGCTTCAGCGTGATACAACGACAGAATCAATCTCACGGGGACACCACCTCAGGTGAACTGTGAGTGCATAATCATCGTTACTCTTGTGTGTAATCGGTACAAACCGTAGCGCCTCCACATCTTTGGTGGCAGTTGCGTCCATCTTGGTGCCGCCTTTCACCTGATGAAAGATTGATGAAAATATGAGCTTATTGAAGCCAGACACTGCTGGCTGATGGGCCCTTGATTAAAACCGCTGTCAGGTGAATCCATCCCACAGCAGTGCTGCATCGTGTATCGCCTGAAAAGGGGGTTTTGTTTTCATAATCTTTATTCAACCACGCTTAATAGGCCTGAGGGGTCATTTGTCAGTCTGGTGCAGTCGTGTCCTGAAACATAATGGAGTGGAGTGGTATGAGATGGGGCACCTGATCCTCTAGTGCGTGGATGGAGCGCAGGGCTTTCTCCTCCCGCTCGCCGGCCTCCTTCAGTTTCCTCTTGAGCTCGGCCCGCTCGGCCCGCTCCTTCTCTCCTTCCCTCTCCAACTCTTTCATCTTGTTCTCATACATTCTGGAGGAGCGCCAGACCACAGTGGGAGATCACATTCTAATAACTGCATAAGCATGGAGGTAGGAGCATGATGAAAAACAGAGACCCTGGCTCGGGTCCCTTTAAACCAAACAATTAAATTATCTGCTTTCCCCCTGCTACAAGCCACCATTACCGTAGATCCAAAGTAAGATCCAACTGATCAGTTGCAGAAATATTGAAGGATTTCATATTAAGATTAAGACGAGGAAAAACAAGTCTGGATGAACCCATCGTGGGTCAATCTACCCTTTGCGGCAAATAGCCCGTTCTAAACACCGGCCTGGATGATGTTTAATCCAGGGAAGGAACAGCGGCTGACCTCGTCACCACCGAGGCCTTCCAGGTCTTGCTGTCCGCTCCTTCTGGGATGGCTCTGGTCAGAGCGGTGTGAAGTTTGCGCCTGGTCTCCTCCAGCTCCGACTCCAGCTTCTCGTTGCTCACTTCCAGGCCGCTCCTGGTCACTCGCAGCCTCTCCGTCGCCTCCTTTTCCTGTGCAGACAGGAAAGAGCATCCGAGACATTGTGTCTTCACGTTGTCAACAGATCGATTTTAACTGAGGTTGTTATTTGATTTAGACAAAACAAATTACCCTTTTAATCTCTCTTCGTAACCGTTCGCTCTCCATCACTATCTTTTCCATCCCTTTGGTTTTGGATTCCAGTCTGGCGCTCAGTTCGGCTTCGGCGTCCTGCTTCACCTTTTCATAGTCCGTCTTCGGCGGGGAAGAGGAGGAAGAAGATGGAGGCGGTTAGGTGTCAACATTTCACACTCGAAAGAAGTGTGACACATCTTATGAAACTATGCCACTATGCAAACGTGTCAACAGGATCGTTGAAACCTTGAGGGCCTCGTGCTGCTGCTGCAGAGCCGCCAGCTTGTCCTGATTGGCCGCTCCGGACGTTCTCTTGAGGGCGTCGTTCTCCTTCTGCACCCTCTCCACCACCTTCTTCATCAGCCCCACCGTCTTCTCCAGGTCCCCCACCGTCTTACCGCTGCTGCCCGCCTGATCCACAAAACAAACCCTCAGCCAAGTGGTTTGTAAATCATCCATCACTGTTATTGTTCCAGTAGACAGGCCTTCTCTTCTTGCTGAGATCTTGTCTGTGAGAATGTCTCAGATAAGATAACTTTGTTATTCGGAAGGGTGTGCATAGGAGCAGCAGAAGGACAGCACAGTAACATAATTATAACACAAAAGAGACGAGAATGTTTAAATATGCAATACAAAATTAAAAAATATGAATCGATCCGCACAATAGGAGTCATAGAAATGTAATGAGCTTAACACTGAATCTAAATATTATGAGTAGAAGGAAACATTACCGACTGTATATGCTTCCACCGCATAGTTTTACTGTATAAAGTGAGATGTGGTTCTAGACGGGGACCTACTCCACGTAAGTGGGACAACTTCTTCTCTGCCTCTGCCCGTTCCTTCTTCATGACTCGGCACATCTCTTTGAGGTCTGCGACTTCTCTCTGCCAAAACAGAGGGACCGGGACAATTGACATGATTCATTAGTTAGTACAAAATGATTTATGTTTTCTAATTGGATGGACATTGACATCAAATGTTTATTTCCCCCCAATATTTATTTGCCATATATTTAACGATTATTATATACTAAATTTTCTTATTAACTACTTGTTCACTTGTGTCAGATGACAGGCTTTCCTTTAATAGGAAAAATGACAGGTTGTCCTCGGGATTAGATTGTTTAGGAACCAGAGACTTTACAAGTATGCGTCTTAGGCGAGTAGCATACTTTCGAAAGTTTCCTTTTCTTTACTGACAATCACATTTTATAAGCAATGCGGTTTGATTCATTCATGTTCCCTCAGTGAAGTCAGTGGTATTCCCATGGAAACGGGAAATCAGACATTCCACATGCAGGACTAAAACAGAATAAGTCACGCCTGCCTTAAACGTGTGACGAAGCACACACAATTTTTGCATCTCTGTCATCTGCGAAGCATTGCCAAATTCTTTGGTCCCGTAATTTTGTTCTTGCGACCTCGCCAAACTTCTCCTCAAGTACTCTGATAGCGTGAGTAGCGTACCTTTAGCCCGGGCAGCTCGACATTAGCTTGCGCCAACTGAAGGCGGAGCTCCAGGTTTTCAGAGGAGAGCTTCAGATTTTCTTTCTGGACGTCCTGGTCTTTCTGCGATGGTGTGCCCGTGCCCCGCCCGGAGGTCTGGAGGAAGGGAACAGTAAGAAACAGTATCAAATCCAACACACAGATTGTAACCAGGAGCAAAGAGGGTGGAACCCACCGACGAGGAGGATAGGTGAGTGATGAAGCGATTAAAAAAAACAATCTAAAAGCAACCTTTTACAGGGTTCTAAGCGTATTCATGAGTCCTGCACTCATGAATATGCAAATGGATCACAGTGACCACATGAGCCAAAAGCGCACGCAAGGTCGCAGATAGGCAAGTTTTCCATAACGTTGTCACAGGTGAACTTGAGACAACCATTTAGGCCTCACTGTTGGTTAGGGTTAGGGCTTTGGGGAGGGTCTTTGACTGCCCCCTCCTGGGTTTGGAGGGGGGGGGGGGGGCAACACCAACAAACTATGGAACTAACAAGCCGGTGCTTCTCCAGGCTACTCCACCTCCATCACTTCTACAGCAACTACACACGCCACAGGGACATCGCAGGGCCTGACAGTACCTTCAGGCGGCGTCTCTCCGATTGGCTCTCTCTCTTTCGTACGCCCATGTGGCTTAAGCCCTCAGACCCCGGCCGACCGCAGCTCCTTCCTGCGGTCCCGGTGTCTGTGAGCGTACCAGAGTTTGGTTCGCCCCGCCGGTCTGCATCTGCCTGAGCTGTGCTGGATTGCTCTGGTTCTTCACCTGGTTCCGTCTCCATAAGGGTCTGACCCGCCTCTTCGCCCAGCGCTACTCTGTCCTCGCCCGTCAAGTCCCCCGTGTCCGTTTCTCCTGGTTGGTCCGCCACGCCCAGCTCGCCCCCCGCAGTGCACTCCTCCTCGCCGGGGGGGTCGGCCGCTGCCGCCGAATTCTCCTCAGCCTCGACCTCTGGATCCTTCTCCGTTCTCGCCAACTCGGAGGTCACAGCGGGATCCCCGACGGGTTCACCGGCGTCGGGTTCGTCGGTAGCACAGGGCAGGCTCCCCTGTCCACTGGGACCTTCATCTTCTCCGCCGTCTTCGACCTCGTCCTGCTCTCCTTCCTCCTTGATAATATCAGCTTCGCCATCCGCCTCCTCTTCAGACGGATGAGGGAACGATTGCTCTTGCAAAAGTAAATCTTCTGCTCCCGCCAAAGGAGGGCTGCCTCGTGGCTGAAGGACCCCGTTATCGTGCGGTTCTGGGTTCTCTCGGTCTGTCTCCTTCCCAACGTCAATCGTAGGCGAGCGTTTCACCCTCGCAGATGCGGTGGGTGTGCCCCGTTCCTTCACACGTTCGGCAATACAATGATTTAAGTCCGTTGAAGGAGAACGGAAGCGATGGACACGCGGGAACAAGCATAGAAAAAGTGATGAAAGAAGGTTAAAAAAAAAAAGGGAACATCAAGGATACAAGCCACACAATAGTCCCAAGTAGCATAATATGGGCTTATTATTTGCAGGGTGATGGGCTCGGATCGATGAAGGCCAGAATGCAGTGTCTGCCTTGGTAATCCACAAGCAGCGCCAGAAACTGATGCAAATGTAGAGCTTGAGGTCAACTGCTGTGTATTTTACTGCCTCATTAAATAGCCGGGTCAATATGAAATATCGCTGACTCAAGACCGTTTCTTGGCGAATACATGATATGCATTACTTCCTTCATTCTCCCACAAAACTATATGGTTACCTGGTTTTCTCCCAATGGGAAACATTGCTCACATTTTTCAAATTAAAGTTAAATCTACTGCAGATGTTGCCTCCATATAAACCGTGGGTGGTAGGTATCTCTGCACTGTATTTGTGTCAACTAGACGAGATCAGGACGCACATGTGAGCAGAAAGATGACAAGACATGACGACACGATGACAGTTGCGTTCGAGGCGTCTCGACTCGTTAGAGAAAAGGAGATTAACATTTTACAGTCAGAGAATACATTTATCGCATAAGGCATGCAACAATAGGGACCTGTCTGCCATCTGCCAAAAGTGACTCAGTCAGAGACATATTGGGCAACATGCAGATATCAAAGTAATGCTCAGCGGTAAAGTAGGAAATCTGTGTGTGCAGAGATTTTCCGAGATGTTTAAAATGTGCACTGCAACACGGCATGGGTTTTCACTTTATACACGCTAATCGTCCTGAGATTGTGCATGAGTGAACGATCTTTGTAGCCAAAACCTGTGAACTCCCATAATTAACCAAACATGATCCTGGGAACTCTCAAATGTACCTGTACCTGGAATTCTCCATCTGATCGCTCTTTCAGAATCATGAGTGTTTGATGAATTCATTTATAGTACAAACGGAAAGTAAAAGAAAATGGCAAAAGTGGTGAATAAGTAGATTGCACCAATTACATATGGGAAAGCAGTTGCCACTGCAAATTACGTTTGAATGAAACAGCAGTGTAGTAGAAACTCACAAGGTCAGGCTATAATAATGCCAGCCCCAAACCCGGGCTTCACATGGCTACAGGTCATCTCCCATATTCAGTTCAGTTTGTCATTGCCATTATCTCCTTAAAAGCGTGTTTATCCTAGTGTCTCTTTACGTGCTCTCTCTGCCTTTCGCTCACAGTGTCGCCATATCACACTGACTCCCTAACCCTGCATACACTGGGTATCTCGGGTGCGTAGATACACACATATCTCCACCTCACAGGTTGCTTTTATCCATCTGGAATTCGGCAATTGAAACCCGAATACACATGTTTCTGGCTTTCACCTCATTCATCCGCGGCCCTCCCGATCTTTATTTGTGAAGATAAAATGTGGTACAAATGAACACATGTGTATGCGAACCTCCATTATCTCATTATCGGTGAACCGAAAGTATTCAGCTAAAGCGGTGGCCTCTGTGGGCTATGCTGGTGACATGTGATGAAATATATAGCCATACAACTCTGCAGTCCTTTGTATGGTAAGTATCTGTGGTTCGGGCCCTGACAGTTCTTTGACCGTCTTGTGCACTCGCTGCCATTCGCAGTTATCGAGTGAGTCCTCGAACCCCGCCCCCCTCGACTATTACCACACACTTGACAGTAATGGCTGTGGCCCCATATGAGACGTAAGCATATATCCCCCATATGCTTATGAAAGGATCTGGGGATACTTACAGAAGGCCTGGAAGGAGGCTCCTTGGACATCTGTGCCTCCATAGTGTGGAGTCTCTCCTCCAGCCAGCGGTTCCTCTGGGTGAGGTCATCCACAGCTGCGTCCCTGGGCAGGGCCTGCTGGCTCCTGGATGGTTTCAACACAGCAGGGGGGGGGGGTCTCAGCGTTATATCACTCACGAGATTATGAGCTCAGGGTCTGCGTGTGTCCGTGCACATGATCAAGGGCGACAAGGTGACGCCTCCATCCATAACGATGAGTTTGGAAGATACAGGCTATAATTGAGTGCTGTCGGGGAGCAGTTTTGAAGGGTCGTGAAAGGCTTCAGGCTTTATTAAAAGGTATTATTTGAAAAAGGTGGTGGATGGGGCAGCGCTAAAAATCTCTTGAGCACCTTCGTTCTACATACTACCATACAAAGACGGATGATGAATACAAGGCTAGGAACGGTCCAACCTAATACAGTTAGGGGTGGTACCTGCTTTTCGTCCACTACAAGGTTACAAAAGTTATCCTAGAATGAGCCTATGGTGTTGGAATCGTCTAACCTTACTGCTGTCCCGCTGATCAAATATGACTATCACATGCTTTTAGAGGAATCCCAGTCAATCTTTCGCAAGATCTGCACTTTAATGTATAGATGGTCTCCTGAGGTTCCCATCTGCGGTGGAGCTTATGCACCTGTTTCTATTGATCTTTGGTATGGCCCTGTTTGAAGGATTTATAACATTTACCTTGCAGTTTCTCATGAGCCTACTTCAGGGAAAGAAGGTAAGATTTATCCACCATAACCTCTTAATATTCCTTGTGTCAGGACAGAGTGAGAGAAGAGGGGTTTTAGTGTCAACGTATATTTCCTAAGGACAATTGAGTTGTCAATTAATTTTGAATTGCATAAAGCTGGACAGTCTGGATCGTTGTCAATGCACTTGACTTTTAATGTATTATTGTGGATGTGTTATTGTCTCTGGTATTTATGTTGTCCTCGTCTTATGCTGCCGTCTTTCCCAGGTTGCTCTTGGAAAAGATGTTTGAATCTCATTGAGACTCACCTGGATGAATAAAGGTTCAACGACAGAAGTAGCCGTTGAGGGGATATAGAACATCATCTCTTTCTCATGATTCTCCTTGAGGGAGACGGCCACACGATCCTGTTACCTGATGGTGAGGATCTGCGTCTCCAGCTCGCTGTTCCTCCTCCTCAGCTCCTCCAGCTCCCTCTCCGTCTCGGCGCTCTGCACGCCCACCACCTGGTCGACAGTCACGCCGCGCCCCTTCGCCTTTCTCAACAGACCCTTGTTCTCTTGCTCCAGTCTGCGCTCATCAAACACACAGGAACAAGCTTTACCCCCCCCCTACCATGCTATCTCTGTCCCTTTTATTGCTCACTGGGTTCCACCAGCGAGCAACATGTTTTTTGATCCGTGTCACTCCAAACTAATGTGATTAACGATCTCTGGCAAACTACAATCTGACAAATAAGAGAAGGAATCAAGAGTGTCCGCTGCCTTTCTCTACAGGCTTTTTGTGGCTTTGAGTACAGACCCTGATAAGCCCCAAGAAGTGGAAGGAATGAGCCGCCAAAGCTGTTTAATAGCCCGCTGCTGTGTCAACCTCCTGCATGTCTTAAGGCTGAAACCCACTAAAACCCGAGCGTACAGAGCATCTGCCTTCAATCCTCCTCCCGTGGTAATCTATTTAAAGTGCCCGCGGTGTAAAGACAAGGACGTGAGCGGGATCAGCTTCCGTTGGCGCTCAACGCTTGAGCCCCGATGTGTTCCGGCCTTCGGGGCTCACGCTCACCTGGCGTAGAGATCTTTGAGAGTGCCGAGCTGTCTGGAAAGAGCCTCCACCTCCCCCTCTTTCTCCTTGAGTCCGTTGCGTACTTTCTCCATCCTCGTCTGCCATTTCTTCCCCTCTTCCCAGCGCACAACCTCTTCCTTGGACTAGTCAGGGAGAGAGAGAGGAAAAAAAGGGTTGGTTATCTATGCATACATCAACAACATGCATAAAATCAACCCCCGGGTCAACTTGGGTCTGCCATACAAATTAAGAAGTGGTTGACATCGTGTCACGGTAATTGCCACAACCCGTTTTTAGTGCCTGATTTTGAATGGTAAATCTGAACGTAAGCGGTTGTGTTTTAGATTCGTGCCGGACTGGCGTCATCATAAATCATCCCATTCCAACAGGGCTAGCTAGAAATATGAGTTGTACAGTCTCGCTATAAAAGAAAGACTGACTGATTCTAATGGGAGAATGTGCCTTATACCCACTTGCTGCCATCTTGGTTCTAAACGGTAGCTGGTCGGTGGCGCTTAATGCTGATTTCATGATTCAGTTTCCCCACCCAGCTTGCGTTCAGAGCCAAAATGGCTGCAACAGGAGAATAAGGCCCATGAGGGGAGGTTTCAGCTTGAAACCTTATTGTCCTCCTTGATGGCGCTGGTGGTGGCAGTCCTCTCCGGGGACGAAGGCCTCTTCTCCAGCTCCGCCTCCAACCTCCTGATCTTCCGCTGGAGGTTCTCCACTGTGGATCCCCGGCTGTCCACCTCCTGCTGGTTCTGTGGGTTCCATTGCATCAGTAGAGATGGCAATTCACAGTTTAGTTATAAAGTAGTACACATTATCGCCTGTATGATCATGAAAAATAATAATAAGACGTTTAGTAATCCCCTTGGAAAATTCAGTCAGTGGGCTGCCCCACACCCTTGAGGGGGAACCAACTCCAGTGTGTAGTGGCCTTGCCTTGGTTGTTGGTCATGCCAGAGTGTTACCTTGACCTATGTTTTGCGGTGTGGGGGGGCGGGGAAAACCAGAGCACCCAGAGAAAACCAACGAATGTGGGCACAGGCAGCTCTACCCAGAAAGGCCAGGAGTGACAGGGGTTTCTGATGGCATATGTCAGCTTCAAACCAAGGGCCTACCTGTGGCAGCAGTGCTCACCTCTGAGCCACTGTGCCACCAGAGACCTTAGTGGAGACTTGGAGTATCACCATTTAAGTACAATTGTTAAAAAGACGTGTCGAGTTTACGACGACATGGATGAATTCTAAATGGGTTTCATGCCCATTTAAGTGCTCCCATTGTAGACTGTTGTTACAACCAGCCCTGTACATTTATGGAACAAATTTGTTAAAAAATTATTAATGTGATCTGTGCGCTTGTTTCGTTAATTCCTTGTGTTTTCCAGAGGGAAACGAAACATTTTCAGTGTCCCATAACGGTGGTTTACTTTGGCCTTTCTCTGCTGTTGTTCTATCAGAGCTGCTATGCCGCTGATATGTGTGTGAGCGCGTGCGTGTGTGTGTGGGTTGTGCGTCAGTGGTTGTGATGGGTCTGAAGTCGAGTCCACTGTGTTTTCATAACCCTAACACCCTGAAGATAGTCGGTTACGGTTCTACACAGGCCTCATTACACGACACCCCTGGGCCTCCCACCCAGCCCACCCAGGTTCAAGGGAAAGTTGTGGGTGGTGGGTGGTGGTGGTGGTGGTGGTGATGAGGCGTACTTGCAGCCCGCTGCTCAGCCTCTTGATGCGCTGCCGGAGCTCCTGGACCTCCTGGTCTCTCTGCTCCTTTTCTCCCTGCAGCCGGCCCTGGCTCTTCTGGTTCCGCTGCAGGTCTCCTCTCAGCTCCTCCACCTCCTCCTTCAGGGCCTCCTCGCGGCCCCGGGCCCCCTTGACCGACTCCTTCGCAGACTGCAGCTCCTTGTTCAGCTCCTGCAGCCGCAGCTGAGCAGAAAGGCACGGGGAACGAGAACTTGATGTGGTTTCTCCAGCTGATACAGGACGCATATCGGCTAGCCTTTATTTATGTATTTTTTGTTTTTGTAAGCGTTTTCCAATTAAATCAACAGATCTAGGCTACTGCGCAAGTCATTGTATGCGGCTAACATAAACCCAATGCCAACCTAGTGAATTGCTGTTCTGGCTGAACAATGACAAGAAATGACAAGAAATGACATGAAATTTGGAATAAACCAACTCGTTGCAGTCAAACCGCAACTGACAGATATCTCTTTAAATGGCGTACAAACCTTCCATTGCGCCAAGACATGACATACTGTACGTCGGCATATTGTTTTCCCATTGATTTACAGTTGTAGCACGAGGGTTCCTTCGTTGAGGTTAGGTTCTGCATGTCAACCATCCATCGTTGGGGAGCTTAGCATGCAGGCGTAACGTAAAGCCCTTCAGACACACACGTAGCGCTTCTTCACCGTTTATTTTCTTAACACACAGTTTATTTTACCAGCGTCTGAACAAAAGGGTAAGACGATAGGTTCACGTCCTTAACAAAGGCGGGGTTGTGACGGCGAGGCTCTGGCTGCGATGATCCATGTGTCTGCGCGGGGGAAAGGGGGAGGGGGACGCGGAGGGGTAGGAGGAGGGGACGGGGCTCCTCTCGCTCACCTTCAGCTCCTTGGTGTGCTTGTCCACCAGCGTCTGGACGTTGAGGCTCTCCTCTCGCTGCACCGCCCCCGAGATGATCTGCTGCTCCGCCAGGGCCGTCATCTCGGACCGCAGCTCCAGCAGCGCCTTGCCCAGGGCCTGGTGCAAGGGTGGAGGTACGGTGGATAGCATTAGTCCTGCGCGGTTCACATTCCCTTGACCTTGGACCCTCCGTGTAATGGAAGGGTGTGGGGTTAAACAGGAACAAACAGGGAGAGGCTGAATGATAACTGCACGTTTTCTGAATAGTAAATGGTTAACGGACTGCATTTATATAGCACTTTTATCCAAAGCGCTTTACAATATTGCCTGACATGCACCCCCACCCCCGTTCATGCATACGTTCACACACACACACACACACACCGACGCCGGCACCATGCAAGGCGACAGCCAGAATCATCGGGAGCAGCTGGGGCTAGGTGCCTTGCTCAGGGACACCTCGACACTAAACGGGAATAAACAGGAAGAGACTAAATGGCGCGTTTTTCTGTCTGCATGCGTCTCATTTCGCTGCTTTGTTCTGGTGTAGTTCTTGATGTTGGATGCAGTTCTAGGCGACGACTCACGGTGAATATACAGAAAATGGCATGTACAAATATCGGAGCGCTTTAGCTGATGTCACGCACATTCCAAGCCGCCATCATGGTGCTCTTTCTGTATTCTAAATCGGAAGAATAACAACCAGTTGCTTGGTTCTTCTAGAGTCTCCAAGTCAAGCAGCGCCAAGAGGAAGGCCTTGATATTATTTGATGTTACGTCAGATCGCACATATTGGACCCTCCTAAAAACAGCCAGACACACTCTATTCTGGCCCCCCTCATCTGTTTCTTGTTCGATACCATAACTGCCCCCCCCCCCCAAGCCCCTATTTAAATATGCACTGAGCTCAGCGCTGGATACAGTAATAGCACAGTACAGTAATAGCACAGTACAATAATAGCACGGGACAAGGTGAACCTTGAGCTGCTTCTCTTTCTGGGAGAGCTGGGCCTTGAGACGTTCCACCAGGCTCTTCATGGTGTTGCTGGGCGAGCGGACGTTGGCTTCCTTCTGGGCCTCCAGCTCGCTCCGGAGGTACTGCAGCTGCTTCTCTGTCTGGGCGGCCTGGGCCCTCAGCTCCTCACTGTCCCCCGCCAGCGCCTTCAACTGGACCGCATGCCGCTCCTCCAGCCTGGGGAAAGTATATCATCGGTGCATTCCTGTTAGCCTCAGGCATCATGCTGTGAGCATGTTGCTCTATGCTGTTAGCTTTGGTGTTGAATTGTGGTAGCTTGTTTCTTAATGCAGTTAGTTTATTGTTGAATGGTTTTTGCTGGTTACTTTATTCTGTTAGCGTGTTGTCTTTAGTCAACATTTCTGTTTCCTTAAATTTTGGAACTTGAAACACAAAAATACATTACACTTGACACATGGATAGCTTTCTGAGGTCAATTTCTGAAACCTAAAATCTTGCAAAGTAAGTGCCAAACTACAACTTGAGCTAGACATGACATTCAAGTCTTGTTATCACAAATGATTCTGAGCCAGGGGAATTTCCAGGCTAGGCCAGATGATATTTGGCAAGGTATAGTATCAGGTAAATAGTATCCAACCAAATAGAAAACTCATTCCCCCAGGCAAGGCACCAAGCATAAGCAACCAATTACTCTGACCACATTTTCTGATTGGCTCAACGTGACATCCCTAAGAACCGTTTTAGTCACCTGCCAACACAAATCCGCCATGATGTTCTTGATCCTGATGTTAGATTTATTTGCAATAGTACATTCTATCTGATTTGGTTTTAGTGTCTGGTTACCCTTTCGGTTAAAATACAGTTTTACTAGATTCAGATTCAGCCATTCACCGAGAGAGATATCCTTGTGAGATTATCCAAGTTTTCAAATTTGTGTTTGGCAATCAGTCCATGCTGTGGCTTGTCAGCAATTGTTTTCCAAATCAGGCCACAGTTGTTAAAAAAAACTCTAGTCAAAACTAGCGACTCTTGCTCTTTTTGTTTTTGCGAGAATCTGGTCGGAAGTAAAGCAAAACATATCGTCCTCTGAGAAAAGCTGTTGAGCCAAAGATTGCTACAATTGTAATTGTTTGGAAAAGGCTTTCAACAGGAATCAAAAACCCAGGCTAATCGGCAGAGAACCGTACTGAAAATACCTAGATCAGGAATGTCTCAAGAGGCTAGTGGACAGACTGTAAAACTACTCTCAATCAAATTTTTCACTCAAAGCAATGGATTCATAGTATTCACATGATTGTTATTCGATTCGCTTTCAGAACAAAGCCTACTATCCAAAAATGTCATGAAAGATAAAAAATAAAAATGACATGACGTGTTTACACAGTTCCTTCACACTGGAACAACCCCACTTCCAAGCACCTATCATAATCCTTCAAAGTACCCAGAGTGTGTGTGTGTGTGTGTGTGTGTGTGTGTGTGTGTGTGTGTGTGTGTGTGTGTGTCTGTGTGTGTGCGTGTCCGTGTGTGTGCACGCGCGGATGTGGCAACCCGGTTCGCTATGGCTCCCTGCTGAAAAACTACTGTAATAGCTGGGAAAGAGCACTGCCCTTTCAATGGCCCCTTCGGTGGGGCCCAGTCAAGACCAATAACACAGCGACACATGTTTATGTTATGTATTTTATGTTCACCATGCTCACCTTTGTGCGACCCAAACGGAACATCCAACTGGGAACAAAGGAATTCCCAGTTGTGAATTGTGGGGATGACTTGTACACTGCATAAAAGAAAAGAAAAGAAAAGGCCAGCTCTTACTTTGACACTTCCTCATGGTGTTTCTTGGCCTGCGTCGCCAGGGAAACCCTCTGTCGCTCGGCATCGGCGGTGGCTGTCCTCAGCCTCTCGGTGAGGGCGGCGAGGGAGTGGTCCTGCTCCGCCACCGTCTGCTCCACCTCCGCCAGCCGCACCAGATGCTTGGAGGTGGGCACGCTGAGGGACGGCTTCTTCAGCAGATCCTGCAAGATGGACGGCAGCCGCCGCGGTTAGCCGCAAAATGCTAAAGTAACCATTCGAACTGAGCGTAGGCAAGACAAGGCAAGGCAGCCTATTTTCTACGGCACTTTTCGTACGCGAGGCAGACTCTAAGTGCCTCACATCGTAAAATACTAAAATAAAACAGATAAGTCTTGATTCCTAGTGTGTGTGGTGTGTTTCGCCCCCGACCTCTTCACTTCTGCACCGTGCTGAAGTACTCATGGGTGGAAAGGAAGTCAAGGTGAAAGCACCGACTTGCTACGTTGTATTTGAGTAGTAGACAATGCTACAAGGAAACGCTTAAAACTTTTATCTGAATTATTTCCAATCCGGTAACAAAGTTTTTGGTGATTGCACACAGCTTGTCAACCCCCTAACTTTGTTGAAAACTCATTTGTCCCCAATAAACAAACCATTTTGGCGGTCGCAGCATTGAATAGGTGTTGCTGACAAGCTGCTAATGTAACCATTGTTAATAAACGGAACAGTTGGATTGCGCACACACACACACACACACACACACACACACACACACACACACACACACACACACACACACACACACACACA
>JAOPUD010000162.1:3211691-3233568 GCA_027122715.1 Trisopterus minutus | reverse complement strand
GGGTGGGGGTGGGGGGTGGGGGGGGTGGATTACCTGGAGGCCTCGACGCGGAGATCCGCCTCGGCCTTCTCCAGCTCTGCCAGGCGCGCCCGGTCGGCGTCGCTGGTGGCTCTGCTCACGCCGTCCGCCAGCTGGTCTCTCAGCTCCCTCTCCACATGCTGGGCCTCCAGGTGCAGCTTGGTCAGCTACGGGACCGACAGGGGACAGACGGGGATGGACGGACGGACGGACGGATGGACGTGGGGGACATGAGGGTCATGGAGCCAAAACAAAGGCTTCCTTAAATGTGTGTTTTTTTTGTTTTTTTTTACTCTACCGATGTGACATCATCTCGAACAGCATGGGCAGAAAGATAAAAAAATAAATAAATAAATACAACTTTTATTAATAATGGAGACCTAATCTCATAGATTACTATGTTCAAGATCATAGAAGACATTCTAAGGCGTTTAAAACAAAACTGGGTCTTGAAGCAAGTCACTCGTCAGTTCGTTAATGATTCATATCATCGAAGAATCTACATTTCTAAAATATTTACTCAACTCGAACCAAAATAGCCTGAATTGGAGATGTTTGCCCGGTAACCTTGACAATGCCTTGAATGTTAAAACTTCCCTTAAGGACATCTGAGGACAAACAAGACAAGCACTGTAGTTATGGAACCCTAACCATAAACAGCAGCAGCAGCACCACCACCAAGGTGTGTGAGAGAGCCAACATCATGTGAGAGTTTTCTTTGGCCTTGGGAGAGAGACAGAGAGAGAGAGAGAGAGAGAACGAATGACAGAGAGAGAGAGAGAGAGAACGAACGACAGAGAGAACGAGAGAGGGACAGAGAACAAGAGCGAGGGCAGGAGTTTACCTCTGCAAACTTCGCCTCCAGCTCTGCGTTGCGCTCCTCGGCGTGCCGGAGGGAGTTCCTGGCGTGCTCGCACATCTTGTGCGCGTGCTCGGCCCGCTGCCGCTCGTTCAGCTCCTTCATCTCCAGCGTGGTGATGCGTCTGGACGACGACGCCATCTCGCGGTTGGCCAGTGCCTTGCTCACCTTGTCCCCACCCCTGACGTCACCTGCTGCTTTTTCGCCAGGGGTGAAAAGGAATGCATAAATAAAAGAAGGAATTTTTGCAGATATTTCAACACCCCCACCACAGACCGTCGGAAGATGAATGCTGCTGGAAGGGGCGTCAAAAGTATGCTTCTCTTGGCTTGAGCGACTCTTTTCCCGCTCGCTCACATTGCGATTTATTGTAAGTTATTGCAAGTATCCCACCCCTAGAGCCAGAGTTGAACCAGTGGACAACATCAACATAATGGGTGGACAAGGGTACATTTTGTACCCAATACATAAAATGCAAAAATATAGTGTCAACATACCTGTTTTTAGATTAGGTAACAATTGACAGCAATAGTACGGGGAAAATGATCAAACACATTTTACCGGCCGTTCAATTAAATGGTCTTGGCTCACATCACCATACCATTTACCCGATCACAGCCCGTAATGCTCACAGTTTATAACTTTATAACTACCTTCGTGACATATCATGAATTCCTTTTAAGATAACCATTACAGCATCCTGGTCACAGCTCAGCCGCCCTGAAGGCGCTGAACAGCTGGTGACCTGCACTCAGGCTCTCTCTGTGACTCATGCCCTGCAAGAGTTGGCCACCACTTAGAACTATAATAAAATAAAGAACACATTAAAATACTTTTCTGGTATGGTGTTATCGACGTGTCATCCCCGCGTCTGGATGCGATGATTGGTGTCGACGTTCAGTCAAAACGATAAAAGCGGTGGATTAGGACATCTCGCACGGCCTTGGCGGTATGCTTACCCAGAGCGCTGCTGTGCTCCCAGGCCTGCTCCAGGGTGTTCAGCTTCTCCCTGGCTGTCTCCAGCTCCGTCACCAGCTCAGAGATCTGCTCCCGGAGCGAGGCGTTCTCCTGCTGAAGGGGGAGGCGTCGCGCAACACGTTACATCTTACATCCACGTTTCTTGTAGAAGTCACGTTGAGAATAAAAATTCGCTTTTTCAAGAGAGACCTGGCCAAGAGGGCAGCATAGAACAGAGAATTTACACGCTAATTAAAGACAGTTTTGTGATTTCGAGTAAGGAATATACGTAGCCTACCTTATACGAAGGTACAATGTCCAATATTTCCACATGATAAGTCCTCAAGTAATGAGCCAAAGGCATCAAATCTTAAATCTCTGACCATATATATTCATATTTAAATCTTATTCTCTGACTATACTGACATTGCACCATTTCTTTCCTCTTTTAAATTGTTATTGTATATAATTTTTTTGTAAATGTGTTTCCTTTCTATTTCTAGTATTGTTATACTTTATACTAAACAGCATCTTTATATTTTGTACTGTTCTTTCAGTTGTTTTTTTTATATAAACAATAGGTTAACTGGGTGTTTCTTTGAGAGCAAAGGGTTAACCAAAGTCAAATTCCTTGTTTGTTTACAAAACCTGGCCAATAAAGCTGATTCTGATTCTGAGTTCAGTTCTGATAGTTTTAAGGCTTTCTGGAGGCTGTTCCAAGCAGATGGGGCCGCATTCTTAAAAGCTTTTATCCCCAGCTCAGCCTGTGCACTCGGAACTCGGAAAATGCACAGGGTTGACCTAGAACACATCACCCCGAGAGCCCCCATCCCCTTCAGTGGTCTTCCACCTCACCACTCTTTCAACCCACTTTAGATTTCTATCCGTCTTCCCTGTACTGAACAATAAGAACCACCGGGCTGGGACCGAGCAAAGCCCCCCTCTCCAGCCGGATTAATTCAAGTTTTGTTTGTAGCACCGGCGTTTCATTACAGGTGGTGTTGACACTTTTGTTTTACACATTCAGCGTCGGGGGGGGTTGGGGGGGGTTGCTCTTCAAACATTTTCCTGGTAATAGAGATTGAAAAACGAAACAGATGCTCCAAAAAATGAACATCTTTGAAATGGAACGTGTGAGCACCTCCAGATGTTCCAGACTGGAAGTCCTCTGCACCATGTGGTTGTCTCTCTGCAGCATGTCTCTGTATTTGACGGTTAACTCCGTATACTGCTTGTTGGCCCGGTCCAGGTCGGATGAGGGAACGCTCTCGTCCAAAGCCTTCTGCAGCGCTGTGATCCTGTATGCTGCCGTTTCCTGGAAACAACAGGGAAAGGCCGCTGTTTCAACTTGGCATGCTTTCATCCCTGTGAATGCCTTGTGGTAGGGTAAAGGTGGTAGGGTGTAGGGCGTCGCTGCCTCGACTCCCAATGCTGACCGCCCTCCTGGTTTAAAGCCTTGATTGGGGAATACCCTTAAGCAAGCAGCGTTTCTGCTGTATACTGTTAACTTTTAACTGTTGTGTCTTTCATGTACTGGTGTGGTTTACATGTTTGTATGTTTTAAATTTAGGTCTTGTTTTTGATGTACTGTTGTTATTTGTATTAAACGCAGGTGTGTTTTTGATGTACAGTTACAATTTAGATGCGTGGCTGTTTTCAATACCCTGCTGTTTTTTTTAAACAAAACTCCTGGCTTCTGCTGTTGCCTTGTCCAGATCTGTGTAGCATAAGACCTTCTCCCTCTCAACAAGACACACCTGTTTGAATACGAAGGCCATTATGTCATACATGGCTGGGAAATGATTCTCCCAAAAAACTTAATTCCCAGTTTCAAATGGCCAACATTGTAGGCAGCAGCCTATCAAACAACATGTCAGTTTAATCAGAGCATGGGCATGTTGCAAGAATCTGCCAATGTGACATATCTGTCGGTCAACGTCATTGTTATATTTTCGATAATGTTTCAGTTTAAGAAAATGTCCACCCTTCCTTGGAATAAGAGAGTGTTGCATTTTAGGTTGACGGATATCAAATCTCTATGTAAAAACTGGCCTTGGAAATCTGTGGAGTAGGTGGTGGTTTTCCCAGTGACCAACTATGTCAACTATCAACTATCAAATATGTTAAGTTGCTCTCTTATTGCAAATTGCACCATGCATCACAGCAGGTCATGTTCACTTGAACCTTGTATCTATAGAGGTCATGTTCACTTGTACCTTGCATCTCTGCAAGTCATGTTAACTTGTACCTTTTACCTATAATAGTCATGGTTGCTTGTACCTCTACAGGTCATGGTCACGAATAGCTATAAAGGTCATGTGCAATTGCACCTCTACAATTTATGGTAACTAGTACCTCTACAAGTCATGTCTCCTTGCACCTTGTACCTCTGCAGGTCATGTCTCCTTGTACCTTGTACCTCTGCAGGTCATGTCTCCTTGTACCTTGTATCTCTGCAGGTCATGTCTCCTTGTACCTTGTATCTCTGCAGGTCATGTCTCCTTGTACCTTGTCTCTCTGCAGGTCATGTGTCCTTGTACCTTGTACCTCTGCAGGTCATGTGTCCTTGTACCTTGTATCTCTGCAGGTAGCCCATCCTCTCGGTGACGGCGACCTGCATGTGCCCGCTGTCGTCCCTCAGCTTGCCGTTGTCTTTGCGGAGCTGCTGCTCCTGCTCCACGAGGAGGGTGTAGCGCCGGGACAGCGTCTTCTCGTTCACCCGCAGCACCGTCACCTGCCTCACCGTCTCCGCCAACTGCCGCCGCACCTCTTCCGGATCGTTGCGTAGCGTCTCAAGCAGGTTCTGGTTCAAAGAGGCCGGTATTTTGTTTATACAAAACACTTCTATCAAAAGCAGATTCCGATTATTGTAATTCAGGAGAGGCTGGGAGGTTTAAATAATCCAAGTCATCTGGCCATCCAAATATGATATAATTTGTTTTAGTTTATGGCAGTTGATATTGACGGTTTCATTTCCCGGACCACGGGTCACATGCACATCCATTACCCATAATTCCACTCTAATGTTCATCGGTTCGACTCACGTTGAATTCCTGGACTCTCACATTATCCACATCCCTCTGTTCCTCCAACTTGTTCTTCAACTCTGCAAACGTTTCCCTCTCTTTCTGCCACGCCTCCTTGTCACTGCGGAAACAAAACAACACGAGAGATGGCTCGACAGCAGATCTTGTGAGAGCGAGGGCGGTAGGATGGGAGCTTGGCGACACGGTGGGTCCTGTGGACGGAGAGTTCGTCGGACCCACCTGAGGTGCTCTTTGTACAGCAGACCCTGCCGGTGGAAGATCACCCCCACTTTGCTTTTGTACTTCTCCAGTGCGGCCGTGAGCTGTTCGGCTGACTCTTCTTTGTTTTTAACCTCCTAGTGGAATAAACACATGCCGTTATATAGCTGTGGTAACAGACACATGATTGCATTGAATATTGCACATTTTGAAACCTTTTGCACTGAATTTTTGGACATCCTTAATTGTTAATTTAATATACTTTATGCATATCATTATACATTTGTCCACATTATAACATAGCACCGTGGCATGGGCCATAACTTTACCATATTAAAATCCGAGACGGAAACAATCAACGTAAACAAATAAACTGAAGTGACCTGGAGGAGGCGAATGGCATATTCGTTCAGGGTGCTGATTATCTCCACGCTCGAGGGCGCCAAATCTGCCGGCAGGGTCAAAGGTCGGAAAGCTGGGGCCTCGCTAGAGGATTGCTTCGGCATCTCCGCCTCGGCCTGCAGTTGAGTCACCTGAACGCCGCACAGAAAGGAAGGACAACACAGTCACATGACCAACACAATCTGAACCAGGGGCAAGAACGATCAAGAAAGTAACAAAACAACCTAACACTAGAAGTGATCATCTACGCGTTCACTAGTCCAGGGATCGTGGAAAGTCCAACCGGAACACATCTTATCGGCTGTACAGGGAAACCGAAAAGCACATTGTCCGAGAGAGATACTGTATATGCCGGGATCATCTCAGTGCTGCCGGAACCCGGGTCACACCAGTACCTTTACTTGTGCCTTGGCCAGCGCACTGAGTGCCTCACTGGCCTCCTCGCGGGCCAAGCGCAGCTCCTGCCTGAGTTCCTGGTTCCGGCCTGTCATCTGGTCCACCTGGGCCTGGAGGAGAGAGACCACCTCGGGCTTGCCAGAGGCGGATGAACCCTTGCCCTCCATGGCCTGGGGGGTGGGGTGGGGGGGTGGAGGGGAAGATTCGGATTGCGAATGAACGCCGTGTCAACGTATGTGTCGTGTCCGTGTAATGTGGCGTTCCGGAGCAAATTCCAGAGCCTCATTTCAAGCATGGACGAATTGACATAGCTCATGTTGAAACTTGTACCCTAACTGACCCAGTTATCCTAACCTGACCCACCAATTCTTATGAGGCTGTGGCTGTGACCTGTGTTAGTATTGCTGTGGTTGATGCGTGACTACACGTGCGTGTACATCTTTTGACGTGGTTTACGCACTCTGAGCAGTCTCTCCAGGGCGGGGGCAGCGAGGGCGTCCTGAGACCCCAGCTCCTGATCGGCCCTCATGGCTTGGAGGACTTCTGTCAGCGTAGCCTCTAGGTCGCTCTTCACTCTGGACACCTCTTCCACTGAAGAGGAGGTTCAATGGAAGGGAAAGCCAGAATGTATGTGAGTGCCTGTCACAGTGACACTGAAACTTCTATCATGCCTCACATTCCCATGAGATATTGCACGCCTTCCAGATGGGAGATTCCAGGGTCACAGCAGAATGTTTAGGACAGTACTACGAATTAAAAAGTGATGCAAAATATAAAAGACTAAAACCTGCAATACTACACAGAACATATATCTACTGTGTATACAATTAAGTGGAGCTTTTTCTCCGCCCCAAAAAACAGCGGCTTAGACAATATGTATATTTCACGGTGAATGAAGATACATGCTATTGAGATGCAGGTAGGGGTTAGGGGTGGTCTAGCTCTGGAAAGCTTACATCTGGAACAAATACGTATGTTGTGGACATCAAGATATATCAAAATATCTTTTGGCTGCGAGTAGAACAAACAAACCACTAAAGTCCATAAACCCCTATGTTCGTTTTCCGTCATTTTCAGAAGAATCTTCTTCTCTCATCATCTTACATTTGGCCCGGAGCTGGGTGGACTGGGTCTTGTGTTGCTCAAGATCTCGCTCCTTGTCACTCAGCTCCTTCTGCAAGTGTTCAGTCTATAAAACACAACAAAAGCATCATCACTCTTCTCTTTAATACCCCTCGCCTCCAATATCTGTGACATCGGAGATTTGAACCAGAAATACATTTGCTCTTCATTTCTTGGCTTGTTCCAGGCTGAGGCTGTGTGTAAGGCCCCTGGATCTAGGGGCCTCTGGCTCCCAGGACCCCCCGGGTCTAGAGGCCCTTGGGTTTAACAGGCCTCTGGTTGAAAAGGCCCCTGGTTCTACAGGCCCCTGTATGTAAGGGCCGTGGTACTAAAGACCCCTGTAGACGCGCTGACCTTTCGTTTCATCTTGTCTGCGCTCTGCTGGAGGTCCTGGAGTAACAGTTTACTGGGCCCCGCCTTGTTCTGGTCAAGCTGCGCGGAGGTGGACCCCACCAGCTCTGGTCACACACGGATATGGATGGTTAGCCGAGACACCAGACACTTTGGACCTACCATCTGGGATCGTAGGTTGAACAAGCCTCATTCTTTGGGCCTCGCCAACCAGTCGAAGCTGCCATTTTACACATATTGACAAGGGATTGATTAGGTAAGGTTATCGTTTAGATGTTGTTGGTGTTCAAGTTAATAAAATCAGCCAACTCTGCCGTTATCAGTTACTCTATATATCTGTGTATCTGTCATAACTGGTTCTGAATACAAATCACTTATTCATATGAAAGATGAACTGCTGGTGGAAGTAAGTGACTAAAACAAGGACAGGGATGGTATGCTGGTCGGGCTCTCGTGGACACACTGATTTACACATCATAACCCAACACCCGAGACAGAGGGCCCAACAGTGTCTGGGGGTCAAAGGTCACCTCGGCCTGTCACCATGCGACGGATCTGCTTCTTCAGCTCCAGCCGCTCCTCTTCCAGACGCTCGATCTGAACAGTAGGTCCAAGGTCAGCCGCAGCCATAAAGAACCCAACAAAAGGCCCCTCTGGGGAAACGATACTTTGACACTGATAATGTGTGGCGCCGGTCCAAACCTCTTTGGTGAGGACCTGGTTCTCCGCTTTGTACTGCCGCTGTCGGAGACTCTTGGCGTGCAGAAACTCCGACAGATCCACATTCTCCTTGGGGCTCAGACCTTGTATAGACAACAACACCTTATGATGTCGCTTCGGTCATCTACCTCCCCTGATTTATGCTCCGTGGGTATCCAAAATAATTGAGTAGAGCTCAAAATAAATCATGAATTAGGGTTACTTGGTTGCTTTGATTTAGAACGCTTAACTAACCAACTATTTTCAAACCTTTGTTTGCCTGTTTATACGTTTACATTTACATTCAGGGCATTTAGCAGATGCTTTTATCAAAAGCGACTTACAATAGCGCTACACAATTAAGTACAATAAATGAATACAACGTATGTCTGCCCATATTGCTCACCTGTGTTCCTAATCAAGGTGTCTTCCCTTTGAGACTGTAGCTGCCATTAAGGGCTATTCAAAAGTAAAAGTTATACACATCCGCGTATACCGCTCACCTAGCCTTTCTCTGAAAGCCTCGTTTTCGTCAGCGAGCTCATTGTTCCGGAGCATCAGGCCATTGATTTCCCGCGCCAGGGACTCTGACTCACGGTCGCGCATTCTCATCTGTCTCTTGCCCTCTTTGATCTCCGTGATGGCTGCTTCCAGCCCGTCGGTGCCCTGTGGTTTTAAAAGAGAGTGCCGGTTGCGCTCATCTGTCAATTGTTATTCTCTCTTCATAAATCACAGAGTGACACCATTAGCGGTTCCCTTCCTGCCCTTTGCGCCTCTTCCCGGAGACAGATGCTCGTTAAACAGGAGTCAAATGTATGGTGGCTGGGGAGTTGCATGGAAGTGGCTAGTGGATGCTGCATTGTGTGTGTGTGTGCGTGCGTGCGTGCGTGCGTGCTTGCGTGCGTGCGTGCGTGCGTGCGCGTGTGCGTGTGTGTGCGCGTGTGCGCGTGCGTGCGTCTGCTGCGCGCGCGTCACAGAGACTCACAGACTCGTACAGCCGGACGCGGCTCAGCGTCTCGCTCAGCTCCCGGTCCTTGTCGGCGGCATCGCGGTCGGCCAGCTCGGCGCCGCGGCGGGCCTCCAGGGCGCTGCGCTCCGCCGCCGCCACCTTGGCCTCCAGCTCCTCCACCCTGCGGTGGCCGGCCGAGGACGGGCCTGCCGTGCCCCGCCGCCGCCGCCACACACACACACACGCCCGCACACACACACACGCACACACACACACACACACGCACACACACACACACACACACACACACGTTAACATTCTGACATTTATGGTTTAAATTACACGCTTATGCCGGCCAGGCCCCACGTAATAAAAAAACGGGGCGGCTGGCTCATAAAGTGTCGTTTATAAATGTTGGACGTTATCACCTGCGGTGTGGCTCCACAGGGTTTGTAGCAATAACAAGACGACATACAGTCTGAGCCGCGGCCCCGGCCCCCAACAATAAAGAGACGGACAGCCTTGTGTGTGTGCGCGTTTGTGTGTGTGTGTGTCTGTCTGTCTGTCTATCTGTCTTTCTGTCTGTGTGTTTATGTGCATGTCTGTCTGTCTTAATGTGCATGCGGATGTGTGTGTGCGTGTGCGTGTGCGCGTGTGCGCGTGTGTGCGTGTGTGCGTGTGTGCGTGCGCGCGGGGCGAGTGCGATCACCTCTGTCTTTCTTGAGCGGCTTCTTGAGTTCCTGGATGAGCCGGGCGTTCCTCTCCATCTCTCCTGTGTACTGCTCCACTTGTTCACTCAGCAGCTTGACCTGGTTGTCCCTCTCCTGCACGGCCTTTCGGAGACATCCAACCCAAACGACAGTGCCAGTCAGGAGCCGCAGACAGGGTGGGAGTTGGGGGGGGCGTAAGGAGGTGGAGGGGGGGCTTAATTAAAATGGAACGTATGGTCGCCTTGATGCACCGCTCGGTCATAGCATTCGGCATTGTCAAAATTTGACCCCGATGTTGGCCCACTTTCGCACACTGCTTGCATTGCTTCCTATTTGCAGAGGGTGCGCGCCCCGCGTCGAATCGCTGCATGAAATTCACACATGGTGACCTTCGCTCATAAAGTTGTATACGAGGCCAGGGGGGGGAGAGAGAGAGAGGCAGGGAGTGAAGGGAGAGAGGGGGGAGAGCCTATGGGATAGGAGAAGGGGAAATGGTAGGAAATGGGAGGAATGAAGTCAAGTACAGAGGGTGGCAAACACTTACGACGCAGAGCTCGTACACCACCTAGCCAGGAGCGGAGGTGTCGGAGGAGGGGTGATGTGGTGCAAGAAAAAAAGATGGAAGAGAAGCGTGGAGAAAAAAAAATAAACGAAAGCAAAAGGATAACAACAAAAGAGACAGAAACTTAAGTGAAGGCTGCATGAAACGCTGCACCGAGCCATCACTGGACAAACGGAAGACGTGACGAGATGAGACAATGACGGCGTCACGTCACGTTGAAAAGCGGAGCCATTTTGTAGAATTAGTATAGTCTTAAAATGCTTTCATTGAGTTGAATACGCACTTTCATTGAGTTTAAAGCATGTTTTCGTGTCGTTACTGAGAACCGGGCGTGTATCCTTCCGTAGCGTAGATACATAACATATGGATCTATCTTGAGATCCCATCCACGTAGCCGCAAGGCCCACACACCTGTTGCAGGGCGATGATGTTGGTCTTGTCCGAGTCGCCCTGGGCCGAGCGCAGCTTGTCCCGG
This sequence comes from Trisopterus minutus, assembly GCA_027122715.1. Lineage (NCBI taxonomy): Eukaryota > Metazoa > Chordata > Actinopteri > Gadiformes > Gadidae > Trisopterus > Trisopterus minutus. The sequence goes on along the minus strand of JAOPUD010000162.1, from coordinate 3,222,823 downwards.
AGGTCGCGGATCATGTGCTGGTACTCCAGGATCTCGTCATCCTTGGCAGAGAGCACCCTCTTCAAAGCATCCCGGGAGAAACCAGAGCGCGGGGAAGAACACACACACGCAGTGTAATTAAATCAAGGAGGAGGACGGATGGGACTGATGGCGGAGTCTCTCTTTGGAGTGTCAGTCCCCATTAAAGGGAACAGGAGGCAGACACAGCGCAGCAAACCTGCTCAAGCTGCGGCTACCGCCCTCATGCCCGCCTCGCCTCGCCTCGCCTCGCCTCGCCTGTCGGGAGGGTTCCGCGCCGCGGCGCAGAACTCCCCTCTGCCGCCCCTCCCTCATTGGAATGAATGGAGACGGCGAGTTGCCGCGCGGCGGTGTGTGCGCACGCAGCTTTACAGCAGGCGCCTCAGTGTCGCCTGCTTCTATTGCTGCCGGTACGTTCTCGCTAAACTGGGGTAAGATGGCGCGGCGACGGCCCTGGATGGTATAATGGCCAAGGGGGCCGACTCGCAGGCAGATGGTTCTGGGTTCAAACCTTGATTTACGGAGTCTACACGGTCACGCCCTGCTTGCGCAAGAAGTCCTACACTAGCTCCTCAAATGACGCATATCGCTCTCTGAATTCACTAAAGAAGCATACTTAATGGGAATACTTATTCACTGTAGTTTTTTTCCTTTATTTATCATCATGTTACATAAAGATTGTCTTTCTTTATAGGCCTTAACAAGGTCCCCCGTGAAAGATTTGACGGGAATCTGACGGATAAGTGTGGTTACGACGGCTATTACGAGAATATCATGAGGATGTGTGGCTTTCAGTCACAGTTCTAGACACAATAGTCACGTGACCGGACCAACAGGAACCGGTGGCCCACCTTCCACTCCTCCACTTTAGCGTTGACGGCGGCCATGACGGGGTCCTCCTCGTCCGCCTGCCGCTGGAGCTGCTCCGTGAGCGCTCGAACCTGCGACCAACAGCAACAACACCGCATTAGCGACAACATGTTAGCAACGACACGCTAGCCACGCGTTGAGCTCAGCCGCGGGCCGTCACGCAGGAAGCCTTTCCAGGTGACGATAACATGACCCTGATGGGGTTCAAACCAAAAAAAAAGACTTGACGCACCGCTATGAAGCGGTTCCCGGCTAAAGTGAACGTTTGTTTTTTTTCGCAAGCACCTGCAGGTTGCCATGGTCACGCTCTCTCCTCAGCTGGTCCATGATGCTGTCCGTCTGCTGCACCACGATCTTCATCTTGTTGTATTCGTCCGTCATGGACTCCATCTCCCTCACCGAGTCCATCAGGTCCTGCTGCAGCTGCTCGTTCGCAGTGCGCAGGTGGGCCCGGTCGTCCTCCGAATGCTAGGATGCCACACCGGCGCCGACAGTAAGACCCGTATGTTAGGTTGGAAACATTCGATGGCTTGGCGTCTTTTGCTGAAAATACCTGGCAGATGCATTCATGTACATGCGCTTTTATCAGCCAACTGAAGGTTGAGCACATTCCAGTATTATCCCTATCTTTGACTATTAGGCAACACAGACAGACGGAGAGGAAGGTTATCCCAGAGATACCCACACTACCCATCCACGCAGTGAGAGACATACAGATTTGTTCTGAAAACAGGGGGTCTTTCACAAATCACACGGCCAGTGGCTCTGCCCATCAGGAACCTCTATGCTGGTTTGGAACCATGTTGTGAGGTTCTCATATGATATCTTAAATCATGTGATCCGGGCCCCACTACTGGACATACGACATGTGAACTTGGACGGCTATAAATCATAGCCAGTAATAATATTATTGTGCTATAGGTTTATGTAAGGTGTCAAGCTGGGTCGAGAGATGTTTGAGGTACGCTTCTCCGTATTATGTTTGGCAAATGAAAAATTGTAATAATGGGGAATAGAAAAATAGGTTCTGCGGCAGAAAGATCGTTCATCATTCTGCCTCGCGTGAGCAAGTGTCGAGTCTGTGGCTGTGTCCTGTGGCGTTGGACACCAGCTGGGTGAAGCAACAATCAAAAGGTTCTGCTTTGCCGGCTCTACTTTAGCCCCCCCCCCGGGAGTGAAGGCACCTGCAGGTCCTCCATGCACTGATAGTACTCCCGGTTGACTGTGTTGAGCCGCCGCTGGGTCTCCTGGCTCTGGTCCCCGGGGCCCGCCGCCGCCGCCGCCTTCTGCTCCAGCTCCCTGCGGTAGAAGTCCACATCCTGCTGGAGCTGCTCGTTCTGGGGGCCCATCACACGCACAACAGGCTCACAGCCGCTCTCACATGGGTCAAGCAATTTGTAATGCTCATAAGAACACAACCCCCCCCCCCCCCCCCACACACACACACACACACACACACACACACACACACACACATACACATACACAAAGACGCACGTGGGAATGAAGGCGGGGAAATGGTAAACAAGAATAACACTTTGGTTGATGACCCTTGGTTCACTTAAACCCTCGGTCACCATATATTAAGTCTAGTTCAAAATGACTAAATGGGTATTTCTATAAGAGCTTTTGTTATTAATAGGATGTTCTAAAAGGACTAGTCCTAAAACAGGTGGTCTGAAACTTCTAAAATGGGTTGATCTTAAATGACTTGTGTCTAAACCAAAGGATGTTTCTACACTGCCTCCGTCTGTCTCCTACCTTTTTCTTAACCTTCTTCAGCTACGGCCATAACGCATGAAACAAAACAAAACAACGACGGTTATGGAGAAAGCATGCAGAGAGATGACAAACGGCGAGCCTTTGGGGAAGAAAACACACACGAGTCGGGCTTCAGAATCTGCCCTTTGTGGAGGGGAACCTGTGATGTGTCTATGCGAGAGGGATAAACAGGATTGACGCCCGGGAAATTGATGATGCAGGATCGGTGTGCGGGAAAGAAGAGACAGATGTGAAAGTTCTCTGAAGACACACACACACACACGCGCACAGACACACCTCTCTGCGCAGCTTCCTGGAGCTCTCCTCCGCCTCTTCTGCTCGCGCCGCCAGCTGAGGGAACACAAGGCAACACAGCGCGCCCCGTCACTCGTGGGTATCACAAATGCTCCGCGCTCTTTGAGAAAACTCCAAAGATGGTTATTTTGGATGCAGGATGACTTTCCTCGCGGCGACTGCCAAAGTCAGCCTTTCCTGAGGAATGTCCTGTCCAATCTTTTTCTCCGCTCACACGAAGCCACAGGGGCTATAGACTAACATCTCAACGAAAAGGACATTTTATAGCTGACGAATAGCAGGCGTTATACAACTAGGACAATAACTATACAAAAGAAATCCAGATTTTTCTTTGGACACAGCACACTCTCAAGGGACTGAAGCAATTGTGCAGATGCTCTAATTCAGAGCGACTCAAAGTGAATGCAGCTGCATGTTATTAACAAGCAAGGTAGGGCTTCCACTCTGCAGCTTTTTTTCAACGGGCCAAGCCTGCTACACGATTCTGCCCCCTCCACCGCCCATCTCCTGTAGCCTGCATAACATTTTACTAATGCACCCCACTAGACTATGGACTACAGAGTTTTTGAGAGCCTACAACGGGCGGTAAGCATCACTCGCAGCCCACACACACACGCACACGCACACACACACACCTCCTCGCTGGTCTTCTTTTCCTTGCTCATCTCTCTCTGCAACTGAGAGAAGTCCTTCTCGCGCTGCTCCAACTGGTTCTCCAGCTGATTAAGCTCGTCTCGCATGAACCGTGTGTCCCTGCCGGTGGTTGAGTGTTGGGCCATCTGGACAGTAAACAAAAACACGCACACAACACACACACACACACACACACACACACACACACACACACACACACACACACACACACACACACACACACACACATCCCCCCAACCCCCCAAGTCACCCACACCCCAATCCCAGGACAACCTGTCAGTCAAATATACCTTTGCAGAACGTTTTGATTGCAACTCATGCAGGCACGTACTTTAACAGAACGTCCCATGCTTGGTGCTCAAGATATGGAAACACAAGACACCATGCCTTCCTTCTTTTCTCTAAAAACAAACAGCAAACAATATAATTGTGACACCAGAATAACAATGTCCTCGAGCACACAAGGAATTATCTCTAATCCTCTTAAGTGCCATCCTTTAGCGATACGTACACACAATCCTGCGAATAAGCCTTCCACTATCGATTGCAAGTGATGCGCTGTAGGCCAGAAAGATAGAAACTCCCCGTTGTATTTCTCACGAGGGCCAGGGACATAGCTCAGAAACAGTTATGATTTGACACATACTTTAAGTATTGGAAGGTGAAAGAAAACCCCAAGGGCAAAGCACCTCCCAAAGTCGACTGAGAGTGGACTTAGGGAGGTTTAAAGGAGCTTAAAGTCTTCTGCAGACAACACCGGGGGGGAAAACATTTAATTTACGAGAGGTTACAAATGGTGTCTTTCTGCTGTATAGCCACTAGAATACTGCCATTGATGCATTTTTTTCCATCGTTTTTAAAATGTTGGCATTTAAGGGTGCACCTTTTTGGGGTTCAATTAATTTATTTTGTAGGATTGCCAAATGTGACTACAGTAGAAAATTGACAAATGGGTTTTTTGTTGATGAGGGAACCGCAACCCTTACCTAATCTTAAGCTTACCATATGCAACTAGTTAAAATAAAAAATGCCGGCCAGCCTGTACCTCTCTTTGTTTACAAGAATCTTCCTTACAACACTCCCATCCCACGAGCTACGCTAGTTTGTGTCATACAGCTGAATCTTACACACAAACTATATCTCCATCTGACATCTGACAAATTAACATAACCTGCTATGTACTTACACATCCATTACATTATAAATAAATATAACCGTTTCCTCTACAAAAATTTTGAATTGAATCAACTATCTATATCTAAATTAAAATGTACATAACCTTGTTAATAGTTATGGCTAAAAGCCCATTAAAGCTAGACAGATAGAGACCCCAAAGACTATTAACCATGTGTGTGATATAGTATATGGGCGTATGTTTTGAATGAACACAGATTTGAAGAAAAAAAGTCCTACCTCGAGGTCCTGTTCCAACTTCGCAATCTTGGCAAGCAAGTCATTTTCTACAAGAGAACATTTATTATTATTATTTTTTTTTATTTGTTTTATAGATTTGTTTTATAGAATGGAGACTTGCCCGTTTTGGCTTGTTCTGAACCGGTTTTGTCGATGAGATCGTAAGCAAGCACAAGTTCTCTGTCCTTCTTCTGAGAACGAGAGTGAGAACAACGTCAATAACAAAGCATGGAGGTTAGAGTCCCCAAACTTAACAAAATAGTAGTCTACAACCAAAATATGGAATATACCCCTTTGAAAACAGTGAACAGAAAGAACACATTATATTTGATTGCAGCAGATTGTTTATCCAGGTATATAATATATAAATAAATATAATATATAAATAAATAAATAATATATAAATAAACTATATATTGACTGAAGTTGGCATCATTGTAGTTCTCAAAATTAGAGAATGTTTTTGGTTGGTTATGTGTGTTTCCACAAGGCTAAACAGGTTTCCACAAGGCTAAACAAATGAACTATCTAGCTAAGATAAGGACAACCATGCACAACATGCACAACACAGAACATCATCAAAGACCTCATACAAGCCTAGACAGTAGCTGAAACATGAAATGGGATGTGAAAGGGACCCTCTATGTAACATAGCATATTATGGAGTATTGGGTCACATGTGAGACAGAAGAGGGACAGAGAAGACACACAGACCTTTAGCAGTGCCTGAGATACTCTAAAGAGCTGGACCATCCGCTCTGGGGAGTTGTCCTTCAGCTTGTTGCCATCCACCTTCATGGAATCATGGGTAATTGCATGACAACATCAAAACAACAGGCATATATTCTCAACCAAAAACATTTATCATATGACAGGACACAACTGCATTATTTTATTAATGTGTATTCATTAATTTTATATTTATCTATTCATTCATTGATATATAAGCTATATAAGTCATGATGCTAATATTTATATTGCATCTCATTGGTCAGGAAAGACAATACACCGGTAGCATTCTACTTTTTTCAGTTTATAAACTATAGGCTTTAACTCTTTTAGATGTAAAGCTTCATCTAGAAAATGTGAAACCCTTCTTACGCGAAAGTCAATTATCCGAATAGGGGATACACACAATTGAGCGTAGGATTGGTTTGGATAATGAATTGGGTAAGTTAGGCCTATGATTGCAACGTCAGCATTTTAACTGTCTTAACGCATGAAAGTTGGATCGTTATTTGCATTACCATCAGCAGCATATCGAAGAGCGTGTCTGACTCTGATTCTTCCCCCTCCGGAAGAGTCTCCGGGTCTGCCCTCATCACTCGCTTCCAGTCAAGAACAGCAGGCATCTTGACAGTGGGATGTTTGTGAAGGGGGCGAATCCCCGCGCTATTGTAATATAAAGTATGAGTTACATTAGCTGAGATGCTACTTGTTGATGTTAGAAAGTGAGACAGTGATCTTGGGCCCAAAATTAACGTGTAAAAGCCCAAAGCATTAACACAGCCCGGGGTTTGTTGTCTGACTTGTTTCAGCCACACAGACGCTGCAGGTCTCTCCCACCAGATGAGGGGAACGATCGTTGCGTTTTTTCATCCAAATACAAGTATCCCTGAACTCTATATTGTAGCGGTGCAATTCACAGATAGTACAATAAGCGATCTTCCATGGTCAAACGACAACTTGCTGACATCCATGGCTGGCATGCTGCTAGGTTACGGTTGACAACAAACGTAAAGCAGTTCGACCGTCAACACTTTACGCCCGTCGTGAAAATGTGGTGAAAACCAAACAAACGCCTTAATTGATTGTACACGTTCATATATCATATAATAATTAAATGTTTTCAAAGCGCCTTCAATATATATTTTTTAATTATAATAGAGAAATATGAATCGGTTGCTAATCAAAAAAGGGCATTGGTATTGACATGAACTCTGCTAATCTACACCGGAAGTTGTTAGCTGCGCAGCTAGCTGTACCCTACACACTGGAATGTTGACTGCCGAATTGTGATTAACGTATGTTTCTCTCTTCCCTCGCATGTTTCTTTAAACTATTTGCATTTCAAAACGCTTTTAGTTGATGCCTTGTATAGTTTCTAATTGAAAGCGAGTTCAAAAGGGAAGCGTTCATTATGAATATGTTGTGGCTTGACTTCACCTCATATGCTAAAAGTGCCGTTACGCCGCCGTTAGCTTGCTGACCAATGTACATCTGGTCACGTTCTGGAGTTTGATTTATTTTTAATGTCAATACACGATGACCGTGTCCGTGTAAGTAAACGACGCCCCTCTGGGATTTGGTTTCTAATACTAGTGGGAGTGGTTACTGGTTTATTATACTTGTAGGTGGTGGGTTCTGGTTACTATACTAGTAGCTGCGTGGGAGTGGGTTCTGGTTCCTAATATTAGTAGCTGGGTGGGAGTGGGTTCTGGTTCCTAATACTAGTAGCTGGGTGGGAGTGGGTTCTGGTTCCTAATATTAGTAGCTGGGTCGGAGTGGGTTCTGGTTTCTAATAGGATGGGGTGGGAGTGGGTTTTTGTTTCTAATACTAGTATGTGGTAGGAGTGGGATCCGGATTCTAATACTAGTTGGTGGGTTATAGGAGTGGGTTCTGGTTTCTAATTCTAGTAGGTAGTTGGAGTTTGTTTATTAGTTAATTAAGGTTTGATAACCAAACTTGTCATTTTGCAATATCCAACTCAATCAAATTACACGGGAGATATAAATGACAGTGAGATTATGTTATAGGTGAGCAATGTATTCAATTCAATATAAACCCATAACAAAAACCGAATTTCAATACTGCTCGAATACACATTTCATTGACATTATTAATCAAGTTTGGGAGCAATTATCAATACACTGTTGTCTATGTCTATGATGTCTATTGTTAAACGTTCACATTCACTAAGTGTTTCTTCTCCACAGTTGTCGATGAGGTCTTCAGTCTGCGATGGCGGTCGTGTCCTGGAAGGAGGTCCTTCTTCTCTCAGCGCTGGTGGTAGGATGCTACTGGAACACTCTGTGGTGCGGCTTTGTGTTTGACGATGTGTCTGCCATCCTGGACAACAAGGACCTGCGGCCAGCCACCCCGCTCCGCAATCTGTTCCAGAATGACTTCTGGGGCACCCCCATGGCTGAGGTGAGACGCAACCCAGAGTGTGATGGGTCTATGTTCTTCGAGGGCTCACTTGCTGTACAGTTAATCCTCCAACCTTTCAAAGGCTCCCTATTATACCACTGTGGTGTGGGGTGGTTTATTCATTATAACAAGCTGTTTTAAAATCCATCCATTGGTGACAGCACAAGTGTCCAACCAGATAATAATATATACATATATAGTGGATATATCAGCTCCCTGGTTGTACTAATCAGTTGTTTTCAAATCAGGACTCTCTAACAGCCGTTGACTAACCCACTACAATTCTGTACCTGTACCGTACCTCAGGAGCGGAGCCATAAATCCTACCGCCCACTGACAGTCCTCACCTTTCGGCTGAACTACCTGTTCAGTGAGCTGAGCGCTCCCTCCTACCACCTGCTCAACGTGGTGCTCCATGCGGTCGTGTGTGTGCTGTTCCTGCGCGTGTGTCGCACCTTCCTGGACAAGACGTCCAGCCTGGTAGCAGCGCTGCTGTTTGCCGTGCACCCCATCCACACAGAAGCTGTAAGTCTGCTTTGTCCCCCTGTATTTCATCATGCTTGTTAACCAGTGGTTAACCTCTCTTACCCAGTTCTGAAGATCGTTTTAGTTTATAATTGACAACAAATTCCTCCTATGCAGGATTAATTAATTTGTTTCTGTATCACGGGGACATCCGCAAATATCTCCGCTGTCGGTGCCAAGATGATTGAGTCACAGCCTCTCTGGCATTCGTGCATAATGGTGCCAGTGAAAGATTTAGACTATTGCATGGACACTGAAAATAGTGAGTCACTAATAATAAGTGCCTGCGGTTACTGAGATTGAAAAACTCGAAATAAAGGTTGTTGAATAAAGGTTGTTGACGTTGTACTTGGAACGTTGTACTTGGAACGATTAAATTGTACTTCAGTCACCTGTCATGTCGAAACCGGTCAAATCCAGTTGTGATCCCTGGGCTAATTTCCTCAGTTGGAACATATTGTATGGTTCAATTCAACTGAAGCTACAATATGTAACAAATATTCTGTACTAAGGCCATCAAAGGTCATCATTGATTAAGGGGAACTTGTTAAATCAAAATACTGGCCTCTCCGACAACAATGCTAAAGCCATTATGTTGTTGAACTCTCCATTCTATGGATGGAATGCCTGTCTTTGTTATGGCCAGTGTGTTAAGATTCACTTTTCTCCAATACCTTGTATTGCCAGATACGCCTCACATTGGCACACACAAGCAGCATGCTGCAGCCATGGAAGCAAGCAAACAAACTGGATCAACCCAGATTGTACCAGATTCAAGCCGACCTTAAAAGTCTCCTCGTCCTCTGAAAAAGCTAGACCAGAGCCTATGGAAGTAAATCTGTCTAATCGGATTTTGGAAAATAAAAAGCCATTGAATTTTAAGCACTGAATATTTATGCTTTGAAGTAACGTATCTGGATTTTTTGCCACTGAATTAAAGCCATTGATTTTTTAGCTCTGAATATTCATGCATTGAAATAACGTATCTGATTTTTTTCATCTGAATTGAACTAAATATTCAAAGAAAAAAAATGAAATAGTCTAAATTCAGATTCATAATGCTATGTATTCATTTGAACTGAATATTTTCAACGTCCCCAAATTCAACATGCCAAATTCAGCTGCAAAATTCAATGTATGAAATTCAGTGTTAACATCGGGGGAACCAAGGAAGAGCAATCATTCCTAGATCCTAGATCGCAGTCAAGCAGAGAGCGAGCGGGAATAATAAAAGCGTCACTCGTTGGGTACCTACCTACCATGTTTTTGTTATAATGCACACCTGCCGTTATAATTGGTTTGCCTCGGGTGTACTGTGGAGTGGGTAAAACTGTTTTTATTGGCAGGCTAGCAGTTCCCCTCGACTTGCGCTAGCCTAGCACTAGTGGTTTCTGCAACTATGATAAGTGTTGCAAACGGTCTCCAATGATAAATAACACACTGGCTCTCTTGGAAATGAGGTCGGATGTCTAAAATGCCTAACTACCATTTTGTCAAAACTCCACAAATCTCTTTCAAAATGTAACACTACATTTTTTCTTTATTGTAATACAATACAGTGAATATATCATAAATATTGCATTGACACAATAGTATTAGAATAGGATACAATGCATATTTGTCTATCCAATGAGTTGGGGCTAAAGGGCTAAACTCACCCTCCCAGCCCCCCAGAGTCATACTGTACACCTGTAGTTGATACTGCAACAGTGTTGGAGTTCTGAGAATACACCAATGTCACCTATTTTGGCAAAACACACAGTACAGTAATTGCATTGATAAGTAAAATGAAAAATCACTACAGTAAGAAAATGTTCTTTCGGGGGATGTAATAGTGAACAAGTACAAAAAGGTAACAAAGCAAATATTTATTTGTTACTGTAATACAGTAAAATGGTACATCTACCACACAGTAGAGCTCACCTGAGGCCTCTTTTATGCTCTAACACATGTTTGAAGTGTTTTGGCAGTTAAGTTTAAACAGGTGAGAAGTGAGTGAGACCAATTGGTATTGGGTGTGGCAATTCAAAGGCCAGTGTTTTCCAGGTGAACCAAGGGCGCTAAGAGTTTAGCAGTCTGAAGTCTTGCCAGCTTGAAGTTTTCAGGATTGTGTGCATAGTTCAATTTTTTTGTGTGTCTACAATCGAGAAATTAATATTCTAGATTTGAAGCCCAATGTCCAAAGCAACAATGAAAAACCAAAACATGTATATACATTTATATATGAATATTATGAGGTGTTCATTGTGACGTCTGTGTTGTTGTTTACAGGACAGAGGCGTCTGTGGGAAGCCGTGAAGCGCAGGAAAGCCATGTGCAAGCGCAGGTCCTGGATGAGCAAGGTAGGGTAGAACACACACACACACACACACACACACACACACACACACACACACACACACACACACACACACACACACACACA
>JAOPUD010000162.1:3189370-3200324 GCA_027122715.1 Trisopterus minutus | reverse complement strand
CCCCCCTACAAATCCTCTCTTCTGTAGATTTGATAACCCGGCGGCAGTCAGCCCGGCGCCTGCCAAACAGCTCACGTTCAACTACCTCCTGCCCGTCAACGCCTGGCTCCTCCTCCACCCCTCGGAGCTCTGCTGCGACTGGACCATGGGCACCATCCCCCTGGTGGAGTCCTTTCTTGACGCCCGCAACCTGGCAACCCTGGCCTTCTATGGCCTGCTGGGCGTGCTGGCCTACCACAGTCTGCGCTACAGCCACAGCTCCGCCAAAACAGTCATCATGGTGAGCCACCTCGACCATTCACATTTCTTTATTTTAGGGACAGAAAAGGGTCTCTAGACTGGCCAAGTGAAAAACTAAACTATAAACAACCTACGGCAATGTGAAGGACATCATTGAAAGAAATAAGAAGTGGCTGAAGCCCAGTGTACACAATATCATCTGTTGTGGGAGATTTTCATGAAGTGAATTGTCCATTCCATCCATTTGGTTCCCTATTACCAACCGAGTGTGGACTTCTATATGTACTTGGATGGATATACATACATACTTACTGATACACAAGTCAATTTGATGCTGGGTATGTGGGTATCTTACAAGCTTGATTAACAAATGTATCTTTTACAACACTTGGACTCCACAATCCAGTTAAACTATTGTTGTGGGGACAGCAAATGTCGACAAAAACGTTTAACTACGGTTGTGCCAGAACATATCAGAACATGCCAGATGGGATGGTGTTTGATGCTTAATACATGGTTTGCAAAAGACTCATTGAATGCCGAGTTTTGGAGATGGGAGTAATGGATTAAGTTTCTTTCCTGAATGGCTTCTTTTCGTGGAATCTGGCAAGCAGACTTGACAGATGATGTGAAGCATGCAAGAAAAGCAAAGACAACCAACCTTGTTGCATTAGAGAATGCATGGTGAACATTACATTCTGCACCAATAGTTTTGACAAGGAGCTACAAAAGCACAAAAGTTATTGAAAGCTTTTCATTGTCACTGTTCAGTGTTGTCCACACTACTCGGCTCAGGCATTTCATTCATTCATTGAATGAAGTGTGCATGTTATATCTCCTCCAGTATGGGCAGGCCATATTATCATACAGTATCTAAATGTATATGTCAAATAAAGAATACAAAGATAGATATTATCTGTTATATATTAACACATATTATCTTTAATTGGATGGGACATGGCGCATTGCTACAAAAGTAAGATTGGAGGAAATGAAAAAGGCTCTGTCAGCAAAGGCATTAGTTGGAAGCCGTTGTTTGGTTTGTTGCTGGTGGCTGAAGTAAGGATGCTTGTGTAAGAGTCCCCTGGCCTTCTAAGAGGTCAGTAAACTCGGTGAAAACACTTTCACTAATGATCTTTTTCCACCAGTTTTCATAATATTATCCCAACGTCAACACGTTAGGAAAGTCATATTGGCAAGCTTTATTTATTGTGCTGTTCCAACTTTATGTGGTGGTGTGATTTAGGTGTTTCTGTACTATTGACTACTGCGGAACAAATTACCTACCGGAATAATTGTTAGGCTTTATTGGGGATAGTCATGCTTCTGCATTATGATGCATTTCAAAGGGAAGCAGAATCTTGGGGCTTCATTAAACGTGGGAGAGTTCAGCACCGATTCTGCAGATGGCATGTGAGATTGTGGGAGTACGTTGGGGACGGGCCAATCGTGGTATCAATATTTTCATGAAGAGTGATGCCAACTCAGACTTTCCAGAACTCAAAATACTGTTGAGTTGTGAGTGTGGGCACTTGTGGTTGGTAAAACGATAACACGTAAAGCTCTGCTTATCATATAATGTTAACTATATGAAGGATAACCATAGTGTCCATCATTTGTAACGCTAACGACCTATTGTGAAGGGCAATTCGCAAAAAAATCCATTGCCTCTAGCAATGTCTTTCTTTTTCTTCTGATACTCGTTACAACTTGAAAGGAAATTGTTGCTTAGTGCCTTTGAGGAAGAAAATGTTATGACCAGTTTCATGGGCCTATATAATGGATTAACTAAAGCCATCATTTAAGGATTTGGATGCTAAGGATTAGGTGAGTGAGGCAGTTTTGAGCCAGTGCTATTTTACCTAATTATAGTCTTTACTACAACTCTGACAAACCTTAAATACCATTTAGGGTTCAATGTATCCTGTTTATACAAGCGTGTTAACTTGAATTTATTAAGGTGATCACTGCTGAATCTTTATCACGATTTAGTGACCTGTCCAAGACATTTTACAGGATCCCGGACCATCATGAGCTGTAATTATCTGACCAGCATAGGGATATTTGAGCAGGCATTTCTGAATAATTATGTCCAGTTAAATGGGGCTTAATTGGCTTAGCACATGTCATGGTGTGCCACAGGGTTCTATATTAGGCCCGATGTTTGGTAGTTTTGTCTTGTTAATCTTTTAAGGCCAGAAGATGTGTATTTTAACGCATCAGCACTGTCTACTCCAAAGCTCTCAGATGTGTCCCAAACTGTAAAGCCCTCCAGCATTATGTATGGCTCTTCCCATTGCTTGAATATTTCCCTAAAGCACAATGGCTTTCACAGTGTATAAATCATTATATAAGCCTTCTTCTGATTAAGCTCATTACTGTATTGTCTCAACGACCATATACTCATTTTGTATGTGTAGTATCCAAATTTCCTCTGAACAAACGATCACTTAGCGCTATTAAATAGATGTCAGCTGTTATTGCCTTGGGATTTTCCAAGGTCTTATTACAGATAGCCACACTCTCTGACCTTAGCTATCCGGGGGCATTTTTTTCCTGCTAAATTGTCCCTATAATCTTGAGTTTGAAGCTCTGTCCCGTAGTTAGAGTGTCAGTTTATTGAAGGCAAAGTTGTCTTTATTTAAAGCCCCATTTTTCTAATGACCACCCATGTTGTCTTTTTACTCGAGCCCAAATACTTGGAGGGGGGGATGCTGTCTCGTCACATGACGATTCATTGAAGTAATGTACTGAATTATGGCGAGTGCTGTTTGTTAAACAGCTTCTGTAGGATGTGTCACCAGCACAGTATCATTATAGCCTTATCATTTATGATGGTGATAGGTTTTTTTTATCCTCAAGATCTATTGCGATCCAATGTTATTCTGTACATGCCACAATGTGTGTGAGTGTAATCATTAAGTATCTGTGCAAATAAAGTCTTTATTTCCCGGGATCAAAAGAAAGATAATATCGTTTATACTCTGTGAACTAGGGCTGGGAGTTGTGCAACGTGTGGTACAGCAGAGGCTTCTGCCACGTCTTTACTTCTTAATTCTTGTGGGAAAATTTGACCTCTGCCTCAGGCTGGTTCGTGCTGTCAAGAGTGCATGGTATGTTGTGAGTTCACTTTAATCTCTTAATCTCTCATTTAGACTACGAATAGATTTATAAAATTGCAACATAAACCACTCTTTGTGGCTTGTGGTTACACTGCACAAGACAGGTGACATTTTGCAAGGAATTTGACGGTGAATCACTGCTGAGTTATGTTATTGTGTTTGACTACAAAATTGTGAATACATGGTGCAATTGGATCTGGTTTTGAACAGCAATTCCAGAATTTGTATACTTCCCATTGTTATTTTAATAATAATAATAATATGTATCTCACATGCCTACCTACAAATTTGCCCTTCTTGGTTTGAGTTTCTATTTGCGGGCATGTTAATGCAATTAACATTTCTCAGTGATTTTTCTACCACAAATTTCTTTGGGAATGTTGACATTTAAAGGTTGTACCTTGTAAGTACCTTTATTCATTAATCATGATGTACAGCAGGAAACTTTTTTGTTTTCACAAAGGGAAGTGAAGTTTACATACCAGTGATTTTATCTTATATTTGAACATGCTGGAAGACATGGGGGACTGTTCCTAATGTAGTTAGTATCTGCAATCAAATCAAATGTCTGTCTCTTTCACTGTTTCTCTCTGTCTCTCGCTCTCCCAGGCACTCTCCCTGATCGTGCTGCCCTTCGTGCCCGCGTCCAACCTGTTTTTCCCGGTGGGTTTCGTGGTGGCTGAGAGGGTGCTTTACGTCCCCAGTATGGGCTTCTGTGTTCTAGTGGCCCACGGCTTCAGGGTCATCTCGCGGAAAGGGTGAGCGCTTGTCCAAAGTACACCTTTACCTTCCCTTAGGTCAAGTTGTACTTCCTCACAAAGGGCTTATTAATGCTTCAAATAATGCATCACCTAGATTTGTTCATCCATTAGTGGGCCAGAAAATAAAAGGTTGATGCAGCTAGCATCTAACAAGTTGTGTCAAAGAGATTTTGGCTTGAACCCAGAAACTGTTCATTTTTAATAATTGATTATATTCAAGGTAGTGAAAGGTAATCCATTCTGTATGTAAAACGAGTCCCCTCAACAAGGTGAGGGAATCAGCATTGATGGTCACCTGCTGTGTTGGAGTTAGGTGATCCTTTGTACGTGGGGACGGTATTTAATGTGTTTCTCCACTCCAGACAACTAAAGAAGATGTCGTGGATGGTCATCGGGGTTCTCCTCGCCACACATGCCGTAAAGACCTTCAACCGGAACTGGGATTGGGAATCTGAGTACACACTGTTCACGTCCGCACTGAAGGTACGCTAGACAACCTGGTCCTTGATGCCGGTTTAAATGTGCTAAATCTTGTCCAATTATCCTTAGCTTCCTTGCCGGTATGCATGGCTGAATGCCCACACTGGAGCCAGGGTTCCCCATTAATGTATAAGACTGAGGCGGCCGGCCCCAGTCTACCCCATTCCAAGATAGAAACAGCCCCACACACTATGATCTATTTTATAATATTATATATAAAGGAATACATTGTTGCATTTTAAATGAAAAGATACTGTTAACATGGAACTTTATTTCTGTGTTCTTGATTAAATACCCGTCAGGTATGTTTTCTGTTGCGCATGATTCAATATGACGATCTTCTGTTTTGTCACCTCAGGTGAACAAGAATAATGCCAAACTGTGGAACAATGTTGGGCATGCACTCGAAAACCAAAACAATTACGAGAGAGCTCTCCGCTATTTCCTCCAGGCCACCAGAGTGCAGCCAGGTAAGAAATCCGATCCTATCTGCTCCTCTGGCTTATACCAAAGCTGTGTATCGCACAGACTTCCCTCTGCAAGCACTTGTTAAATAAATATTAACCTTAACAACTGCCTGTTAGGCAAATAACCTTTACGGGTAAGGGTAATTTCTTGTTAATTATTTATCAGTTAATGGCTTTTGTCTGTGAATAATCCCATCAGCAACATGGTGGTTTTGGTGGAACATGTGGAGATATATACTGTAATTCCTAGCCTGTGTAGCTAAAGTTCAGCTACTGACTTATGTGTGACTTGTGTTCAGTTTAAACCTCAGAGGATGATGGTGTTCACAAGATTCTGTTTGAATAAGGGTTATGAATATTTGCGTCAGAACTGGGTATCAACATGGCTGCCAGGGTTAGGGGACCAGTGCCCTCTGGGAGTCGCCTATTCTCACAATGTATGCACTGGAGAAAGTGTTATAATGCTGGAACCTAATGTGTGCTGTAGTGAGCTCACTATTTGGTATCTCTGTTAGGAGCAGCATCTCTACATATGATTCCCAGTCCATGAAATTTACATGCATAAAAGTACAAAGCTGTCACACTCTATTGCTAGCTGAATCAATTGAGAATCTGGCCGTTGGATGACTCCCCCCTGTTTAAGTGATGGTTTTCATTAAGGAATTATTTATTTTATGCTGAGTCGTTAATATTCATTCGAGTCAAGGCAAGTCTGAAAGTCCTCTGGAATTACTGCACAGATTCTCAGTCACTTGAACCCTGCATTCTAAGTGGAGTTGGGCAAGCTGTTCCCTTGCTTTGCTGTTTAATCTTTACCACTGCCATGTTCGCCTGGCTCATTTTCTGTCCTGAGTTTCCGGCTCTTGTGCATGGCTCAGACGCAGGGGGTTTTCTTTGCTTGTTTCCCCGAGATCAGCTATCCAAACACATTATTCCCATTGAGGATTTCCTGGTTCTCTAATCACCACATATCAGCTTTGCATTCCAGACACGCTTTGTGCTCCAAAGGAACAACTGAGAGGGCTTTTTACAGTTATGTTTTAATATTATTCATAGTCCTTTCAAACACTAATTCCAGGCACTGGAACACCCGGCATTAACATGCGTTTTGGGAATTTGGATATGAATCGGATGTCACCATAAAGCATACAATTCCAGGTGTAAATGCACCAAAGACGCATTTGTGAACAGATCTGTCAACCCACATTAGTTTTGATTTTACTAGGGCCTGCCATCATCCTATTTAAAAAATACCAAGTTCTATAATTATGCAAGAGCCATATTTAAAGCCTATGTGGACCTGCTGACACATTCTAATGCCAGGTGTAAATTAAATGCATTTTAGTGACATCTGATGGATTTCCGATTACCAAATTCAAATCCTTCCTCCTGATTGGTTGTCCCACTAGATGACATCGGTGCCCATATGAACGTGGGGAGAACCTACAAGAACCTGAATATGTCTAAAGAGGCTGAGGACGCCTACCTGATCGCCAAATCCCTGATGCCACAGGTACCTGCTGCAAAGGCCTTGGTGACACCATGAAATATGTGCTTTTATATATACCTGTGTGTGTCACAGCATTGAATAACATTTGCATTGCAATGACACTCCTGCTATACAGTGATATGCGAAGACTAGTTGGGGCCGTTTTGTTTGAATAAGAATTGTTTATATATGTGGTTGGCAAATTATTTTATGGAAAAGTAAAAACCAGCGGCTTGTCTGCCAGCAAGTATTTTATTAGTTCTCATGTTAAGTCTCTTTCATCTAAAACCCTTATGAAAACAAGCAGTTAACCTGGGAGTGGCACTCATTTGGAGAGATGTCTTCAAACCGCCTTCTAATGACAGGTGTGCCTTGAGCCCTGAACTATGAATGGGGCAACAGTAACATTTTATAGGAAACGTTTCACTAGGGTGTCTGACAGCCGTCAACATTCTGGGTTTAATCCGCAGCCTCATTCTACCTTTAGGCATCTTGATCACAAAGCCCTGTTCTTAGGAGAAGGGAGGGGTTTGGCATCCTCCCGTAGCTGCATCATCCTCCTTTGTCTGTTGGTCTTATTGCATTGATTTTAATAGTGAACGACATACCGATATGACAACCTGCCATTCTGCAACTGTATAATATCAAAGATAAAATCGAGCTATGGCTGTTGGTTCACCCTTCTGATCAAAACAGTCAAACGGCCAAATGTGGCCTTGTGTGATTCCTTCGACTTTCAAGTGATTTCTGAGTGATAGGAACCCAACAAGGAGAGGAGAGCCAGGTTTAACACAGTCAGCTATGGACCACTCCTGCCCTTCACAAACCTAGCTCCAACGTGTTGTCAACTCCTGACGGAAAGCCTGGGAGGGGGTGCTGAGAATGTTCCCATATTGGCCAGAGAGTGGGAGGGATGACCTGGGGAGCTATATTTGCTGGATGGATGGGTAAAGTGGGAGAGAGAGGAAGGTCCTCACGATAAAGGGATCTTTGACAAAGCGCCGTATTCAAACTTACTTTTCTGTATTCAGGGTCCTGCGCTGCAACCGTATTCTGCGTCCCAGAAACGGGGGGGCTCCATAATAGCTGCACCGCATGGCCTAAATTGTTAAAGGGCCACTATTTTACCACCTAATCACATGCTGATTCGTCATGACAAGCCATTTCAAAATCAAACTTTGAGTGACCCACATTGGATTTCCCATAACATATCTTGGTGGAAATTCCTACTTGTGTAACTAACGGGTGGATTTTGAAATGGCCCAAAAAGGCTCATCAATAACCCACCAGGGGGCCTGTAATTGTCCCTACCGGTGCAGCCCCTGGTACCCCGATTTTGCATTGTGGATTCCTTGAAGTAAAGTTGTAGAGGTCGATTTGACCACACAGAGGTGGATTTGACCACACCTATCCAAGTCTCCCAAACAGAGTTTGTGTGTTCTGTGATCATTAACTTCCCCAATGTTGGTGAACGCGCCCTCGTTAGGTAGGAATGCAGCTCTTAATTTGTTTCCCAGAACTCACTCCACAACTTTTTTCCGCGGAAATATGTTGCATGGCAGAAGCAGCAGGAATCTTCCTGCAGGTTAACCTGAAGAGAAAACGCATGGTGGAGCGCATCTTCTAGCCAGTTCTGCTGGGGAAATGCTGTTATGCGAACGTATACATCAGGACCCCAGGCTGGTCTGTAGAAATCACAAGATTGTTTTTAGATAATAATAAGGGACTCTATTTCACCACCAGCGGTGATGTTGATGAGCTATTTTTAACAAGCCATTTAAAAAATCTACCCCGTAGTGACATCAGACTTCTTAGTCTCCACCCAAGATGTGTGATGGAAAGATCAGCCTACCAGCCTGAAGCAGTGAACTGTGTTATTTGTAGTTTTATTGTTGTTTTTGTTATCTCTTCTGTAAAATATCCTTTACTTCCTGCTCTAACATCCACAATTCCTGTCGGTTAGGGTCTTAGCAGCGATCTGGTAGGTTCTTCTGGTCCATCATGCATAACTTGACCAGTTGCCATCCCAACCGTTCACGCTCACTCTCGCTCTCTCAGGTAATCCCCGGGAGGAAGTACGCCACGCGGGTGGCCCCCAACCACCTGAACGTCTACATCAACCTGGCCAACCTGATCCGGACCAACGAGTCGCGCCTGGAGGAGGCGGACCAGCTCTACCGCCAGGCCATCAGCATGAGGCCCGACTTCAAGCAGGCCTACATCAGCAGGCGAGGACCTCCCGTCTACTGTTTCAGTCTCACCCTTCAGTCATAGAGACACCCTGGGCTCTGCACGGAGCCCGTTTTGCTCTCTGATTTCACTCAGAATTGAGCCGTTCCGTCGTGAAAACAACACCTGTCCGGCAAATCTGAAATACAATTTTAGATGATTATTAATTTATTTAAAAAAACATAATTCATTGCTAATTAATTAATAGTATTATGAATTGTTTATCTTTTATTGCCCGTCTTTAGGGGTGTGTCGTCTCATGATGCGTTTAATTTGCTCGGCCAACATTGTTTTTCTCCTTGAAGCTAAATGGTTTATTCATTAGGCCGTCTGGGTGTTTCTTCTTATGCTAAACGGGTCACGCTCTGCACAGGACCCTGCAGGCTTCAAGTCTTATTAAGGGTGAGCGATCGTTAAGGAGTCCATCCCTCTGCAACGACAGCTTGGCCTACATCCATCTATCCAAAAAGTACACAACGGTTTCTATGCACGTCTGGCGACTCATAGTGCACCGTGTTGATTGTGATGATGAAGAGTCAATCCAATCGTCATTTTGAGAAGGTCACCTCCTACCCCGGTGCACTGTAATCAGGGTCACCTTGATATTGAGATTGTAGACACTTATACATAACGTGGGACTGTTATCGACAGTTCACTTCTGAGGCCAGCCTTTGCAAGAAGTTGCAGCAGTGGTTGTGCGACGCAAAATGAGAGGATTTGACGTCAACACTGTTAGGGTGGCTCTTTTTTTACAAGGCTTTTTACTGATTCTGTTTTATTGAAACTGGTTTCAAAACTTGACCCTTGATAGAGGAAATTAAGTAGGTAGACTGGTGAAGGTGGCCAGTGAGATCATTGGGTTGGGAAAGTACCAGTTGAAATAACTTAACTTAATAATGCATTGGCACGTCCTCAGGAATGCCCATGCCATCCTGGACTGGCTGGGCCAGCCCAGCCATGCAGGAATATTTGAACTTGTTCTGCCCTGGGCTGGGTCATCAGAGTTAATTGGGGAATTCACCGTATCGCTACTTATTGCCTTAAAAAAAAAACCCTGCGATTGTTGCTGATGCTCAGCGCTGATGGGGGTTAAAGAGCTGCAGGCTATCTCAGCTTGGATTTCTAGTCTCCGCCTCTGGGAATCCAGGGGATTTGCTCTAGAGGCTGTTGGAGAACCAAGCTTCCGTGCTGCGATTGCATTTACCGCCGTGTTTCCCCTCCATGTTGCAGACGAGTACCACATGTGGCTTGTGACAGACCTAATCGGGGCAAACAAGATGTAAATGAAGTTATCGTAGGAAACAGGCTTCTAAATGGGTGCTTCTGCCGTGACTCGGGAACAACAAAACTCACCTCGCCAAGTTATGTCCCCCAAACCTCTCCTATTGTTGTATGTCAGAAACATATAACAATATCTCCACCACAATATTGTTGTTTTTGTTCCGAATGGATGGATAACACTGTTAATATGTATTAGTCATGTATCTCTAAAGAACTTCAATACCACAAGTCAAACTGATGATTGATTTCAGCATCTTGTTTATACATTCTGTAGTAATCGCCTCCGTCTCCTGCTGTTAGATGAGCTGCCTTTTGCTCATGCCATGTTGACAGTTTGTAATAAGTGATAAGTGATTATATGGTTGAGTAGTCATTACATTACATTATATGCAAATCTCCAATGGTTCTCCATCCACATTCCAACCATTGTTGCGACATGCCGGCAACCACATGAAACAGAGGGGGCCGGCTTCCAAGTAGGCCAAAAGAATGATTAAACACACAAATGCTCCATCTGTGTTCCCCCCCCACCCCCCTCATAACCTGCGGCCTTGTGTGTCTCCCGTTCTCAGAGGGGAGCTCCTCCTGAAGATGAACAAGCCCTCAGAGGCCCGCGACGCCTACCTGCGGGCCCTGGAGCTGGACCGCAACAACCCCGACCTGTGGTACAACCTGGCCATCGTCAACATCGAGATGAAGGAGCCCGCCGAGGCCCTCAAGAACTTTGAGCACGCGCTGGAGCTCAACCCGCGCCACAAGCTGGCGCTCTTCAACTCGGCCCTCCTCATGCAGGAGTCTGGTGAGCAGGGGCCGCTGTAGGGATGAGGGAGGGTGTTGGGGGGGGGGGGGGGTCCGATGGGGGTAGGCCATGGGGGGTTTTCCGAC
>JAOPUD010000162.1:3087638-3120966 GCA_027122715.1 Trisopterus minutus | reverse complement strand
AGTAGAGCGTTATTGGGGGGGGGGTGGGGGGGTGGGTGGAATTCAGCTTCCTGCCCGTCTGGAGGATATAGCTGGGGGTAGTAAGTGGAGAGAGTTTAGCTTCCTGACAGCCAGTGATGCAGCTGGACAGGAGGCTTTCAATGGTGTTATGCGTGACACGGTCTCAATTTGCGGGAAGCATGAATTGGGCTTCAAACGCTCACGGTGACCCTATCGGATTGGGGACAGATTGGCGATAGGCCTACAAAAGCAGGAGTTAAGCCAGTTGTTTCCGATGCAGGTCATAATGTGCATGTTGGGGCTGGATATCGTTCCTAAGAATTCAAACATGAGAAAAACATTGGGTTCAAAAGAAATGTTGTTCTTGGACACCCACACACATTTCCCCTGGCAGTAAATTCCTGGCAACCTGATAGCTCCTAAAAACCCATTAGCCACTGTTCTTGCCTGCATGATTTCCTACCTGTGAACAAAATGTGGATTTTTTTTTAATATTGTAAAGGGTATATATAAAATATAAATAAAGGGTGAAGTTATTAATAAAAAACCAACAAGCATAAGATAACAATCGATTACACACTACGATTGCAAATACTTTTATAGAATCACATTTAAAGTTCCTGGGCATCTGACTGGAATGTTGCTTTCCCTTTGATTTATTATGTATGATAGATTAACAAGATGTTGGGCATTTATCCCTTTGCCTTCTTGGCAGTAGTTTGGAGGAAATGGATTTGTAAATAACCAAACAGCGGCGTCACCAAAACAAGAAACATTCTTAATGTCTAAGTTCAATTTTGGAAAAAAGCACTAAGGTGAACTGTACAAAAGCAGAGAGCTGATATCTTAGTCCCTATATTGTCACGATAACAAGATAATAACTTGTTGATTATGACATAACCACGGTAGTAGTCCTGATATCAAATTAAGTAATATGTTGTCTCAGTATCCCGGACGAATAGCTATAAGTGGTAAACTATTTCTGTCCCTGCTATGTGGTGATAACAATCACTATAATAACTTGTGATCACGACTCCTGTCGTGATCACAAGTTATTATAGTGATTGTTATCACTTCTCCGTAGTTGATCAACATGTATTGGATTTAGTATATTGTCAATGACACACAGAAGGCAATTTCGAAATGTGGTTTGGAACCCGGCTTCCTTGACTGCAATTTTTCAGTTTAACCCAAACCCACTGATAAGAGTCTAAATTAGGCAAACATAATCACAACACCATATTGGTTGTAAAGAGATAGCAAGTTATTATCTTGTTCTCACAACAAAACTGAACCAAAAACTTAGAGACTACCCATGACAGTAGGCTTCTGTAGTAAGGTGCCTTCTCTGTGTCCACTGTGTCATTCTATTCACTTGTTTGGCAACTCTGAGTGTCATGAAATCATTTTGGTGGAATAAAAATAAATATTTAAAATATATACTCTTTCAGCCGAGCCAGCAAATTAGTTTGTTGTACATGGTAGGCCATTTGTGCTTCTAAGATCCATCCTGAGGTGTGGCATAATGCTTGTTAGGTGCGACTGTGTGGCAGAGTGGTAAAGTTAATTGTTTATAATAAATATCTGATAGTTTTAGTTTGTTTGGGGGGGTATTTTTTGCCTTCTTTTGTTCTCCTTTCTGCTCTTATTTCCCCTTCCCCATCTGCTCTTACCTTGTCGCTCCCCCAGTCTCACATATCCTCTTCCCTTCCACCTCTTATCCCCCTCTCCCTCTCTGACACTCCATTTCTCTCTGACTCTTAATAGAATTTAATTTAAAAGAAGAAAGCTGAAAGTCATCTATGATCAGTCTAGCAAACGCTCTATTTCTTCTTCAGCATACTCATTGGAAAAGATCTGGTGGTAATTTCCCCTACTGCTCGCCCACAGAAGTCCAGGGGTCCACAAGGACTCTTTTTAACAGTTCAAGGAATTCCCACCTCACCAAACTGAGGAAACCTAAATGACCCTGTAGGAGCATAGTGTTAATACACTGTCTAACAAACCTGATGGACTTGACTTGCTATATTATGTGCTAAGAGCTTTTGTCTGGCTGTCTGTGTGTTTTGTGTATATTGCTGCTAGTGTGCTAGAGACTGGTTGGGTTCTGAGCACCAATAATAAAAAACTGGGGCGCTGGACAAAACCATTAAGCTGTTTACTGTAATAAACTAGTAACTAATTAGGAATTTGAATTAGTGAATTGACAACACAAAACAATCAAATAGTTACCTGAGGGATTACTAGAGTAATAGCCATTATAGTGTAAGAGTAAGTTGTTATTCAGAGATAATAATCGAAGACCAATAAATAATAGTATAATAAATAAGTAGGTAATTTAAATACTAAATATTAAATGAACAAAGAACCATGTGTTAAATTCATATTATCTTCAATGGAACGGGTGTCATTCTATGTTTTTGCTATATATAGATTATATTAAAATTACAATTGTCCCCAATCCAAAAAAAACCAGAGTTAGATGATGTTGTTTAGTTTTATTTCACATCTTTCTGTTCTTTCAAGTCTTTCTATGTTAGCAGGTGTCTTCATCTGGTTGATGAACAAAAACTCACAGTAAACTAATAAGGATTTTCCAAATAGCAATGCTGATAAATAGGGTAGACAAGAGGTAATTGTTTTATGATGGTCGGGTCAGTGTGTGCCTCTATATAGTCAGTTAAAGGTGCACTGGGACAGGGTCACCTGAGAGCTGACCCTGATAATTGGCCGCTGTCAGTCAGTCAGGAGAATAATTCAATAGCAGAGGCAGTGGTAGAGTTCCTCTGCAGAGAAGTGTTAGACAAATTCAGGATTCCATACAGGAGCCACTTTGTTAACCTTGGTTGTTGAAGGCATGTTATAAGAACTGCGCACCAAACAATGCAAAGGCCATGTTTACCATTCACAGTCACAAGCAATGGTAGGAAGCACTAATGACACCTTAAAGGCCAAAATAGCTAAGAGCTGCCATCACAGCAAGATCATTTGGGTTGAAGCCCTGACACTTGCTCTGGTAGAAATCCGCATGCAAACAAACCGCATGACACCAGATGAAATGCTAACAAGAAACATATGCCAGCCTCTGATCCAGAGCCAGCTCATCAGGATACTCCGAGCACCATTGATGCTGAGTACAACACAGGCAGAGCCAAAAGTGACCACAGTGAAGAGTACTCACCAGTGCACCGTGGAAACGGATCCCTTGTAAAAACAAATACTGGCGACACAGGTAGTATCCAGGCTAAAGGGCCACAAGGGCTTTCCTCAAACAAAAAATTGTCAACACCACAGTAATAATGTGTTTTTTAAACTGGTTTGACAGTATGTTTGGCAGATGAAGAGCCTGGTTTGCTAAAGCCTTGCTGTGTTGTCCCACTCATTGTAAGACTTGTTGCTGCCACACAGATGGCCTATGCCAAACCCTGAGGCTGTTGTATGATTACTCACAGGACAGTGACCAGAAGGACAACGTGCATACGGTGGACCGTGTGAACTCAGACTATGCAATGGGATCCCACCGTCCATGGAGTGAAGGCGAGGTGATGGTAAAGCAGGGATAACGCCACAGCCTTTTAGAGGAGGAGAATCAGTTGCGGGGGTGCATACCGCCACAACCTCCCTGGCATATGGTAATTGATGCTATCTTGCATCTGTGATTGATTGCCTGATTGATTAGTGTTGTTCAAAGTGTTATAAGTGATGAGGGAAACGTCCTGCCCCACGCCAAATTCCCATGGCAACGTGGGCCCAAGCTGTTTGAGCCTGCCTCCCCCACCTTCATTTTAACTGGGCCTGGGCATTGATGTATGCCTCCGAATAGCAAGAGGCATATCGCTATGATAAGCTTGCCAGCACCAAGTATTTTCACAAATATTACTTATTGCCTTTACAGATCATAATTTGCACATCTTGAAGATGAAGGTTATTTATGCATTATGCATTTTTACAAATAATTTTATACAGTTTAATATTAAGAAGCTGAAGTTTTATGTTATTGTTGACTACTGTTTTACATGGTAGGCTACCTTTTCGTAGATAATAATTAAATTATGCAAGCCTCAAATCATTAATTAATGATGTTAATTAATTTAATCTATTACCTCATTAGACCACACAGTATTAAAGCTAACATCATTACCTCATTGGACGCCACACAGTATTCGAGCCAATACCAGTGCTGACTAGTTTCTGCTCAGAGTGGTCAAAGCAACACCATGACCATTCAACTGTAAATAAAACAGACCATGGTGCCTTCCTAACCATATGGTCCTCATCAATACATACTATAGAATTTCCTTTGTCCCACACATGCTTCATGAACCACCTCCAGAGTGCATGTCTGTTTACTTTATGGCTCTGAATAAACCACGTGTTTAACCTGTACCCGAGTATCATGATACCAGAGGCACAAACCATGGTTCATCACCTTTACCACTCCTCGCTTAATTCCTAGCCCCAATACCATGATATGATGTTTTACAAATGTGCTCTATTAACAAATATCAGTCGAAGCCTCAATAATTATAATGAGAGTTCAGGATTACAGTGCAATTTGAGATATGAGAAGGTGTGAGAATGAGGGGTAGAGGTTTGAGAAGATTGGAACTGAAGCATAACTTGCTCTGTACGGAATTCTCTGATTGTCTAAAATCCAGGTTCTCCTTGAATCATGACATAGCATGAGGCTAGCTTGGAAATCCAGTGTTTGAGTCTTAACAGATGGTCTACCTGTAATAATTAATCTCCATGAAATGTCTATGGGGAATCGGTTGATGTTTCATATTTTCAAATGTATAGGTGATGCACCTTTGTCAAAGGAAATAAGCATGGTTCAGACATATAGGTATAAAACATGTATATAAACATTACACCTTTCACTTTCACTTTACACCTTCCACACAATTATTGTCACATGTCATATACAAGTACCGTATATGGCAGTACAATTCATGTGTTCTGGCTCCTCTGCCCAGCAGCAGCAAACAAGTTATATCATCTATAAAACACAACATAATTTAACAACAACAAATATAAATCTTTATTAAAATAGAACAGCAGCAGTAATGATTATGATAATAGTAAGAGCAAGGGTGCATTATGCAATGGAGGGGCAGGCAGCAGGCAGGCTAGAGTCCATGGATTATGAGCCTGCACTGTCAAAACGATAACTTGAAATTGCTGGTCTTAAAAGGATTTTTACATTCACACAAGTGAATATAAAACTACAAGTTGCACTGTAAACTGTTTATATGAGCTGTTTAAACTAACTTCCAAACGTTTCTGGTTAAAAGTTGATTGTTTTGATTGTTTTACCACGCTGTGTGTATGCCTGTGTTGCTCCCTACTAATTAGGGAATTGTCAGCAGGTGTGGGTTGGACTGGGACCGCAGTATATAGAGCCTGCCCAGACAACAGACCTGCCTTCTCCATCTCTTTATACTGACTTGCACCACACTTCATATTATTATATTAATTTCAAAATAAATTCTTTATTATTGTTGAAACAGTGTGGTCTCCCCAGTTTATGTTGCATGCATAACGCCAGCATGTCACGTATGAATCCTATGGCATCCTAAGTTTTAAAGCTGTTTATTACCCTCATGGTGAAAAATAAACATGCAAAAGGGTTTAAAATGCAAAAGCTTATTTGGTTTATTGTCCATTTGTGTAATTTCCTTTGCAAGAAAAACTCAAAATGGATGTTTTTATACATGAATAATTCAATATAATATTGACTTAGAATTATTAGTGTGTAGAACTAGATTTGTGAAGCTTTCATTGATATGAAAGACAAGTTATTTGGACCAAAAAAACGTAAACTTAGAATTAAAACATAAAATTAGATGGTACAACTGTAAGAATTAAGTTGGCACAACTGTGAGATGTTTTCTTCAAAACGTAGAAGTTTGAGTTGACATGAAAACCCCAAAATCCTGTGCAGACTTGTTGAATTGCCTTTTTATTTTTTACAGTGTGGTTGTCTGGTAGAAAAGCTGTCCCGTAGTCTGCTGGTCCGGGTCTAGATGCTGCGTTACATGTTTGCCAGACAGTAACGTCTGAACGAATTGGTTGTTGGGGTGGGTGGGTCCTTGATGATTCTTCAGGCTTTTTCTTGAGTTCAGAGTTGAGTTGAGTTCTGTGTTGAGGGTCTGAGAGGCAGAGGTCCTGGGCCTCCTCATCACTTGCCGTTTAAGAAGAATTAAGAAGTCGAGGATCCAGCTGCACAGGCTGGGCTAGATTGCTAGCTCCCTAAGCTTGGTGTTGAGCCTGGAGGGGACTAAGGTGCAACTGTTAAAATTGGTCATATATGTAGTCTCAGTGCCTTCGTACATAATTGCAATTTTTTTCTTTCTTCTTTTTCTTCCATGCAAATTCCAACATGTCAGCCCCATTCATGTCAGCTTATCCTCCAATCTAAATTAGTCAGAAGCCCCAACTTGTTTGGTTAAATCAGAAATGCTGCAATCTTTCATCTGATCAATGCTGACATGTTCCCACGGTTTAAATGGCATGGCAGGAATGCTGACCTGTTGTTCAGGAAATCCACTCAGCCCTTATCCTTCCTGTTTGTCTCACAACCCCTGGTTTATAACAATTTCCTCACACCTTGGAGAAGGGACAAAGAAGTGTCACTTCTTTGATGCAGTAACTAATCATTTCCTCCAACGTTAGCAAGGCTGTAACAGTCCTTATTTCAAGCCGGTCTCTGGCCTTTCTGTGTGGACTCAACATTTTCTTCCTGTTTTCTCCTGGGTTTCCCTGTGTTTCTACAAAAACTTTAATGTCAGGGTGTTACCTAACTGCTTCTACCACACAAGTAGTTCCCTACACGTCACTCAAAAGTATATGTATGTAGCCAGATGTAGATCAGAGAGATCCACTATAGCCTACCAGCTGGTACAGTCCACTTAGGATGAGACCATGAATGGGATCTATCTAGCAAACATGGACTCAGGACTGAGATGAAACAGAAAGCCTCTTCCTATACACAGCCCCGTCAAACTGGAACAAGCTGCATAAAGACTTCAGATCTCCTTTTTTCTGACAAAAAAAAACACCTAAAACATTTCACTTGAATCTGCCTTTTGACTTTTAGTTCTGCTTCAGTTCTTCATTTCTTCATTTAAATTTGATTAGTTTGGAGTGTGGGTTGGGTCACTATAAAGCTGTGCAAACATGTCATGATTATATTACATTTTTCTAAAAAAGCATTTACATATGTGCACGTACATGTATTTGTTCCGTTAGTCTATTGGTTGCTTCTTCTCACAGAGAGAAGCTCCCAAGATGCCTTGCAGTAGTACGCTGTTTGCTCTTGGCTTTCAGCCAAAAGTAAGCCATTTATTTTACGACTGAAACGCTAAAACCACTAAATTGTCATGAGTGATGGAGTGAACAAAAAAAACATTTCAATATAGCACAACAACTTCAAATAGGGACATGATTCATTGTGACATGACTCTTGTTTGCTAAGGCGAAGCTCCCTTTTAGGAGTCTGTCAGAAATCTTCCAATAAGGAGACCTTCAGCCAGCGATATCAGTGTCTGCCAAGTCCCAGGCAAAATTATTTTTACACGTTCTTGGCTTGGCTGTTTTTTTTTAGTCAGATTTAGAATCGCCAATGTGTCTCAAAAAAATAAATCGAGATAGATTTACAGCAGTTGGCAAAGCAGGTATTGGGAAGGATTGATGCTATTAAAACACCACCTCAATTATTTGTCATAATGATACATTTTTCTATTGCCCCACTGTATGATGTTTTCTGGGTGTTTTGTTCACATATATGCCATGTACATAACCTATTGAACAAGGTTATGTACATTTTGAATACATTTAGTATCATATAGCCTCATTATTCTACTTATTCTACTACTTCTACAAACCAAATCCCTCTATTCTCTGGCAAACGTGACCAGATTCTATTTACTGAGCCAGTAAGTTTCTTCTTTTAAAAGCAATAACAATCAAGCTGATATCTGTTAGCCGGCCAGGGATATGGATCAGGGATGTTGTACCCCACCCCTATTCATTGTACTCTACAGGGGCTGCAGACTGTGCTGTAAATGTTATAATATTATGTGATATTCCATTATTTTTACAATACCACATACACGCACACACCCATGCTTAAATATATAAATATATATATATATATATGTGTGTGTGTGCTTGTGTTACAGACGTACGTTGTTCTGTACAAGGAGGTAGTAGACAACCTGGCCCAAACCTTTGTTGAGCTCGCCTTGGAAATCAACATCACAAAAACAAAGGAGTTATGCTGTGGGGGCTGAGACAAGGCATCACCTCTTTTTCAGCCAGTTAGCATCCAGCTAATGGAACAACTACAGGTTATTAGGTACCTGGGCATAGAAATTGACACTTCCCTGTCCTTCTCACAACACGCAGACACAACATACAAAAAAGCACAACAACGTCTCCACCTTCTCAGGAAACTCAGAACATTTCAGGTCAGCAAGGACATATAAACTTTGGTTTACCACTCCCTCATTGAATCAGTTCTCACTTTCAATATCTCTTCCTGGTACAATCAACTCACCATCAAACACAAAACAAAACTCCCTTGCATAGTGAATCTGGCTGCCAAAATAACTCCCCCCAACCCCCCCTATCTAAGATGTACAGCCGTGCAGCGATCAGGAAAGCCAACCTGATCAACCTGGGTCCAGTTGGTCACAGCGGTGGATCACATTGAACATGGGTGGCCTCAATCATGGGCACAAATCCCAGGGGGGGACAGTGTACCCTCCTACTTCTGAAAGACATGAAGCTGCCCTCCCCCCCCCCAATTAAAATTCTAAATTATTATGCACCATGCCTAATTTCAGAGAATGAATGGTGCTGCATTTGTGGATGTGGCTCTGTAAAAAAGGGTAAATATGTATAGTGATTAGGTCCAAAATGGATTCATACATATATTTTTTAAGCTACTAGTAATTGCTGTGTGTCTGTTACAGCAGATCAATTGATATAGGTTGGTGATATTATTGATGTCCCCTCCAGAAAATACTTTAAGTTGTAATGAGATCTTCGCCCTTGGCCTCAATAATTATTATTTTTTTAATTATCTATGATGCCTACATGCCAGGTCTGTTTAGAATACAATACAATACCATACAATAACCTCTATTTTCACTTAAGAGACTGAGGTCAAGGTGAGAATGAGGTTTCCCTCATTTACAGTGACGACGAGCATACATAAATTTAAAGGGTGATAACTGTATTGATCAGAAACACAAATAGAGACAGTTTAACCAACTATCTTTTTAGACATGGCAACGAGAATGGTGGGATATGAGGACATAACAAAATGAGACATTTTTATTAAGGACATTTAATCAGAATTATCAGGATAAACCCAAAGAAGAACGATTCATCTGTAAGATACATAGAACAGAGAAGGCTTAGGTGTTTATGCATACACAGTGATCAAATACACAACGATTACAATCAGTTCAAAGCGTCTTTTTTGACAGGCATGTTAGTTTGTTGCTACTTGTCCTCTCTTTGGATGATTCTATATTAAACAGTTTCTTGTGCATTCCCTAATTAGCGATACATGGGCGTCTTCATAAGAGCTTTTAAAGAGCATAGCAGTGAGGAACATGCGTTCATTAACTATTGCGTGATTACTAATAATTCAAGTAGTTCCTGACTGAAGAAAGAAAATAATCCATGGTCTTTCAGAGCCTTTAGAAAAGGGCCATATTGTTTTTTAGTTTTTTCTAAATCATGTGGATTAAAGAACAACAGTAAACTAGACTTCTCTTGGGTGATTTGCTGCCACCTAAAGGTTAAAATCTGCTATCTATTGTACACTCTGAACATACTTTTATATATATAAATATACCTATATATGTATAAATGTTAAAAATTTATGTTTTTTTCACTTGTACTTGTACGTTCCATGGTATATTTATATATTAGTCATTGTAAAGTCTAATCACTTAAAGTCAGCTAACATGCAACATGCCTTCTTCACCTTCAAGAGTTAAACTGGGTACATTTAAATAAATATATAAAGGATATCAGATGCAAATATTTGAAATGCACGTTTTAAGTTGATGAAACACCAACTTTAAAATGAATGTATTATTATGATTAATTATTTATTATTTATTATTGTTATTATTATATTATCATTACAATATATAACATTGGCCACTTGCTTGACAGAAGCCATGTATGGCCATGACAATAGAGTAGCCTTAACGATACAAATGTTCCCAAAGGACAACATAAATAGCTTTAAAGACCAGAAAACCAGAAAACTGGTTAAAATTGTCTGCCTGACAAATTATCCCTAATTTGTACCTCAAATGAAAACACATTTTACAGATTTAAATATGTTCTGCTGTGTGGATTTAGTGCTTCAATGATTTATGATATATATTCAAAAGCTTGTCAAAATGCAGGACTGCTGCATTTTATATACATTGTAAATGAATCCCTTTTCTCCCTCAAGGATTGTCGGAAGGCATAAGAGGAGAAAGATATTTAAAATGAAGTCATTCTTGTTATTGCAGGAATTAAAGTATATTATGTTGTAGATGCCTTTTCTTTTGGCCTTTTGGTTGGCACATAGCTTGGCTCCAAGGCCATTTACGACTTTTTTTTCAGAATTATTCACTTGCTTAAAGCCAATTATATGGTCCTTGAATGTGTTGCTATTTTAGTCCGTATCGAGTTTCAAAGGGATAGTGTTAGAGGTGAACTTTGAAAATTTTCAACCTGACACTAAACCCAATTTTCCCATCACTTTCGGTTTAAGGAACTAACGTGGCAACAATTTTGGCAATTGGGCCAGTATTAAGCATGAACGCTGTAGCTTGTTATCACCACTGACAGGCTCAGATTTTACTTATCATGGAATGGAACTAATCCATGCTTTCTGAAGTCAAACACAACCATCTCTCCTCTCACCAGCTCTCATTTACACTTTTTCTTCCTACAACAAGTTAACACCCATGAGAATGATTCGTAAAAAAGGTCCAGGTTGACAAATCCTTTAAAATGTAAACATTGCAATTGATTTCTAAAGCTTTACTTGTAGTGGGACAGAGGCTTGAATTCCAACCATATAACAGACGCAATTCCTTAAAATGTCATAATTCAGAACATGATCCCCTATTTGCCCACTTCTCTATGTAGTGTGCTACCAAAAGCCATGGAACCTGCTGAGGCCCAGAATGAAGGTTGTTTTTCAGCACCACCTTGGCTAGGCTTACTTTGAGATTTTTCTCTTGGGCTCTCTGTAGGAGGGGAGGAATGGCAGGTACTCAAAGCATTTGAAGCGCTGGAAGATGGCGTTGCAGTAGGGGATGTCGTAACAGGACTGGTTAACTGTGTGGCCCGGTCCGTTCTCTTGGACCTTCTTACGCCAGCTCTTGATCCCCCGCTCTTTCTCACTTCCTTTGACCGGGAAACAACCAGCAAGAACAGTTTTGGTGGATATATCATGTGTCCCATATAACGGCTTCCTTTCGGGTTTAGTGTTTTTCTAAGCTTTAAACTTGCTTGGTATAACTTGCGTATCTCTATCTATCCTAACTCTATGTCTCAATAAACCCTTGGGGTTTTGTCGGTGGAGAATAAGTCAGGAAAATATTGGTACCAACTTTAAGCACTCTCATGCATTAGGTGGTATAGAGGAAGGGATTTGCCTTTACCTTATCAAGCTAACCCTAACCCTAACATTAACACAATACATGGTGATGGTGTTAGTGCCGCTTGTGTTGTGTGTACCTGGAATGGTGTTGTCCAAAACGAATCCGAGGAAACCTCCAATGAACATGTGGGTGGTAAAAAGCACCAAAATAACTTGGTCCAGCTCTTTCACTCCTGGAAGAAAGAGAGAAGATACATCAATAACAACAACACTTGTGTCACCACGAGAGTAGCCAACATTGAAACATATTAAAAGAATGGCAAAAAAAAACAGGGTGAGAAATGAACATTGGTAAGATCTTCTGGAACAAGACGGAAAAACAATCTTCCAGGCTCGACCATTGGTCTGGGCCAGCTGCTCTGCCAGGGGATACTAAATACCTAAGCCCTGGGTTCAGCACCTGGCTCATAAAGACAAAGGGTCTGGGTGTTAGGGAAGGGGTGGTCCGACTAGTCTGGACGGTTCCCCCCCTGCTGTACATATCCCGCAACATGGCGTTACATTATACTGTGTCCATCATTAAACGATAAACCAAACAAAATACTTCCAACTGAGACTGCCAAACTTTAAGACCACCGTGATATAGTCTCCTATGAATGAAGAAATACGGCTACTACTACTACTACTACTACTACTACTACTACTACAGTGATCAGATTAATGCATTTGGCCAAGTTGTCCCCCCAATATATATTATTTCTAAGTCAATTATTTATTTTAAAAAATAAAATATGACCTTGACATAGCCAACATGAAGAAAGTACACCTAAAATGCTATGCATATATATCTTCTCACTAGAGGAGAGCAGACCCTGGAACACTGTTTAATCAACACCTTTAATTCAGGGGAACCTAATGCCTATGAAGAAGCCAGATATGAGGAGTCCAACTACCACAGCTCTGACCCCAGAGAAACACATCTGCTCCTCCCTTCCTGACACCTTGGACAATTTTCAGTTTGCAAATAGACCAATATGGCTATAGATCACGCCATCTTCTGGGTGACTCGTTCTGTGCTCACCCACCTGGCCACGTGAGAATGCTCTTCATAGATTAAATCTCATCATTCAACTCCATCTTTCCATCACAACTTGTCTTTAAGGTATGGGCTGCATCACCATCTGGTATGAAACTCTTTTACTAATAACATATTTTATAGTTATATATGTTATAGCTACTAAGTTATAAAACTGTTCATTGTACTTCTCAAGATATCAAGTTTGTCACTCTTTTTGTTATACACAAAACATGCAAAAGTGGTGATCTATCATACACATCCTACATGCTTGTCAGTTATGGACACATTGGATTCACAATGGATCATATCATCATCATCATCATTCCTCTTCGTTCCTATAGGACATAAGAGGTCAATGAGCAGTCTCCATTGCATGTTGGGCCTCGCCCGTTGACAGGTTCATCTGTTCCAGCTCTTGCGTCACATTTCTGCGCCAGGTGGTTTTTGGCCTCCCAGGTTTCAATGGATCATATAGTGGTCTTCTAATTGTTTAAAAGTCATAATTTGTGTTGGTAAAAACACTAATGAAGCGCATCTTGCGTAAGAAGAACAGACAGCAAACCATTAAATAAAGCAAATAATAAAATAGACAGCAGAACGTACCAAATAACTGTTGAAATTATCTGACAAAGGTGTTAGAAGAAAGTGGGGGCTTTCAATTGATGGAGCACTGGAGGAGTACGATGAGAAAGAGTGCCTTGAGCTGGGCAGATTACAGAGCAGCAGCGGGTCGAGTCAATAGGATTGAGTGGTTAAGCTGCCGTTGACCTGCGGGCGCCAGACAAGTCCTCCTGAAGACAGACCTGAACTTTAGATTACAGGCTGTTCTTGGTTGGCTGGCGCATCACATGACTCCCAGGATCAAAGTCTGATGTCTGCGGGAGATTGAGGACTGTGGGAGCACATTGTAAGGAGTGGGTGAATGTAAGCTGAGACTTATTATTAGTCAAAACCATTAATTGGCTTATCTGTTTCCAGAAAGTAAGTACAAACGTCCCGAAAGTAAAGATTTATGGTTAGGGTTATTTGTTGGATAAGACGTTTATATAGGCCTGTCTGCGTGTGTGTAGGCCCTAAGTATGTGTTTGCAGGCCCTATGTGCGTGTGTGCTATGCTTGCCCACATCTGAGCATTTGTGTGTTTTGCTGTGTTTGTGTGTGGGCTGTGTATGTATGTGCATAGGAGTACCAGTGCAGGGATGTCGGTTAATTACTGTGTCTCTTAAAAAACGGATAGTTCAGTTTGGCTTGGGCGATATCAATTGTTTTAATATGGTAAAACCATAATAAGGTTTAAGGTTCAACCTTAAAAATATATATATATTATTGAGCCGGAGCACATTTTAAAGCGTCCGGTTCCAATGTGCAATGTGCTGCTATGCTTTCTTCTGCCGCAGGGTGGAAGCACTTGTGCAAATCGCATTGTTCCCCATTCTTGCTTCCTTCTTAACAAATCAAGTATAAGGCTACTTAGCACGTAAGAGTAATAGACTAGCGACAAATTACGACCTTCGTAAGCTTGCTTTTGGTAACTTTGTGTTAGTAAGCTAGGTTAGGACTAGCATAACATCCCCAGACCAAAATTGCATATGCGTATTAGTCTGGAACCTCTGTTTATTTTCAATTTCCAAGAGCAGACCACGGACAGGCATCCAACTAATTAGATCAACGGAAAATGTTAACTAGCACTGCGTGACAGAAAAATGGACAAAAGCATGAAGTGCAGTTGTTGGTTCTTCTTCGGTCTGAAACCGGTCTGATGAACATGCAACTGTAACATAGTTTGAGAAGGAAAGGAAAGACCAATCGTCATGTCTGACTCACATTGGAGCAGGCCTACTGAGTAGGTTAATGTTTATGTTAAAGGACAATTCAGGTATTTAGCACATTGAGACCCCTTTCTGGGTTGTCTAGGATAAAATAGAGTGGTGTACGCCGACATTTTGACTATTGGTCCTGTCTCGGGTATTTGGCTCATTTAGAATTGCCCTACCTCCTGTCCTTAAAAACCTGTCCTTAAAACAACCCTAAAGGTTTGTTTTCAGAAATGTGCAACTCTCCAACAGAGTGGTTAGTGGTGTTTGTTGATGTTCCAAATCAAGTATTGTAACGAAATACGGTTTCTGTCTTGTTTTATCGCACATTTATCGCCTTTTGTACATCCCATTGATTTCTGTTGGAAGTCTCATTGTTGGCCGGAAACTGAAAGGGGGGCTGTGTACGTTTGGTTGTAGTCTTTTTGCTCGGTTCTAGCCCTACTGTTGATACGGAGAACCGACCGAAAAGACTACAACCCTCTTCGAGCCTGCACGAGATGTCATAACTACGTCTTTCTGACCAATCGCAGTTTAAGGCCACCTGGGCTGTACTTAGGGAGGGGCCGCTCATTTACTCCCCCTCCACATACCAACTTGGTTGGTATTGCGCCTAGCCGCATTGGCTGCTGGGCGCAAGAAATGCAGCCGCCATCTTGGACCGGTCATACTCCTGTTGCGTAGCAACAGAAGACACAAGATGCCAGAGCACTGTGCAGCATATTCCTGCTCAAATCGGCGGACCATCGCAAACAGGACGCAGGGGATTACTTTTCAGGAGGAGACACAGTTTGGCATGGACAACCATCCTTCTGACTTGTTGCCATTGGTGGTGTATGTGTTTCACAAGTTAAGGCTGCACCACATTGCCAAACTCGCCTCTCTTGAACTGCAAAAAGGTAGCACGAGAAAGAAGCTCTGAAAAACAGTCAGGGGGTTTTAGCTCATACAAAAACTTGTATGTGCTTATATACAGATATCTAATGTATTCATGTATTGTTTATGTAGGCTATGTATATATTTTTATAAAGCCATAGGGTGATGACCAGACATCCCCGTTTTTGGTTGCCTGTCCTTGGTTAAATACAGAAAAAACGCCCTGTCCCTGTTTAGTTTTTAAGATACATTAGGTTAGGAAATGTCCCCCTTTTTGGGAATTATGTTCCCAGTTTTGGCTATATATGATATATGTATGACTAAATAGCTACATGTATGACCTTTGCAGCAAAATAAAACACAAATAAGTCTGAGAAGCGCTCCCATTCAAAAAGCATAGGTGAACATTTTATTCCGTGTAGCACAAAAAAAGTCAGACAATCATGATCCTGGGACACGATTCAATAGATTCAAACGTTTGTGTGCATGCACCTACCCGATGTCAAGTGGACCGGGTTGAATTCACTACGGGTCTCACTTCTCATATCCATCTTATCATCCATCGAATGATCAGGTCTAACAACGCGCCTGTGGACCTCCATCAGCATCTACAGACAGACTATATGACTTGAGGCACATCAGGTAGAGGACTCTCACCTGTGTCGATGACACCAGGGTTGGAGTTGAACCAGGTGGGTAGGACCAGGCCGCTGAATGTGGAAAAGCCCAGAATGAGAAGGTTCCTGGAGGAGTTCAGGTCCACGTACTGCATGTGGCGGAGACAGGCATTAATATATGAAAATAAATAATAATGACAATGATATATATATATATATCTATAGGCCTAAATGATATATTTAAATAGA
Source organism: Trisopterus minutus (assembly GCA_027122715.1). Taxonomy (NCBI): domain Eukaryota; kingdom Metazoa; phylum Chordata; class Actinopteri; order Gadiformes; family Gadidae; genus Trisopterus; species Trisopterus minutus. The sequence goes on along the minus strand of JAOPUD010000162.1, from coordinate 3,104,704 downwards.
CATTTCTATTTGATATACATATTGACAAATTATGTATATTATGATCCTCACCACTGCCACCACATCATACTACCAATAGTCAGAGGAAGGGAAAGTGATGGTAGATGTTTTTGGTAAGACAGATTGTTAAAAAGAGAATGTCAGGAAGGGAATGCAACAGGGCAGTGGAAGATGAAAAAATTGGGAAAGAATGCAAAATAATATGATTACACAGTAAAGAGACGAGAAGTTAACAGAGTAACAGGAAGAGCAGGGAATATCAAAAACAACCAAACATATTGACATAAAAAACACCATCATTTGGTTTGTTGAACTCCACTTTAAGCCTGTCTCGTCCGACCTGGTTTCTGTTGAGATAGACTGCCTCATTCCCCAAGTTATACATCATGTGATGATCAGCACCTACCACATGTTACCGTTCAAATATGTTCCAACTGAAATGTTTGCATTTTTATGAGTGTCGATGATGTTAGAAAATACCAGAGATATATCTTGGACTGGATGTGGTTCAAACTAAGTGTTAATGGTTCTGTTCTCACACTCTCAAGAGCTGAAATGAAATTATAATGGATTAGATTATATCGTCTTAAACTAGCAAGGTATCGTTTCTTAAACATTAGATCTTCTCTTCACTGTTTGGACACAGACAACACTATTGTGACTGGAGGAGTCCAAACAAAGTCTTAACGCTGTTCAAACAGAGAGAAACCTTTAATGTAAACAGCACTGAAGACTAGAGATCGCCACAACCTGCTGCTTTGAACACATGGAAATATCTTACAGAAGACAAAAGCCCTTCATTTTATGAAGCCTGCAGCGTCTATGTTTACATTTTACTTGGCACATGGCCTGGGTCTGTGAGCGTCCAAAGTATAGTTGATTCGTTCGACACCGGAGAAGCAGAGCCAACCAAACTATTGCACGAATGAAGCCTAGCAGTTGGTAGTGTCCAGGGGGGGCTGGTAGCCTGATCCATCCATCATCTGTCAGAATGGTCAGTACCACTTGGGATGTCACTATGTCCCAGTGCAGGGCAGAATTTGAAAAGGCTTTTACTAATCACACTCACAACTGATGGTAATATAGGGGCCCCTTAAATATTTACCTGAAGGTTGGATATTCCCACAGCTGCAATCATTCCAAACATCACCAGGAACATCCCTCCAATAACAGGCTCTGGAATGGTGATGAAAACCGCCCCGAATTTGCCAAAGATTCCCAGGAGAATCATCAGGATTCCCGTGGTCTGAAGAACTAGCCGACTGCCAACCTGAGACAGAACAGGACAGCAAGAGGGGTCAGGGGTCAGGGACGGGTCTCTGTTGTGGAAGGAACCCAGTACTGTGTTCCGATATTCATACTCACATGAGTACACTTAAAACGTAGTAAACCCATCCGCACTCACTAGCTGTGGAGATGAGTACGACTGCCCCTGCGGCTCGTCACCCTCCAAAAATATCCTGCTTTGACCGGTGAGCCCTTTACGTCTAGCAGCGATAGAAAGCTATATGGCTATAAAAGCTACAAATTACTCCATTAATGCAGGCTATATTTTTTGAGCTGAGCTGCTGGCTCAGCCTGGCTCTGCCTCAGCCTGGCTCTGCCTCTTCCGCTACGTGGCTAAGATGGCTGCCGCTGAGTGCGAAAAGTGTACATCGTTCCACACTCAGCATTTTGAACGTTTTGAGTGCACCATCCGGGGTTCTTTCAATACACTTATTTTCGCCCAATCATAATTGAACCGCCCTATGTACTCAAACTAAGTAAAGTAAGTACGGTAAGTATGGATATCGGAATATGCCACAGATAGTTCCCCAAACCATGATTCTCTTCAAACAGTATCAAACAACAAACGACCCTGTTTGGCCTCATACCTTTGAGCTCAAAGGTCACCAACAGAATTTTGGGAAAATATAATCAATAATAAATAAAAATAAAAAAAATAAGCTATAATAAGGACAGCATGTCAGTGGGCATAGTGTGATCTACTACAAGGGTCGGGAGCAGGGGTCTTCTAGGAGATAAGACTCTCAGTGGGCCCAGCAGTGGTTATAGGTAATAGAATCCCCTCAACCTCAAGTTGAAGGGATTTTGTGTTCTTCTGCTCTTTGTGCGCTTTCCGTATGGTTTCCCGTATAAAATCACTGATATTATGAACACACTCCTGTTTTTGCTCAGTATTTTGGTGTATGAAATAATGGATATTGTTTATTTGTACAGATCTGTTATAATTATTATTATTTAACTAAAAACATATGAATATTTTCACTACCATTGCCATTATACAGCCATTGTTATTGGTACCTTGGTACTGTTTCGAATGTAAACATTTTACATAACAGTTGGAGAGTGGATACCACATACAGTATGGTGTTTTCCCTGCTTTATCAATACAATTTAACATGTTACAGGCCATATCTTATAGGAGAGCATTGAGAGTTCAAAATACATAGAGAGCAGTACTAGAAAATTCACATTTCCAATCCACATCTGGATGTACTAGAAGTGAATATGAACGACAGCTACAAAACAGCAACAAAACTTTGGCAGGCCCCGTGAATTCATCTGTTGGAGTCTGGTGAAATTAAACACTGTGTGATCAACGGCACAAGTCTCTCTTGCGGAGGAGGTTATGAATCTCAACGCGACTAGACCTGGTTAAATAAAGGTTAAATAAAAAATTAAAAAAGATCATCGTCCGTAATGGTCATGAAAGAATCTCGTTCTAAAGACATTTTAAAAGGGCAATTGACCCTGTTGAAACACCCCCTGTAAGATGCGACCCTTTCCTTGCTGCATGTAACGCAGCATGATGAGCGGCTCTGACTGGTAGGTGCTTCTGTACAACCATAGCCCACCTTGGTGATTCCCAGCGCGGCGATGTTCTGGCTGTAGGACGTGGTGCCGTTCCCCGTGCCCCACAGCCCGGCCAGGATGCAGCCCAGGCCCTCCACCGCGATGCCCCGGTTGATGGCGTGTGTGGGTGGGGGCGGAGCACCAGAGAGGCGGGCACAGGCGTAGTAGTCACCGATGGACTCCATGGTGGAGGCCAGCACGCCGGCTGTCATCCCCAACACCGACGACACGCTGACGGTGGGCACCCCCCACTGACCTGGGGAAGGGGCAGCCCATGGGTGTTAGCGGTAACACACACACACACACACACACACACACACACACACACACACACACACACACAGACACGCTCAAAATTTGAATGACTGTTGTGCGTGCCTCCACATATCATCCGAAAGGCACAGCTACATGACGAACCAACAAACAACACATGGACAAACACAAATAACAGGCATACGCATGCACACACCACACACGCAGCTCCAGAAACCCTTAAGGGTTTGATTCTATGGCCTTTATAAAGTGTGCACACAGAGAAGAAACAACCCTGATGCATATAAAAACATTTTCACAAATGTCAACAGCCATGAAGTTTGAGTACAAAACGTTCAGAAAAAATAAACATCTTTGTACTTCAAAGGGACAACTGACACCCAAGGGAAAGCTCATTATTATCATTTCAGTGTCATATTGATATCATATACCCTGTGGCAGATTCCTTAGATGAACCTGACAATATACTGTTGCAGTTTTCTACAACCTAGAAAGTTTGATCCTTTCCCATCAGCCTCTCCCATGCTCCCTCTCTCCTGCTCTCTCTGTCTTTCTATCTCTCTCACTCTCTCTCTATTCCTCTATCTTTGGCTCCTGCTGTCTCTCATCCTCCCCTGCTGGCTTCCTCTCTCTCCCGCTGTGTCTCTCTTGATCTCTCTCGCTCTCCCTCTCCAACTGGCATTCTGACACGATGGGAGTGGAGGAGAAAGGTGTTGATGGACAGGCATGGGAGATCCTCAATTCTTGGAACAGTCATAAACATTTTGACAGCTGTGTATTCAGCAGGTAATGTAGCAAAGTGTAATTTAATAATAAGCTGAGCAACGAAGAAGAGAGAGAGAGAGAGAAAGAGAGAGAGAGAGAGAGAGAGAGAGAGAGAGAGAGACAGCTGTGAAGTGTATAACTAATGGAATGGGAACTAAAATTATGAGGTGGACACAGGAGAAATAGCCAAGATCAAATATAGATATGGATATAGAAGGATTGTGTAAAGTATTCCTTAATCAGACTTGGTTCTCTAACCTGGGTATTGAGCTATGGTTCTGGGAACAGGACTGCCCTAGGTTCTCTAACCTGAGTATTGAGCTTTGGTTCTGGGAACAGGACCGCCATTGGTTCTCTAACCTGAGTATTGAGCTTTGGTTCTGGGAACAGGACTGCCGTAGGTTCTCTAACCTGAGTATTGAGCTTTGGTTCTGGGAACAGGACCGTCGTGGCTCCTCTAACCTGGGTATTGAGCTTTGGTTCTGGGACCAGGACCGTTCTCTAACCTGGGTATTGAGCTTTGGTTCTGGGACAAGAACCGTTGTGGGTTCTCTGCGTATTAAGCGTTGGTTCTCGGACCAGGACCGTTGTGGGATCTCTAACCTGGGTAAGGAACACGGAACCACGGAGCACTGCTCACGGCGTCCAGGTTGATGTCGGTCCGGGCAGAGTAGCCGTACTGGTCCAACTTGGAGGGCAGCACCTCGAAGACAGTCAACAGGTAGCAGACCAACCAGCCACCACACATCCCGAACAAGGCCTGCGACAAGGGGGGGGGGGGGGATACAAGAGAGTCTGTTTTACTAGGCTGCTTTTATCTCTGCAGTGGTCAAGTAAACGTTTGATTTGTCTGTGTTTTCTTGAACCTAAAAGTCACGGGAACCTTCTAACCAAACAGGGTCAAATTTCAAGCACAACACATAGTTCAGCTCATCATGTTTCAGAAAGGCGGGATTGTTTTCGTTGAGAGATACCCCGTGCTTTTGACGATTAATGTTTAGAATGAGAATGAATAAATCCTCGACTTGTCTTTGGGAGTCCAGGGCAAGATTCAACAGCACCAAAAACCGAGCATTCACCCCCATAAGGTGAACATGGAACTTTGTGCTAGCTGATAGATAGGCCTATAGAAAGACCAACTGAAATGAAAGACCAACCTTTTCCATCGCACTACCTTTAGTAACATTGCAGACGTTTTTATCTCTAGCGACTACGAGTTTGGCTATGTTAGTATTATCGAATAATACCTCAACAAATCCTGCTCTTTGGAACTTATAAAACGTTTATATACTGCCAAATATGCCGGTCTTATGCACGTCTTTTCCCAGCATGGTCCCCGCGTTTACACTGTCCGAGGTAAATTGCGTGCTTGAGCTAGCACCCCGATTTACCCTCCTGGACCCTTCACATATTGGCGGTTTCATTCTGATGTAAATGCAATTAGACAGCTCCACGGTTCCAGGGGCGGGACTTGGGTAGAGGTGTTGCTGCGTTGTCTAGACAAGACAACGAGACAACGCGGCAATATCGACATCTGTACAGCAGTTCTAACTGGAGAGACCTGCTGACCATTATGCGTCCGAGCCCGACCGAACCAGCTTGGCGGTGTAAAAATGCCTATAGTTTCAAACCACCAACTTTTGGAGCACAGGGAAACTTTGGAGCACAGGGAAAGTGTGTGCTATGTTTATCCATGCTTAAACTGTCATTCATGACATTTTATTCTAGCCAATAAAGACAAAACAATGTAAATGTGGTAATGTACATTCTGTCCAAGTTGTGGGGTCATCAGCCCCCCTAGAACAAGGGATCTCATTAATTGGCAAGTGATGAAAGAAGGACCCAGGACAATTTGACCCAATTTGATGTGGCTCAGTGGGGATGTATTAGGTAGAAAATAAACCTATCCTTGAATAAACCTTAATCCTTGAGGCCCATGCCATGTTATTTTAGCAAGTATAAAAAAGTATAAAAAAACGAACTCACATGCCATCTCACATGCAATAATAGATACTGTACATGCAGTGGCTGAGCAATGAGTGCAAGCTCCCCTCTTACACACACACATCTATTGCTGCGAGAGGGCCATGGCCGGCTCCCCCTTGAGACAGAACTGGTACTGAGGGCCATGGCCAGCAGGACAGAGGAAGGACAGCAACTCTCATTATGCACAAATTTTTAATAATGGAGAATCTTTTTTTCAAAAATGTAAAAATATATTTTGTAATAATACGGTAATACGTCAGGTAATACGTTAACCCTATTTATCGACTTAATACCAGGCAGGACCCAACAATAGGCCTTACAATTGTTGTTTGCCTATTCAAGTAGCCTACTTTGGCTTGTTTTTAGCTGGTGTACCAAAGATAAATGAATAAATGTGTTGAATTTGACCTGGAATGCACCCTTCCATTTGGACTTTTTCCAATGTAAACGCAGGTTTATGAGCCAGAAGGTTGTTAAGCCATATCACATGCAATCACTGAGCACCATAGTTTTTAACCCTGAGCTAACCGTACAAATAAAGGCCCCGGACAAGTGTGATACACGGCAAGGAGTCATGTATGCAGGTGATACTCACGGAGAACAGTTTGAAGAGGGGATACTGAAAGATTGTCCACTTCTTGTCCTTGTAGGTAATCATGGGAACGTTGACCTTGCTCAGATACTGAGAGAACAGAAGAATCAAACCCACCGTTCTGTGTAGAAAAAACAATTTAAAACCATCAGAGGAAGAAGAAAAAACAATACAATCCGTTGTTAATGCGACACATAATTATTATAACACACAGATCACATTGTCATGTGATCTGTGTGTTATAAATAATTCAAACATTTGTGCAGATGTTTTGTATACAATGTGTCTGGATTTGCTTTTATCATTACTGGACCAACTCAACACATATACAGTAGTAAACAGCAATCAGTTCCAATCAGAAAGTACTGCAGTAAATACTGAGATCCTCCTTTTAAGAGGATTTAAACTATTATTTGTCCTAGGATGCACCAAAACAAACTGCATTGCTGCACCATTGTTTTTTTTTATTGCACTGTTACTGATAAAAACAAATGCAGTTCCAATGGAGGCTTGAGTTTGACGGAAATGAGTGGCATGCCGTTAAAAATATCAATCAAATCATCAAAAAAGACTAACTATGAGCCAAGTAGCACTCATTTGAGCCCAGTATCAACTGTGGCCCTAGAGGTTGAGAAAGTGAAGATGGTTCTAAAAGAACAGAGCTGCATTGAGAGTGATGGCCCTGGTACAGTACAGGTAAGAAAGATGTGGGCGGGTAGCGTCAGCCCTGATGGTATGATTGGATCGTCACAAAACGAATTGAACTGCCTACGACATATGCATAACATTATGTTTGTACCTTGATTTATATTTTGTGTTTAACTTTCCTTTTCTTTTAGATTTCATATATTTTGATACACGCATGCATCTTTTTAAAAATGTTGTGTTTTTTTCAATAGATATTCCAGCTGAGCATCTGGAATAAAAGATAAGTACAATTGGTCCCATTGTAAATCCATATAAAGACTGGTATGAATGAAGGGACGGGACTCACAAGGCTGCAATGCCCCAGTGGGCGCCGCACTTCTTCCCAGCCTCGATGAACAGCGACAGGCCAATGAGGTTGATGGTGGGGGCGATGGCCAGTGGGCCGATGAAGCGCAGCACCAGACCCACCAGTCCAGTCAGGCCCAGGACCACCTGGAGCAGGGACGACACCAGGATGGCCCCCTGGATCTTGGGACGACAAGGCAGATGGGACAATACTGAATGTTTTTTCTTCTTTTTTTTTACCTTTTTACATTTTATGCATCACGTATGCATTTCTTTTTTTAACAATAGCAGCAATCGATAGGTCAGCAAGGTCAGTGATCGGGTGGAGATTCCCAGTGGAGATTTCCAGTGGAGATTCCCAGAGAACTCATTGGTCATATGGACATGCAGGTCGGAATCATCTTTCTGGTACACATTATAATACATGATGATTTTCTGCATGATTGTCCCTCTCGATACTGGGATCTCTAACTCATTGTAAAAATGTATTTAATCATCAGGCAATAATGAAACGTTGTCTTCTCCAGATAACAACATAATTCATTTGAGTTCTCGAGAAAACCACGTTTTTCCCGTGATAACAAAATAGAAGTCAAGTGGCCTGTACCTTACTTTGCTGTATGCCCATGATGCCGATATCAAGGGAAAACATTGAATAGTTGTCCCCAGATAACAATAATATCTTATTGGAAAAACAATGTTTAGCTCGAGATAATGAGATAAATAAGTCAGATCTCGAAAAAACAGGGGGTCTCAAATAAATAAATATAAACCGATGGCATCTAAGGGTTTCCATATCTGCCATATTTTTAATCATCATAATTATTCTCTTCATAATTTCGAACTGTAGTGTCCTGTCATTTCTGATGTGACACCCACAATTTCCATCTGGAATTAATGAAGTATCATCTTCAGTCCTTTTGGGTCAAAGAGATAGCTAAATACTTGTAAATCTCCATTATATTATTATTATTATTATTATTATTTATAACAGCTTACTGACAGGATTAGCCTCTGCCCAACCGGCGTATATCAAGTAGTTATACCATGGTTTATGTTAAAAAGGGTGTAGGTTAAAAAGTGATATACTACACCTATAAAGACGTTCCAGTCTAAATGCCTGAAGGCAGTTCTAAATGAATGCGCTGACTCAAACGCTAGTCGGTAACCATGGCAACGGGGACTAAGAAATGTTATTTCACAGTTTATTTAGTACAACGGACAGTTATAACAATCGCAAGACAGACAAACATGAGTGACTTTTGAGATTTAATATGTATTCATTTCGTAAGTGACCATGGTATAAGCGGTGAGAGGTGTCCATTATCAGAAATAAATGGACTTTACGGAAGCAACACGGTTCACGCCTCCACTTCGTCCACTTATTTCTGATAATGGGCACCTCGTCTGGCATTATCCCTTACATACCTCCCGTAGCCGGGTCATCCACAACTGATCTGGGTCCTCCGTGGCCAACGGTGTGGTAGTGTTGCCTGGGTCCATGGTGGTGGGTCCAGCGACTGGGCACTGCCACTTCGGGAGGGCCAGGATGGCCAGAGTCGGGGTGATCAGGCTGAAAGTACCTCCCTGGAGGATAGGTAACCTGGAGGATTGATTTGGTTGTAGTCTTGGTGAGCGATTATAGATTGAATGTTTTCATTTTTGGAAAGACATGGAAAATATGAATGATGATGTCTCCTCATTTATTCATCCTAGGACGTAGAAGGTCCTTTATTGCAACTGTACGTCCCAAACAACCAAATTCCTTCACAGCATTGTGGTTTTTTGTTACTTTAAATAGTGGTCTTTGGAACGTTAAAAGCCATTGAAATATGAAACATTTGCACATGTGCACGCATGTGGACTCACGGCTCTAGCATAGCATCATGCATTGTTAAAGTAAACTACTGTTACGAGCAGGAAGGTCATGTTTTTCGAACAAGAAGGCTAGGTCGCAAGTTGTAGCAAACCCTTGGCAAGCCAAGTTAATAACCCGCCATCACCCCACTGTGCTATGTGTACCTTAGCTTTCCTGCAGTTATAAAACAGGGATTTTTCCTTGAGCGTACAAAGGATTTCACAAGCAAGAAACACCCAAACCCACGGTTTAAGTTTACAAGCATGTGTGTTTGTGTGTGTGTGTGTGTGTGTGTGTGTGTGTGTGTGTTAGTGTGTGAGGGTGAGTGTGAGGAAACATCTGTGTGAATGTGAGGAAACATCTTGTGTGGTACAGCCATATATGCCATACGGCTGCTGCAAATGTGTCACCTGGTCCCAATGGAGGTCTGCAGCAAGGTGCACAGCCCCGACACGAAGAAGATGGTGGAGATGAGATGGCTCTTGGCCGTGTTGTTGTCCCCGATGCAGAGGGGCTCTGCTAGGATGAGGGGCACAGCGATGATCCCCCCGAACGCCAGGATATAGTGCTGGGGGCAAGACGAGAGATGAGGAGAGGTCTGGAAGAACAGGACGACACACTTTGATAGGCACAGACAGCCACACACACACGCGCCTACACGCGGCTACACACACACACACACACACACACACACACACACACACACACACACACACACACATAAGCATGGCTGTACTAGGAAATACCGTTAGGGGCCTGTGCCTCTCATGCCTGTAATAATCATTTTGGCCCCTTCGTTAATTTTTGACATTTTCTTGACATGTTCTTGGTTTACGTTGGCCCTCTTGCAGCTGCGCGCTGTTAATGTTTACACCCAAAAATGAAAAATAAAACTAGTTGCGATTGGCCAGTGTCTGCCCATTCCCAGAAACCACACGCAGCACATATCAGACACCCGGGATGAAACAGAACAGGAAAAATATTTTAGGTCTACATCGAGGGCCCACCGATGCCACAGTCTACTCAGGATTTGTCATGGTATGCCCGATGGCTCGTACACCCCTACACACTCTCCTCCCCCCAGTAGTTTATCCTATCCGTTGATGACAGAAATAAATGTATTGTTACATGAACTTACACAGCAACATGAACAAGTAGTCGTCATAAATTGAAATGTGTAAATAAACCTATTTGCCAGGACATTTGTTGGCCCAGAGTTGTTCCCAGGCTATTGCTGCTTGCTTTCACATTCATGAGTGCAGAGGTCATCAAACCTCCACCCTAACTGCTAATCTGGACAGGAGATAAAATGTGCTTTATGAAGCGACGCTCAGGAAGGGACGTTTGGGGAGCTGGAACTGATGAAAGAGCAGGTGATTCTGATCTTTGGTGGAATGCACAGATCGGATGGGTTCATCATCCGGTATTCGGTGGCCTGTGTGTGTCGACGTGTGTGCGTGTCTGTACGAAAGTGTCAGGAGGAATTACAGCTATTTAAATCAAAATAGCATACATTGAAACACAGAACAGATGCCGACTGGCGTGCCTTTATTTAGATTTACAAGCCTTTTTTGGGGGGGTGGGGGGGTTTCCTGTCCGGCTGCTGCGTATATCAGAGACGGCCAGGCGGTGGTAATGTGTGTCAGGGGTGAAGGGTGAGGTGATTCCTCGTTGGAGAGGTAGGGTTCAGAGCACCTCATCCTGCCCGCCGATACGGAGCCGTCAAGACGGTGGCGCGGGACGGCCCACACTCGCGCACTCGCGCACACACAGAGGGCAGTGCGCACACCCTCTCACACATAAACACACACACACACCCACATACACATATGGACATTCGTCATGCATGGCGGTGCATTTGAGACGACGCGGCCGAAGGACAGTGGTGATTGATAACCCCGCTTGTCTTCCTTACAGCGCCTGCGATGGAATAACGGAGAGCACCAGAGAGCACTGGCGTCAGGATGCTTTCCTCAGGTCGGCAGTCGTCGCACCTCTTCCTTCATCGTCCACGTTGAAGACGGGGCTAAGCGACCTGCTTGTTGCAGCCAGAAACGACTGTGGCAGGGCGACCGCCCACCGGCGCCCAGGGGAGGCTTTCACACTTGACAAGAGTGAAGGATCAGGTGGAGGGAGGAGGGAGGAGGGAGGATGGAGAAATGCAGAGCAGATGCTGATGGGGCGGGGGGGGGTTGCTCTGTTTAGAGTTATGCAGCTTTTTTGATCAAGCTGTAGGCGTTCCATATATCAGGCACACCGCAGACCTTTGCCGTCAGCTGAAAGGTTTAAGGTCAGGTGATGTAGTATAAAGAGAGACAGGATACCAGGGTTAATGTATTATTTTAGACTTTGTTTACTTTTTAAATAATTCATCAATTGATGATACATGGATACAGGGCAGGTTGGCGAATTATTGACTGGCATTAAGTTTCGCAACATCAGGGAGGAAACATTGCACAAAGATTAATGTCATCATTTATATAGGGTTCACCATCAAGGCTTGGCAGCTCTGGCAGCTCTGTGAAAAGGAGGAGGAGGAGGTAGAGGAGGAGGAGGAGGTAGAGGAGGAGGAGGAGGAGGATGAGGAGGAGAAGAATGAGGAGGAGGAGGAGGAGAATAAGAATGCTATACTTTATGAATCCCTGTGGGGATATCCATCAGGGCACTTTCCCTGCTGAATGCCAAAACTGACGGGGCGCTCGTTAAACACGGTCTTGGCTAGCTCCGGTGGAGCTGCCAGCGTTGATTGAGTAAGCTTGACGTACCCGTTCTGCTTCGCCTTTAAAGTGCCAAGAGCAGGGTTACAGAAGGACAGAGGGGGCAGGAGAGGGGGAACAGAGGGGCAACCGATGGGGAGGAGTTACCTGGAATCCTAGCAGGATGCAGAGGTACCAAGGGGGCCGGTCGTTCAGGGAGTACACCAGTTCCAGACCCTTTCCAACCTCCTCCTGCTCCTCCTGCACCTCCACCTCCGCCTCCTCTACCCTCGGGGGGATGCCGGACACCCCAGTGCTTTCACTCCGTAGCTGGTCCTCAACCTCAGGGCCCTTGGATGATTAACGAGGCAAGAGACACAGACATAACAACACCATAAAGACGGCTCATAAAGTATGTCCATTGTTCCGGCCTTTGTTGTTTTATTGTTGTTATCTCAACTGTTATTTCTTATCATTGCTTGTCTGGCTTGTGGGGGAATCGAACAGTGTTTTAGCTCACACCGTTTTGTGTTTGAAAATGACCCACTCATTGTGTGTGTGTGTTTGTGTGTGAGAGAGAGAGAGCATGCATTAATATTGACTTGACACACTTTGGGACACATGGACATCGTTCATTGGAAAAGGTAATTTTAGTGTTCTGGAGGCAACCCCAGCCATGTGGTTTGAGGTAAGAAAGCACTTAAGCAATGAAGTAAAAGTGTGACTGTGAAGTTAAGTGTACCCTCTACCCTTCAATCAAGCAGGCTTGACTTTCTACGTTTCCTTTGGCGAAAGCCCTTTGTCGGATAAAGCCAACTCCACAAGTTATTAAAATGTAGTTATTGAAGTCAACTGAATGGCTGCATATTCAAGTTGGTCTCGTTGATAGGGTTATGCTGGGATGATGAACAATCTGCCCGCTGATGCTTTACTTGCTGTGGTGTACATGTCTTGCCCTGCTCCCGTTCAGACAGATTTCCAGCAGACCTGGCCCGGGTCACACCATGTCAGACCGTTTATCCAACACGGGCCAATGACTGAAGACAGGAACGAGCACAGGGACAAGAGCTGTTCACACAATTTCCTAAACAACAAAGGGCTGCCATTCATGTGTCACACGTTTCTATGCTCTGATTGGTTATAGATCTATCCAATTGCAACCAGAAGTTTCCTTTTTTTTTCTGAGCCCGTTGATATGACTCTCAGAGTCACTGAGAGGTCCAAACAAATACGCAAGAGTGAATGTGTGTAATGTCAGACTGTGATAGGCTATGTGATCTTGTTGTTCATCGACACCCCTTTCTTTCATCTTATATGCACCGTAGACTGCATTTGCGTGTTTGCAAAAATTATTTATCATCAGTATTTAAGAATCTGATTACTTAATGCTGGCTACATGTAACTACATTATCACATTATATCTCAAGTATCTCGAGTTCAGAGTCGAAAGATATTTATTTTCAAGCCATCTAGCCTGCAATATATTTGTACATATATCACAAGGGTTAGGGTTAGAGGGTGGTGGACCCTCTCCCGGGAGTTCTTCTGGGAGGACTGTTATTTTGGGTCGACCTACCCATAAAACGTGTAGGTTGTTGTTTTATTGATGGACACTGGGCTCAGGCTACCTCAATCACAATTTCAAACCCCTCCCCCTTTGTTCGCAGTGTCTTCATTAAACAGTGATCATCAAGAGCGCAACAAAAATGACTTGGGATAAGATACAAATTGCACTTATTGTATGTTGTACGTCCTGGCACATAATATACCCACTAATTGTATGTCGCACTTAGTTATAGTACTTACTTGTGTAGCATCTTATCCTAGCTAGCTTTGTTGTATACAGGGAATGGGTTAACCTAGCGTTTGTTAGTGCTTTGCACTTGGTTCTATGAATATCCTTACTGTACCATCAGCAACATATTGTTCCACCTTCTTCTGACGTACTTATTGTAAGTCGCTTTCATTGAAAGCATCTGCTAAATGCCCTAAATGTAAAATGGACACGTGAGAGCCAATAAAGACAGGCTCTTCAGGAACACAAGGGCACAAGAGGCCCCTTGTAGAGCCTGCAGTCTCATTTAAACCTCATATTACTTTACCATGGAAAGATTGTGGTGGGTTGGCCTGGGCCAAAATGCCAGGGCCAGTTTTCTGTCTAGAACTCCAGATCTGCCACTTTGCCGTAGTACAACAATACTACAATCAAGAAAGCCATTACTCACTACCAAGGCCAGCTCCTGCCTTTCTCCTCTCATCCCCTCTCCCCTCTCATTTCCTCTCCTCTCATCCCCTCTCATTTCCTCTCCTCTCATCCCCTCTCCTCTCTTTTCCTCTTCTCTCATCCCCTCTCCTTTCTTCTCCCCTCTCCTCTCCTCCCTTCTCCTCTCCTCTCCTTTCCTCTCATCCCCTGTTTCCTCTCCTCTCATCCCTTCTCCTCTCCTCTCCTCCCCTCTCCTCTCCTCTACTCTCATCCCTCGTCTCCCTCTCATCGTCCCTCCTCTCCTCTCATCCCCTCTCAACTCTCCTTCCTTTCCACTCTCCTCTCATATCCTCTCCTCTCCCCTTCTCCCCTCTCCTCTCCTCCTCTCCCCCTCTTTGTTCTTCTCTCCTCCTTCTACTGATGCTATCATATTGGTATTATGTGGAGATTGGATATCACAGCGCAACTGACATCTTTACATTTGACAGCCGTTTGTAGCACTTGTTATGAATGATATAATGCCACAAGCAGTGTTAGAAGCACCAAATGGATGTTAAGAGGGGTGCCCTGGCAAACAACAGTGAGTTATGAGTGACCATTTTCATTGGACCTCCTCTTTTTACAGGGGCAGAGAGAGTGGCGACAAGGCCTCACCTGAGTTATTGACTCGAGGTCGTCTAGTCCATAGGAACCAGATGCGTTGTCAGGAGAGGGAGAGATCACCGTGGGATTCGTGGAACAGCAGAATTAAACTCACGGAAAAAGTCTGGATGACCTGCTAGGCCATCGCAGGGCACTTGGAGCCTGCCAGAGCCCGTTTTATCATTCACCAGTCAAGGGGCGCCCAGTCTGGTGCCAAACGTGATGGTTATGTTGGGTCTGGTTGTTCAGGCCTTAAATCCCTTTCTAATGACTCCCTTTGCTTGCTGGTAAAAGGTGTGGATTTCGAGCTGCGGATGATAAGGTTGAGGAAGAATGAGAAAAAAAGTGAAAGAAAGTGAAAGCTTTGGCCATGTTGGTTTTTGACATGTATAGATCATATCAACGGCAGACCCGCTGGAAAAGAGTGCATTCTATGCTTTCTATTATAATCAGTCAATGTATTAAATCACAAGAATAAAAAATCTCACTGATACAGTAAGCATGATATTGTATTGATATCGCAGTGGGGGAACCATTATGTGATTCATTTGTGTTTTAAAAAGGACTGCTTGTCGTTTGTGAAACTGTGAATATGATATAATAATGTGAAACACATGTAAGCATGTCGCTGGGCAGTGGCTGGTCGCTAGTACGGTAAAGTCTGCATTATTTATTCACAGAACTCTGAGTGAAGCAAGAGAACCGACACACGTGAGACTAGGGTTAGGATTCAACTGGCATTCAGAAATCCTGTTTCAAATCCATCAGAACTTGTGATTTTTGTGGTTTAGAACGTATACGTGCCGTTTGACCTTGAATATCGCCAAGTGCATGCTGGGAAGGAGTGTGTGTGTATGTGTTTGCGTGTGAAACTTTAATAGTTTCCACCCAAAAAAAATAAATTCTCTCAGGGAAGACAGTTCACACCCCACGCTGAGGAAAGTTGCAGTTGCCAGTTTCTTGTACTCTCTCTGTGAAAAATCTGAAGTGGACTGTGAGGATGTTTGGAATGATGTCCATGAGGAGTTCTGCACGATCTGCAGGACAACACTTTAAGCATGGAGCACACTGGCCCAACCGTTGGCCATCTGAAACGTTTGGGCAGACTCAGACGAGTTTGGGAACAATTCTTTTCGGTGTGTTCAGCTGTGATGGAAGCTTTTGAAACAGCGCGGACGGTGCCTGGTCCGATTCAACACGCAAAGTGTGAGAGCGTTGGCGGTCTGAGGATTGGAGCCATTGGATAGTCTGATTGGTTGATGCTCCTACACACTGACGCTGATTACACTGATTCTGTTAGCAGTATCCTCAGTAACCTGCGGCAGTAACCTTTATAGCTGTAAAGGTGCCGGTACTTGTGAGTAAAAGCAGTTTTTTGCTTTGGTAAATGCCAACTAGTATGTTGATACCAGTAGTCGATTATTGCCACCAGGTTATTCTACTAGTAGATTATTTCCAGACTCTAATTAAACACATTTGTAATTTAAAAAAAAAACGTCAAATGTATTCTTAAAATTTTATGATCAACTAACGCAGAATGTCAACAGTTCTTTGTTCTTTGAAACTGGGCAATCTGATGACATTACTTTTGCACTAGAAGTACCTTGGGACATTAAGAAGTAACCTGGGACAGTAAACCTTGGGACAGTTAATAGTAACCTGGGACAGTAAGAAGTAACTTTGGGCAGTTAGAAGTACCTTATAAGGACATGTAGCAGTAACATTATATATTCACAGTTGTAATAAATATAATTATAGTTGCCCATTGGTTTGAGTCTGGGCTGTGTGTGGACCCCTTTATGTTGAAGAACCGATGTCTGTCCATCTCTCGTATGCTCAGAGTCCTCACATGTAAAGTTGGGAAGTTCTTGGAATAGACTTATCATCAACATTTATTTGTAAGATAAGGTCGCATGACTGTCTTTAGTCCCTCTTAAGCCGTGTGTTTCAAATGGGAGATTTTTGAAACACATTGCTCCCATTGGAAACACATGGCTTCAGAAGGAATAAAGACAGTATTCAAAAAAAAATACGTTATATAACCAGCATCCACATTTCAACATGCATTCAAAAGTTAATTCTGTCAATCTTTTTTTGCTCTGAGCAGCAACTGCATAAGACTATTTTGTCTTCCTCCACCTTCCTCCAGCTAATGGGAGCCATTAGAAAGGGATTTAAGGCCCAAACAACCAGACATATATG
>JAOPUD010000162.1:2787778-2802022 GCA_027122715.1 Trisopterus minutus | reverse complement strand
CACACACACACACACACACACACACACACACACACACACACACACACACACACACACACACACACACACACAGACTGTGACAAGCCTCTCATTAGCCCTTCATTCAGCGATGAACTCTACTCTGAGTAGGGTGATTTTTTTTTTAATAATATTATTATTGTATATAGTATTTTTATGCTTCACATGCTCTCTGTATTCATTTTGTGCTGAACTTGTTGGTATTTTGATCGAAGGAGAGTCTACCCTTTTTTTATTGATTTCCAATATTGTTGCGCTTTTCCCCACTTTTTTCAGTAAAATCATTGGCATAATGTGAACTGATTTTGCAGGAGTTATTGTTATTGTAAAAGGTTAAAACCTTTATCTTGTTTGTGCACCAATCCAAAGGATATAGGGTCTGCAGCATAATAAGTGAATGAATTAGACATTACATTGATCTGAGGTAATAATGTATACTATATGTACATAGAACAAACTGAAGAAATATCACAGGCAATAGTTGCTTGTACCTGGTTTCCATCATGTGGACAAATTAATGTTACTAAACATCAAGTCATTTGAAAATTAAAAAAATACCATACAATGTGTACCGTTGTTTTGAAATACTTTTTAATGAATAATTACATTAGTAATTACATGAGTATCAAAATCGGTTATGCTTTACTAATTATATATTCTATTATATATTTGTTGCCGTGTAGAATTTGGCATGAAATGTCAAACACCGCTTACTACATTTGGAAAGTGAGTTTGTAGAAAGCCAGCGTCTAAGGCGCTGGGAAAGATATTCTATTATCTATATATATATATATATATATATATACAATATTATATATTGGTTGGGGTGACTCCCCAGCCAAGGTATTTTCTGCATGATACGTGTTGGCATCCTTAATCTAGATATCCTTAAGTTACCCCAACCTGTCTTAAAAAGGGTGATGTAAATACGATTTTACAGTTAAAAGCAATACTTGGAAAATAAACTCCAGTAAAACTCACTCGCTACGTTGCTCCCCAATTGAGGGGTTGCGTTCACGAACCGGTCATTGCCAAGTGATGGCAGGATGGATAGTCGAGCCAATCGGGGAAGAGAGACCCAGATTGGTAAGAAAGGAGCCTGGAGCCAGCCGTCTAAAAACTGTTCACATTCGAAGGCGGTCAGGCAAAGATAAAATCTCGCAAAACATGTTACCTAAATGTTACATGTTACCTAAAAGTAGGCTAGCTCCTTTTGTTAACAAGGCAAACAGAGGTGCCGCCCCTGCATTTAGTTATACTAATTAGTTCAATATCACCTTCCTTTGGTTCAGCTCACCTGTTGCAACAAGGGCTTCATTTGGATCAGTTCAGTTCCTCTGTTGCGCAGGTTACGAAGACATATCGAAGCTAAACGAAACAACTTCTCCGGACTTGCTGTGAGTAAGGCCAGCTTTTAACATTTGTTTTATAAAAGTATTATGTATATATATATATATATATATAGTCATAATTAACCTGTCGTTACAAACAAAAGTCGATGAGTACATTTTGAATAGTTTATAGGTTAATGTTGTCTGGTAACTTGAAATGGACTATTATTATAATCTAGTTTAATGAGTACAATAAACGTTCTGCTCTAAAAAAAAATATAGGTGTAGATGCATTCCAAAGATTGGGGAGATTGAATATTAAGAATTAACTGTAGATGAGGTGATTGCTGCACATAATGGAAAAAAGCACTTATTTGAGCCCTGAAACGAATCTCCTTCTATTCCTTCACAGGTCAACTATGAAGAAGAAACTGCAGTTTTTGAGTCACACAATTTAAATATGAATAAGAAAGTAAGTCAATTACTTTACTAAGTAAATAGGTTTTTATGGGCATATTCATGTTTGTCTTCCTGGTTGGTTGATTCAACCTGTATGTGCAGGTGGATTTGAAAATTAAGGGTTGTGTTGGAGCATGGGCAAATTGAGCCTTCAGTTTGAAATGGCTGTTTTGCAAGTAGTGTTGCAAGTATAGGTTCTGGTGTAAATCTAGAGCTGGAATTATGTTGGTCTGTTTTCACGCTACATTCCTGAGATCTGCATCTATATAACAAAATGAGTCCTGCCTTACAAAAGAGGGATGTGAATTGAGTGACCTGAGATTCATGCCAGAATACAGTGGTGTGTGCAGTCTACACTTCTGTTGACATTCCCCCTGAGGTGAAACCAAGTGTTTAATCAGCCCGTGACATCAGCTGCATGAATGTCCTTCAAGATAGTGACAGGGATTCTCAAAGCTGAAACACCAAGATGTGTGAGATTTATATATAATCTCCCCAGCTGGAGATGTGCATGAGTTCAGTTGAAAAAAGGTCCCGGTTGGGATCTCTCTGATCCATCTTCCAGCTTCAGCCTCGTCCAATACTCAGCCTGAGCAAGGCTTGCGTCTTGGTGCTGGAGTACACAAGTCCTGTCCCTGTCCTCGGGCTAATTAATGAAAGCTGCATGTTTTTTCTGTGAAGGCTTCCCAGTCAGGAGACTGCTTGACGTTGAGTCGATCTTATAGTTTAGGAGGTTCAGAGTTTGAGTTCAGGTTATGAGTTTGAGGTTCAGATTTGTTGTGAGACAACATGGTCGTTTTTTTATTTGTACAACGGTTCCCCTTATTTATATGGTTAATTGGTTACTTTGTAGATGTAGGGATTTGCAATGGATAGTCACAATGAAATGAATCGTGCAAAAAACAATAGCCACAAACTATTAGATCACCCCAAGGTAAGTCTGTTGGATGTGTCTTGAAACCTGAAGATAATGGAGGGACTACAAGATCTTCCGTCCTTCTACTCAAGGTGAGGTGCTGGTTATTTTGTTATTGATGGCTTGGTTCTTATTGGGATTCCAGCTGGAAGTTCTGATGTTTCCTGCAGAGAATGGACGTTAGGCAGTTTGTGAACCTATATATCTGTGGATGCATGGAGTGTATGCATGGCGTAAGGGGTGTGCAATATGACGATATTGGATTTTTGAATGATACAGTGAACAATTGGTATTTGGATGTTGAGTCAGGGAGGACATCTGACAGTACGTTCAGGATTAGCATTTGCATAACCTCACCATCAACGAAAGTACCCCATTTCTATCAATCATCTGTGGTATTTTTCCTAAATCTTGGTCTACTTCACACAGACCATTCATAAAACATACTGACACTCACGGCCTAATTGTCTTTCGCAATTTCACTCAAACGTTTTCGATACTTACTTTACCTGAAGACAAGATTTTCGCTGCAAAACCAACTGTGCTCTACTTGCGTGCAAATTTGAAAAGGCTGCAAGATAATTTGCCGGACAACAACCCAGCACCTGTCGGTTAAGTATAATTTAACTATTTTATTTACTATTAACTCTGCTAGTTGGTACTTTTAACATGTGTCAATTCTAAATATATGAGCCGTTGTGGTGACCCACAATTGCTGTGTGAGACATTCACCAAGGGACTGTACCTTTAAGGTAAACAGTTCCGGTTAACGACAGTTCTGGTTAACGGCAGTTTCGATTTGAACTCATGTGCGAGTAACACTCGTTTGTTTTGAAGTGGAGAGTAAAGCTGACTCGACCCATCTCCGTCTCTTGTCTCATCATTTACGTAACTCCACACCGTGATACATTTTTCGAATTTAAACTTTACCAAATTGCAAGGAATTTGTTTTTACACCATTTTCTGAATCGTAATGTAATTAACAGATCGATAATGGACCTACGTCGTATGTATTTGAAATGGTAAAATGTAGATGGTCATAATGTCACTGGTTCCCTTTTCTCCTGGAGACATTGCCAATGGTCAAAGAAGTCCTCCATAACCGTGAGTTCAGTGCCCTTTCAGTACTTCATGGGTAGAACTTACTGTTATATTGATGGCTGTCCAAGGAGTCAATATGGTTATTGGAAAAAATAAAGGCTGCCTTAAAACTGAAATGCCAAGCACTGTTTTGAACAGTGTTTTCACTTTATCTAGTGTATCTTCTTATGCATTTTAGAGTGGGAGATACTCCAGTACTTGTGCTCTCGGACCTGTGTGATGAGTGAACAAGAGTGAAGTCCAGTACAGGTGAGTGTTTCATATTGATATCTACCGTATTTGCCCTTATTCATATATAGTAGTATTTATGATGACCTTCTCAATGTGCTCTCTGCAGAGAGGTAGGAGATGTAGAGGAAGATCTGAACCAGGCTCAGCATTGTAAAGCCGGGGACAAGAGGATAACATCACACATCGACAAAAGCTTATCTCAAACACCAAAGGCCCGGAGGTTCTTTTTAGGTTATTGTAAAGGAGATTTTCTTTCAGATTTTAATCCATTGCTGTGTTGCCAAAGCTGGGATTTGAGGTCATTCAGGTTTGGGGTCGGTATGTGTCATGACCTATTTTGGTTAATGTTGGTGTTACCAGTATAGTTAATACATTGCTCAATACTTCCATTTATAAACAGGATTTTTTTGTTTGTTAATGTTGGCTACCCCTTTACAAATTAAGCACAAATGCGGAAGTTGTGCAGGTTTTTACCAGACCAGGCTGTTTACCAGACAAGGAGACCAGCTTGTTACAGTCTAGGCTGGTTACCAGACCAGGCATCTTCGGTTGCGGGCAACTGATTGGAGGATCTGTGGTGGAGGACCTGACTGGGGTACAAATGACACCCAGATTGTAAAGTGATCGTCACTCACTGTCTCGTCTGTTAGTGTGGCCATCACTTCTGATCAAAATTAATTTTGAGAAATGGTCCCTGCGTTAATAGGGCTGTAGGTGAACAGGATTTATTCACTCATTTTGTCACAAATTATAGTAAATATGTCTGGTCTATGTTGGGTATATGTCTGAGGTAGGGGACCTCTCTTATTCATATTCTGAAGCATTACTTAAAGTATTGTGGACCCACCATGATGTTCGGATACCACTTAAACCTAAATTATTACAATGCTCTAAGGTGAACCTATGTTTTCTGACCAACGAACAGCACCTCTTCCAAGATCAGTTCATTTTGGGGCTGGATTAATGTCCTTCACACACAACTTGACTTTGTTGCCATAGGTTTGACATTTCTCTTGTCAAACGGTTTGTGGTGGCAAATTCAATTGGCCTTGTGTTTTTAAAGGGTGCTTTCGCACTACTGTTGGAGAAATGTTTTTTTGCCTTACCTAAATGTATTATTAACTAACTTCACTATTAGCTCTACTCATACCAATCCCTGGAAAGATGGATCACCTTGGTTCCTTAAGGTTTCTGGCTCTTGCACTATGTAATATTAGGAGAGACACACGAAAGACAAATAAAGCCGTCAAAGTGATGAGCACTGAACTTGAGGAAGTAGCCGCAGCTGGTAAAGACCCATTTCAAGTAGCTTAAGTCCAGGTGGCGGCACGATAAGACAGGCGACCAGGTTCAGATTTAGGGGGTGGAAGGGGTGATATACACACCAGGTGTGATTAGCTAATTCAAGCTGTTCAAAAATCTGCCTTTTCCTGTGTTCTAAATCACAAGTGGTAGTGTCCATCTAGAGATGTATGATGGATGGATGGATACATATTTTGCTACAGTCCACTGGGTAGGCTGGATAAATCTAATCCAGATGCGACGGCTAATCTTTCTTAGCCCAGCCTTATTTCCAGGAAATGTATGCATTACTATATTGCCTATTCTATTATCTGATCACTCAGCATTATTATGCAACATTGAAATTTCCGTTTCAAAGACGAAGCCCCCCAGAAGGCGGCTGAACACTAACACATTTAGAATTCCCTAGCTTGTTCAATCACCAATTACAAGATTTCCAAGATATTAATGCAAGGTGACCTTAGTGCAATGGGAGACAACGAAATGTTTAATCCTGGGTTTTTGTGTTTCATTTTCTTCAAACCTAGCTAATATAAAGGCTTACCAGATCAAAAAACTCTAAAAAAAATAGAATCATTACAAAATCTACAAAAGCATAACTTCTCAGGTTATTAGGATACACTGCTTTCATCTCTGAAAGAACAATACAACACAATAGCCTCATCAAAGGCAGAATTTATCCTGCATGGAACCAGACAGAAGTACTACATTGAATCAGAGTGCCCTAGTCATCTGCTGTCACTAATGCTTAAAGAATGTGTGACTAAGGCATATATCACAGCAATAGAAAGAGCTGATGACGAGTATCTACAAATCTGAAATTGAGTTCAAATATTCTAGTCTCTCTGAATTATGATAAATGAGAATTACCCTCTAGCTCGCAGACTGCTCTAAAAGAGCTCTAAACAAAGGCAAATCGCCAGGCTTAGATGTCTTTCCTCCTGACCTATATTTAGGACTTTGGGCTCTGTGGGTATAGTTTTGCTGCACTCTGAATTTTGCTATTAAGGCTGGGACATTTCAAAGAGATCAAAAACAGCCTTGCAAACATTGCTATTGAAAAAAAGAAAGGACCCCTTGAATGCTCCAGTTTCTGTTTTCAGTTTCGGAAATTGGTAAAAAATAAGCATATCTTATCATAAATGCTTCTATCACCTCATTTATTCAGATAATAAAATCATTCACCTAATTTTACTTTCCTTTATGTTACCACTTGGTCCTCCTCCACATTACTTTGAAGATATTCCAGTTATTTCTAATTGTGCCTGAACTGTTTAACCTGCATATGACATGCATATCCAAATTTGTAAATTTCCAAAATAATCTTGAAAAAATCAAACCTGGCTGTGTGACTTATTTTCAAATGTAGTTATCTTTACGGCCATGGTCCCGTGCACCAACGTCAAGGAAATATCCCCCAATACATGTACATAATATCGTAATATTATGTACGTCGTTAATTAATAATTTTCCAGTGATAAACTCACTTAAGAGTAGGATTGTTGCTTATCAGCCTGACCCTCCAGCAGTGCTGTATGATTACGGGTTCAATACATGGCGCTGTCTATTGAGTTACATGTTACATGCCAGATTATGTCAGAATGGGCTTTCTGGCTGAACAACCGCAAAGTTCTGAGCGGCCTGCAAAGTCGACAAACTAATAATACCATACAGTGTCTTCCAATGTCTCCAATGGTCTCAAACCAAAATAAGACTGGATTCAACTGAACAGGCAGGACTTGTTTGCTTCCATGAACTCAGCTCTCAAGTGAATAAGGGCTTCTTTTGGCCTTTTATAAATTTTATCATAACTTTTTTAAGAATTCAGAGATAATCTCATTTGGAAAAAACAGGGTAAATGCAATATGCTTCCATAGTAAAGCACTCAAAAGTAAACTTTACTTTTTTTTTGGTTTATCTTAAAGTATATTATAATTATGGATTTAATACCTTACGAATGAAAATAACTGCTCATATTATGACTTTTTTTGTTGTTGCTCTGGAGTAGAAAAATATGTATTCAAAATTAATGCATAATATTTGACCACCGCTCTACATCGGAGACCGTGTAAATGCTCTACATATGGCTTTATTTACGGGACGGGAGGGAGAGAGAAAGAGTTAACTCCGCCCTCCCCTCGCCCCATC
Organism: Trisopterus minutus; assembly: GCA_027122715.1. Classification (NCBI taxonomy): domain Eukaryota; kingdom Metazoa; phylum Chordata; class Actinopteri; order Gadiformes; family Gadidae; genus Trisopterus; species Trisopterus minutus. Next base: position 2,794,516 of record JAOPUD010000162.1, on the reverse strand, counting down.
GACTCGGCAGAGCCATGAGGGCGGAGTTTGCGTTTCATTGTTTTTTGTGTTGAATGTTGGGCACAGCAGTGGACATTATGAGGGAGGTCGACATGAGTTCAAGACCGTCGATACACTGAGTGTTTCCTTCAAATTCTCTTGAATGTGGATCCAAGCCGGGACAATGCCCAGCGCCAACGTATCTGTGCGAAGTTTGGCTGAGGAAGAGAAATACCTCAGCGGGCAGACGGTGAGTGCACCTTTATTTTGTAGTAGCGCCCGTACAGTACACTGCATGCCCAGTACAGTACCCAGTACAGTAGCATGCGATGGTGTTGCCCCAGTCCCCGTGTTAACCCAACAGCTGCAGCGTCTACTTATCGCAACAGCTCCACCTTCATTCGGATGACTTGAGCCTCTCTTATCGTCTTAACCCATGTCGTTCAATACATGTGATATGCTGTGCCTGTGATCAACGTGTTACCTACCCCTTCGCCGTCATGAAACCTCATCAAAACATCGCGGACACCAAAGTTGTTGTAGTTGTAATAAACCTCATTACATATAACGCGAGGGTGTCCGTGGATCACACTGTCACACACACACTACTGTCGGGGCTTTTGTCTTGACGATTCACTGTTTTTAACGGGATCTTGTTAAGACGTGTTAAATAAGCCGTTTACTGGCGTGAATCATGTTTATACTTTAAAATGTAGGAAGCAGCCCAAAATGAGTGCAATATACTGTGAATGGCTAGTCCTCCGCCACTCGAAATGCGGTAACGTATCGCGTAGCAGCCGGCGTCCGCAGCGGAGTTGATAATAACATGGCCATTATCTAGCCAGTCAGGCAGGGATTTCATGCGTATTTGGAAGGTTCGTCTTGTGAACATGACCGTCTACTATCTTGCCTTGCCTTATCTTGACCTTTTGGCTGACGCGTTGTTTTACGGTAGGCACGCCGGTGGCCCAAGTTGTCCCCGCATCCCACCTTCACCACCGTAACCAGTGATTGCACTGCAGTATTTAGCCTAATCCAGGGGCCAGAAAGACTGGCTGTGCGGTTCAACTAGATGCTGGTACCGTTGACCAAGAGAGAACTGTAGTCTTGAATGATCTCTGAACGATATAAATATGCTTTCCGTTTTCAGACTGCATAAACAGCATTCCCCCCCCACCCCACTGTCAGCTGTACAGTATAGACAGTGAGTTAGAGGTCCAACAATGATCCGACTGTACTTTGAATGGCTTATTGTCCAGTTTGTACCTTGAACCCCCTGGGTCCTTGTATAGCTTAAACCGACAATTATCACATCAATTTCTTTAGCTAGCTAGGCTGTTTATGAGTTTCTATGATCGGGTAGTGCTAGCTCATAATGTAGGAATGACTAATAAAACCATAATTGTGTGAGCCTTCTTCCACAGTTTTGGTTGAACCTGTTTTTCCACTGGGTGAAGTGTAAATTCCTATTATTATTATTATTATTATTGTTATTGTTATACATAACATTCATTGATATTAATGATCACTGTATGAGTAAAATCAATAGCCTAACAATCCACACTGATGTTCAGCACATAAGATATTCAATACAAATTGTATTGTCAGGCTGTACTATTCACACCCTATATTCACTTTTGGAAGGATTGGTATGATAGTGATGTTGTTAAATAAGTAATACAACTCAACTGCTATTCACAGAAGTCTAGAAGTTATCTCACAGACCTATTGGGCATTTTCTGAGCCACTTGTCTGTTGAGCTGATAGTCGTGTTCACAACATCTCACTTCGAACCAGTGAACATTGAAGACGGCTGCATATTTATCTTAATTTAATTCCAATCAATGCTGGCCCAGTCCTGGGAGGAAGGCTGTCATTGGTGGTGTTAATGGCCTATTGATTTGTACTTGGACAAGCTTGTCAGTATGAGGTAATGTGAAAACGCTCTCAAAACAACTTGCTTCTCTGAAGTGCTTGGATTTATCTTAAAGGAAATCTGACAGCCCAAGAATCTATGCTCATATTTGTTACTTTTTTGTGTGTCTGTGAGCCTCTACCCTTCATAAGGATTAGTCAAAAAGACTGCGGAAATTGTCTAACGTTACTAATTATCATTGGAGGCTCGCCCAACAAAGCCTTAGGAGTAGCTTGGCGCGACTGAAAGCACTCCTGTTCCTCATGTTGCTTGCTCTCTCCAAAGGCGTTGCTAATGTTGGCCATGATGGGACCTTCTTATTTTCACCTCTGAGAATATGTGTACTTCTTGCATTTGTTGACAAATGTCACCTGCTTAATGCAATGAGAGCAGAAGGCATGCCAGATGTAAAGGTGCAGAGGAAGCAGGAAGAAAATCCGGTTGCGTCGGTTTTCTGATATAACCTGGTTGGGTGGTTTGTCTCTTTGTATGAAACTCCCTCGCTCGCCCGCTTGTTCGCTCTCTCTCTCTCTCCTATTTGAGTGTGAGCGTATCTCTATGAGGATCAGCTGGAGGGAATACAAATAAGCACAGCAGGTCTCTTCCTCTTGCCCCCCCTTTGTGCTTCTGCTCTCTGCTTAAGGGACAGTTTTGTTCCATCTCTCCGTGTTCCCTGGCCAGAGTGTTTGTGTGAAATTGAAAGCGACAGCGGGCAAGAGTACCATATACACTCCACGTTCACCCAAATGCAGTCCGCTTCCCCATTCCCTTTGAAAGTTTATAATTATGCCCTCATGCACTTTGACTTTCATGAGTTGAGTATCATGAGTTTAGATGTTTTATTTCCTCCTTAATATACTGCTCCCTGTTAAGTACAAAGACCCACACCATCCTGTTGTGTTTCTTGAACCCCTCATTCTGAAATGATTTGCCGTTGTACATCTTTGCTCACCGTAACCTAATATGTACATGTACGGAGCTGTAGTCTGGTAAGACTCATTAACCATCTCACGACATTCAATTTGCATACAAGTTACCCTTTGCATAGGCAATTCCATTCACTAATCACGCGGGATGATTGATCAGAGAGGACACTGCAGGACAAGATAAGCATTATCTTGTGCCATTTCCCTTACCGTTCTTCTGGACTTTGCCTGCTTCCATGGTTCCCATGTTCAAGTGAGGCTGAGATGTGGGACGCTTCCTCAAGTGCAGTGCATGCTGGGAAGCCTATGCCCGCTGTCTCTCTCCATAAGCTAGCCATGCTAGTGTGGTTGGGCATTTATGTGTGTGCGCTATGTGGCGGGGGTCAAGGGCCATATTTAAATAGGTCACGGTACAGGACTTGCACTGTATGTGTTAACTGGGTCAACTAGGCTAGTGTAGGGGCCCTGATAGGGAGGGGGCACATGCAGCGAGATGGGGGGTGAGGGGCAGAGTAGCCCAGAGATTTGACTAGCCTCTATCAATCATTCTGACAGTGCTGGTGAGTGGCATTACAACAATGGGGCAAAGCACTAGGCCCCACTGATTTACTGCAGGCTGCTGCATATGAGAGACACATCTCTCTCTCTTTCTCAAACACCCTCTTGCTGTCTCTCTGTCTCTCTCTCTCTCTCTCTGGAATTTCTCCCCTCACAGCTGTTCATCCGTCTGTATGTCCCTCGCTTATGCTCTAGTTTCTCTCTCCTGGCATGTGTTACACGCAACCATTTTTTTCATGTGTCTGTGACACAGTATCTGTGGGTGAGTCAGTCAACAGCAGGCTTGTGTAAGTATGTAAATGCAGCCCTGACTTGTTAGCAAACCTGGCACACCTCAAGACCTGAGCCTTGACATCGGCTCATTTTAGACTCATTGCTGTAATTGTTGAAAGACGGATCAATTAATTGGCGCATGAATTAAAGTCTTGGGGTGGTGGAGGGGTTTGCCCCGACATCTGATGGCCCAGATGTTCAGTTTAGGAGTCACAAGGATGTGTCGGACCCGATCACCACTAACCAGCAGCCATCCAACTCCAATTTTCAACCACAATTGTATCGCTATTGATGAGATACTTTTAAGTTATCCACAGGGAGCTGCAGTGGATTTAATATGCGTCAATAAAGACCTTTAAGGATATTTATGTGGGAGTGGATGTGGAGGTTCTATTCTTTCTTTCACAATAAGGACGGGAGCTGGCAAAGACTTCTGTAAACCCTCGAGTGGAAGTCGAGTTCTGCATGATTAGTTACGACTCTATTGTTCACAGGTCACTTAAGGAAACTGGCAGGACGCGGCTGAGCTGAATCACTCTTTGAATTCCGACGAGTCATATGTGTTGCCCAAGGATGTGGTGTGTGCACACGCACACACCAACCAGCCAGAAGGTCTTTCCTTCAGAAACACTGAAGCTCTCTCTCTGAAGCCTTCAGAAACACTGAAGCTCTCTCTGAAGCATTCTGTCATGGTGTGGCAGGTTCACCGCATGGCCAGCTCCAAGGGTTCTGAAACTAGGAACTAAGCCTCAAATGCCCCTTTATTGGAATACTTATGGAAAAGCCACATCAATCATTCCTGTTCCGTCTTAAGAATTACACAAAAATGTGATGCCCACATTAACGTTCTGGAGCTGCATCACTGTTTAGTTTCGTTTACGAGATGATGTACTCAAGTTGACCTTGACTTTCTTCACCTAGTTAGCTTAGCATTAGTGTGTACCAGATGCAGACAGGGAGGGACAGACATTATAGTTTAGGTACTGGTATTTGGAAACTATAGCCTTACTTTCTAGAGTTTACGAAGCCTGCCCGCTCATCCGCATTGGGGTGTTTTTGAATATAAATTGGATATTCGTTTTATTGTTGTTCATGTTCTTATTTTCTCTCTCTCAAATCTTTACTGTGGTCTGTGGCCTGATTAATATAAATGTACACGGAATACAGATTACAAGAGATTGCTGTGACACCTTAATTTACTTGTGAACAGCCCATCGTCAATGTAGGTGAGTGTTTTCATCAATTGACTTGACTAGTGACGCAACAGAATTTGTCTAAGGTTAAAACTCTACACTTGCCAGGGTAGCTTTAGCAGAAATACTACTTGTTTATTAAGATGTAGGCAATATGTGATCTAGGCCTATTCTACACACATTATTTAAGTAACGCCCGTTCTACCTTACTTGTTACAATCTTGCAATCTTAAATGTTTGCAATTGTATTTCTTGCTCCGTCAATTATTTTCCTGAATTGTCTGAATCAAAACTAAATTCATTGTGGTCTATGTCATGGCATGATAAAAATGAATTACTGAAACAATATTGAGAGATCGTGAAATGCTCTATTTCTTTTATTGGTATCAATAAAATGAACCAACCTAAATGAAGACGCAAAAATCAAGTAGTACAGATAAATAAGTTGCAGTGCTTACATATAGGCTAACGCAACGCCGTAAATACAGAGGCAGACCAAAGAGGAAGGAGGAACATTCACGTTTTTGACCCTTGCACTTCTGCCGGGATTCTTGCGGTCTTGTCGGGCCCTTCTCATTAACAGGCTCCGCCACTTTCAGTTTTCATAGACCGTGTTTACCTGCCACTTAACGTCCCCACTCACCTGCATCCACCTCCCCACACCACCAGGGTCCGTGTGACGATGACGGTCCCTCAAGCGTCCACCAAAACCCTCCTGTCTTAGAGTACAGCTGGCCGGGTGAGCAGAGCTTCGCTGGTGGGCCACGGCTGTGGTTATCCGCGAGAGCGGAGGCGGGGAGAAGTAGGCCAGCTCCTCGGCAGATTTGGGAGGTCATTTTCATCAGCGTCAGGCTAATTCATTTAGTGGGTCCACTCACCCGGGGAGACTTTGTGAGATTGCTATAACGGTGAGTCACGGTGCGTTGATTTTCATAAGCGGGAACGTGATCAGGAACACGGGGTCTGAAGAGTGAAGCAATCTGATTCCAGTTTGTTAGCCGGGATCCGGATGGGTTGTATGGATTTTTGTTGCTGTGTTTTTTTTACTAGTTGTTTTTTTTCCAACATCTGGACTACGTTATAGGGTTATTCGAGCTGCGCTTGCCAAGGCCGGCCTCTGCTCGGCCTCCCAAAACTGTATTTTTCTTTTCTTTATCTCCTTTAAATCAATTGTCCAGTTGGCTGGAACTACAAAGGACTGATATCCTCAAATGGTAACAGAATTATGGATTTTGCTTCCATAGCCAGGGCTAAATGTGAAAGTAGATCTGTAGTTTCCTGTGTCTGACTCAAGTTTAGGTCCATCTGCAGCTGCAGGCTTACTATGATTGTATTTTTTTTTATTGACCGCTTTGGAAAGAATACCCTTTGTAATGCTGTAAACAATCCAACCCACGGAATAATTTTGCAGTGGCACCTGTAGAATCATCAAAGCCTGCAGGACATTTCAAAGTAAAAGCGGTTGCTGGTGGTGGGAAAGAACCCAAGTGGCCGGCTTAGCAGCACTGGGCTAGCACGCTGTTAAAGCAGTGGCTTTAGCCACTTGGCTAAACAGACAGCTCTTTGTATCAGACACTGAACCCAAAGACACTGTGTAAGCTGAGCTGCCCACACGGCTGCCTGTTCCTCTCTTCCTCTTTGAGGAGGACGGAGACGTCAGAATGTGTCCCACGTTGGTACAAAAGAGAATGCTTTTGAAAATGTTCCATGTTTTTGTGAAGTTCTTATGCCGTATTCTACCGTGGGTGGAGCTTGAATGGGATGGAACACCAGTTCTCTTCACACCGTACGTTAGAACAATAGTGAATCCAAATGCCTGGAGTGTGTGTGTGTGTGTGTGTGTGTGTGTGTGTGTGTGTGTGTGTGTGTGTGTGTGTGTGTGTGTGTGTGTGTG
>JAOPUD010000162.1:2624280-2640404 GCA_027122715.1 Trisopterus minutus | reverse complement strand
ACACACACACACACACACACACACACACACACACACACACACACACACACACACACACACACACACACTTACACACAAACCCATTTGCTTACGCGTTATGCAGCTATGCCGCTCTTATTCAAAGCGAGTAACAGTGACTTTGTCTGATGTTATTAAGAGCCATAACTCTTAGGCACCAGGCACCACTCTCAAGTTCAAGACCATATGTTTCGAGTAGCACGGAGGACTGACAGAAGGACGATGTTCGGATTTCTATCACTTCACTACCACCATGTGGACAAAGAAAAACACCCTGATTGTGTGGTCCTTATCACACACGCACTGGACTGACACCTCTGGATCCGATCTCGGTTTCTCAGCATGGAGCATGAAACGAGAAACTGTGAGAAGCACCACTGAATACACACATACAACGCAGACACAAGAACAATGAATGTGCTATGAAATGTGAATGAATGGGATTATGAATTGGTCATCACACAGGTTTTCACAGTATCCACAATAGTCTCCCTCCAATGTTGATGTCAAAAGCCAGTCATAGGCTAGGATAACGCTGAATATATTGTACAAGTATTGTTGTATAATGTACTGTGGCACACTCATTTTATATATATATATATATTGACAGCAGTCCAAATAGTGATCCCGGAATCATTTTCAGCCAATGGTATTTAGCCACGATTTTCGGGTAGCAAATTGTGTCGGAGGTTCCTATTGGGGGGGGCTGTCCTACGAGCCACTCTGCCATTGGACGACGCGTGTGCGTGGTGCGCAGCCATTGGTCGAGGGTTCTGCGATGGGATAAATCGGGTTCTTGTGGTGCGCGAAGGGGCCTGTCTTTCTTCCTCATCAAGACGGTGCTGCATGCACTGGATCGCCCGGCGTTTGTTTCAAGAGCTGTAGACGCATTGAAGTTTCCTTTCCAAGTCACCTTTCAAAATGCAACGCGTTTGGGTGATAGGCCTGCTATGCGCGGTGTTGGCATTTGGTAAGTCCTTGAGATAATATTCATTGATATATTGTTTGCTTCATAGATTGGTTTGAGGCTAATGTTAGCCTGCCTTCAAAGACATGGGGTTCGGGGTCCTCAATTAATCCACGCTTTGAATCGACGGTGGGTGGGTTCAAGTCCACCATATGTATAGTGACTTATAGCATCAGTGTGAGTTTTGTGCACGCATCTTGCATTTGAGGCAAAATCTTGGGCATCACATCCCCCTACCTAGAGGAGCCTATCAGTTCATTGACACACACCCATCATTCGGAAATCACCACTTCACTCATTTCCCAATAGCAACGTTAATCCATCCCTGGGTTCATCTATCCGGTTTCGTGCGCGGATACAAGTGATTTAAACCGTGGTGTTAGGCCTACGTTAAGATATACATCCTGTCTTTCTTTACAGCGGCCGTTAAAGCAGAGGATGAGCTGGACATTGATGGGGCCGTGGATGAGGACCTAGGGAAAAGCAGAGATGGTTCCAAAACGGATGATGAGGTCGTTCAGAGGTGGGTTTATGGTGTCACATTAGCTGTGTGCATTATGCTTCCATGATGTGGATTAGATTTCGCGTTGCCATGCAAGTCATGTGACCAAATATTTTTTTTCAATGTTCATCTTCAATGTGGTTTTCATGTTCTGGTTAAGCAGAGAACCTCGAAATTCGTTTTTTATTATAATTAAATGTGCTCATCGTAAGTTATGTTGTCATGGCATATTAGCCATTAATACTCTCTATATAAGCCTCATTTCCCCTTTTGAAAAGGTGCACTATGCCTTTTTAAGTTTTACAAGTTCAGCATGACTACCGTAGTGCAGTTAATCTTTGAAATGCCTTTTACACTCTCCCCTTTAGCCTAGCCGGATGAGCTTGTAATGTTTGCGTAGAAGGTGTTGTCTGCGTGACGTTGGCTTGCTTCAAGCATCTTCTAGAGAGGGAGAGTGGCAGATGTTGTACTGCTTGTTGACAATGTAAAGTGGTTGTGAAGGTGATTCCATCATTAATTATTTTTTTTTCCTCTGCTGTCCCACAGGGAGGAAGAAGCCATCCAGTTGGACGGCTTGAACGCAGCGCAGATCAAGGAAATCCGGGAGAAATCGGAGAAGCACGTCTTCCAGGCTGAGGTCAACCGAATGATGAAGCTCATCATCAACTCCCTGTACAAGAACAAGGAGGTGAGCTGCCCACTCTGATGCCCAACACACACTTTGTCACACATACTTTTCATTACGGAGGCTGAGGGAGGGTACGAGCTGCGCCTAATGACCTCCATTACCCACCGTCTTTGTTCTGCTGTAGATCTTCCTCAGGGAGCTGATCTCCAACGCCTCAGACGCGCTGGACAAGATCCGCCTGATGTCCCTGACCAGCGACGAGGCCCTGGCTACCAACGAGGAGCTCACCATTAAGATCAAGGTACGGGCTAAACGCGATACGCCATGCGGTCGGATCTGAAGCTTATGCCGCGAAGCGGTATATAGGGTGAGAAGGGTCAACTGGAGGTTGAACCCTGGGGTTTCAATGTCGACGACGGTGGATCACTAATTACTGGAGAACATCGCCATGGTAAACCGCACAGCTAACCTGACCCAGAGCAGGTTATGTTGGAGTTAACCGATCAAGGCGTATAAAAGCACCGCCTACTGACCATCAATTCTCTTGGTAAATTGGAATCAGTAGCCCAGAAAATCACGTTGGCCTTGGTGCTTGGTGCATGAATAGTGAGATTATCAATTTTTTCCTTTTGGAAAATTCAAAAGCCATGGAGTTGTTCTTTAGCCTTAGGTATACTGATATTTCAACACCAGCGATGAATTTTAGCCAAGTAAGCCTACTTACCGTTTCTAAAAATGTTTTTATGTTATATTATATTTTGTTCTATTTGTCCCGGTACTGTTTATCACAGCCAGGGTCACAGCTCAAAAAAATGGGCTGAAAATACCTTGCCAAGGAACACATTTATTTATTGGATTCCAAAGTTATAATTCTAGTCTGATCTACTCTGGCCTTAATAATGGGACAGTGATACTGATAAGCCTATTCACTTAGCCTATGTCACACTGTTTTGCCAGCTTTCCTTCCTGCCTTTGGCACCAGCTACTGTGTTGCCTTAAGCCTGGGTTCTATTATTATTCATTTGTTAGTATAGCCGGCTTAAGCAGAAGATATCCCGGGGTATGTCGCCCTTGCTTCGTAGTACAGGCCCCTGGTGTCTTATTTTGAACACCGTGTTCCCTATTGACTGACTGAACCTCTGGTCCCTCCAGTCCGACAAGGAGAAGAACATGCTCCACATCACCGACACCGGCATCGGCATGACGAAGGACGACCTGGTGAAGAACCTGGGCACCATCGCCAAGTCGGGCACCAGCGAGTTCCTCAACAAGATGAACGAGGCGCAGGTGGAGGACCAGTCCACCAACGAGCTGATTGGCCAGTTCGGCGTGGGCTTCTACTCCGCCTTCCTGGTGGCCGACAAGGTCATCGTGACGACCAAGCACAACAACGGCACCCAGCACATCTGGGAGTCTGACTCCAACGAGTTCTCAGTCATCGAGGACCCCCGCGGGGACACCCTGGGGAGGGGATCCACCGTCACGTGAGTTCCCCCCCTCCTCCCCCGATGTTAAAACCAAATGAGGCAGTGGCCATGAAACATGCATTTTTTTGTGTGTTTACATATAATGAGGGATTGTTGTCTACATTTTTAGACTGGTCCTGAAGGAGGAGGCCTCAGACTACCTGGAGCTGGAGACCATCAAGAACCTTGTGAAGAAGTACTCTCAGTTCATCAACTTCCCCATCTACGTGTGGGCCAGCAAGGTGACTATCTCGCATGCATCAGGGTCCGACACATGTCATGTACACAACATTACGTTAATCCAACATTACGTTAATCCAAAGTTTCATCATCATTTGGCAACTGACTATCCAAATTTTCCTCATTTTAACTATTTGCATGGTTTTGATAATACTAAGCATCATTGATCAACGTATGTTGATTGTATGTTAATTAACACGACCACACCCCGTCCTAGACTGAAACCACGGAGGAGCCCATTGAGGAAGACGCAGAGGAAGCAGAGAAGGATGCCACTGAGGATGAGGTGGAGGTGGAGGAAGAGGATGAGGACAAGGAGAAGCCCAAGACCAAGAAGGTGGGTTGCCTTGGTCTCATGCTGCCCTCTAGTGCCGAAAGAGAACGAGGAGGATGATGGTCAGTCGGACAACCCAGAAGCGGCTCTGATCTGGTGTGTATGTGTGTGTGTGTGTGTGTGTGACCCCCACAGGTGGAGAAGACGGTGTGGGACTGGGAGCTGATGAACGACATCAAGCCCATCTGGCAGAGGCAAGCCAAGGAGGTGGAGGAGGAGGAGTACAAGGCCTTCTACAAGACCTTCTCCAAGGTGCGTACAGGACCTCCGGCGCTCTTGTCGGGTCCCCACTGGCCCAAGTTGACGTGGTTCGTTCAAGAGCGCATCTTGCGGGCTCAGCTTGACGGCGGCCTCTCTCCTCCCTCAGGACACGGACGAGCCCCTGTCCCACATCCACTTCACTGCCGAGGGCGAGGTGACCTTCAAGTCCATCCTCTTTGTGCCCGCCTCCGCTCCCCGCGGGATGTTTGATGAGTACGGCTCAAAGAAGAACGACTACATCAAGGTGCGCCCACGTTCAATAGAAAACCCATGGCTCATAGTTTTTTTTTTTTACACTTTCAAAATTGTCTTTTTAATGTTGTTTTTTACCATTTTTTTCTTTGTCCCCTCTCAGCTGTTTGTCAGAAGGGTCTTCATCACCGATGACTTCAATGACATGATGCCCAAATACCTCAACTTTGTCAAGGGAGTGGTGAGTTTTTTTATTTTTGTACTTTTGGTTTTGGGTTTAGGTTTGGTGGGTGCTGTATAGCATTTATGTAATTACTGGCTATACAAATATAATGAAATACCTTGACGCAAGAGAGCGTACCGCAATATTTGAGATGATTGTGGCAATATGTGGTTAGGTGGTCGTTCACTTTGATAGGAATTTGACTAAGAAGGTCTTCGATAGGAAGGAATTACAAGAGGTTTCTCGATCCGTGTGTCTCGTCGGTAGTCCTTTGATGGACTTCCTTACTAACAAATGGTCTCTCTGTCCAGGTGGACTCTGATGACCTCCCCCTCAATGTGTCCCGAGAGACCCTGCAGCAGCACAAGCTCCTCAAGGTGAGCCGGGCTTTCTGTCTTCACGTGAAGACTTCTTACTGTTTTAGTTTTCCTTTCTTTTTGAATACATTGTATTTGTAGAAATGTAAAATGCTACCACCAAACTCTTTATCGCCGTGCCCATCCAGGTCATCCGCAAGAAACTGGTGCGCAAGACCCTGGACATGATCAAGAAGATCGCAGAGGAGCACTACAACGACAAGTTCTGGAAGGAGTTCGGCACCAACATCAAGCTGGGCGTGATCGAGGACCACTCCAACCGCACCCGGCTGGCCAAGCTGCTGCGCTTCTTCACCTCCCACAGCGACACCGAGGTGTCCAGCCTGGAGCAGTACGTGGAGCGCATGAAGGAGAAGCAGGACAAGATCTACTTCATGGCCGGCACCAACCGCAAGGAGGTAAACGGGGTGGGGGGGGCGCAGGAATCGATGTGAACGTGGCATGTGTATTTATGTTGCTAAATGCACTTTAGTGATGGAATAGTCAACACTTTTGGCCCAGCAATATCAGATACACCGATGTGATTGTTTAATGTTCTGGGCCGGGGGAGGGGGGGGGGGAGGTGAGAGGAGTATATTGCTTGTTCCCAGACTCGCTGAGCAAATTTAAATTGCGCTCTTGCGAGAGCTCTGGATTTCCAGGGGTACATCGGTGTGGCGTTTACCTAAAACAATCCACCTTTTGCTCACCCGCTGCCGCCCTGTGTCTGCAGTCCGAGTCGTCCCCCTTCGTGGAGAGGCTGCTGAAGAAGGGCTACGAGGTGGTGTACCTGACGGAGCCCGTCGACGAGTACTGCATCCAGGCGCTGCCCGAGTTCGACGGCAAGCGCTTCCAGAACGTGGCCAAGGAGGGCATCAAGTTCGACGAGAGCGACAAGGCCAAGGGCAAGAGGGAAGAGCTGGAGAAGGACTTTGAGCCCCTCACCACCTGGCTGAAGGAGAAGTCCCTGAAGGACAAGGTGGGAGACCTCTCTGGCTGTCCGTTCACAGGCTAGGGAGGAACGGCTATGTGCTAAGGTCACACTGGGACTAGTGTCAACCCTGATGTAGCTCAAGGGCTTGAGCTATGGATTTATTGGCCAAACCGCTGTCGTTTTTACACTGGTCTCCAGTCGATTCAGATAACGTCACGCAAAAAGAATACAATTTTAAATAGCAATACAAAAATAATGCACAGAAAAATGCCTTCACTGGAATTTGTTTTATTCTTGATATTATTATAATATATATATTTTTTTCTCACAGATTGAGAAGGCCATCATTTCCCAGAGGCTGACAAGCTCTCCCTGCGCGTTGGTTGCCAGCCAATACGGTTGGTCCGGAAACATGGAGAGGATCATGAAGGCACAGGCTTACCAAACTGGAAAAGATATTTCTACCAAGTAGGTGTTGGATCTCGTCATCATCATCAAGCATTGTTTCAAACTCGGATAGCTGATGTTAAAGTACTGTAGCCTGTGCAGATGGATCGTCTCAAAGTGTTTGTCCTTGGCACCAAGCACGATTTTTAAATTGGCTGCTCAAACGCAGTGCTAAATATCTCCATGTAATACTTGACAATGACACAGACAGACCTTAAAGGCTAAATCTTAACTAACCTCTTTTTTTTTTTTTTCCTCAGTTACTACGCAAGTCAGAAGAAAACCCTTGAGATCAATCCCAAGCACCCTCTGATCAAGCAGATGCTGAAGAAAGTCAACGTAAGTCTTCATTGGTCCACAAGCGCCACTACGTAGCTGGTTAGGGGGGGCTGGTCTCAATAATGTATTGAGTCTTTACATCATTACCTCCTTGATGTCTGCGGTCTCCCTGTAGGCATTGCTCATTGCAGAGTAAGATGCCTAGCCCCCTCCCTGTTCATGCGCCCCCAAAAAGGGTGATTTTCGTAAATTGCGTTGGAGGAACGTGTCTGCGGAATGACTCGGTAGTGGGTCAACTGCGTCACTTTTTGAGCGCCTCTCATCATTGACTCCCATGTTCCTCCTCCACCGTTTGGTTCCTCCTCTCCAGGAGAACGCCGATGACCAGACGGCGTCCGACCTGGCCGTGGTGCTGTTCGAGACCGCCACCCTGCGCTCCGGCTACCAGCTGGCCGACACCAAGGCCTACGGCGACCGCATAGAGCGCATGCTGAGGCTCAGCATGAACGTAGACCTCGACGAACAGGTTAGACACACACCTGCACACGCACTCAGACGTAGAATAGTCTACTCCAACCTTCGACTTCAGGGGTATAATTAAATTGTCAGGTCCTTTCGCAGAGCACCTATTTTGCACACAGTAAAACATTGACAAATAGACATGCAGTGACTGCGCAAAGAGTGCCACCTCCCACTTTCTACACAGCTATTACTGCAAGAAGTGGGGAACAGTGGAAAGAGTGTTTACACACTGGGAGTGGCTGTTGATTTGGCACTGGCAGTCTTATTCAAATGAACACACAATTATGGAATGATGGCCATAACACTCTGTATACAGTACTTTAAAATATTTTCATGGATCTATTATTTATATCCATTATATTTTGAGAAGCGGTGAGGGCATTGGGTCTCTCTCCCCTTCTGTGTTCAATGTCCACAGCCTAGCTCTAGACATCCTCGAGCAAAATGCCCAACTCCTGCCTGCGCATGGATTTAAATGTATCGGAGTTCAAGTTTTTGTTTAGTGTTGACAGCCTTTTCGGTCAGTTGTTGTCCATTCCAGTAGAGCACCTTAGTTGGTCCTGTGTGGCGCAAAGATGGCCGTGATAGTGACCGCTGGTGTTCCCTTGTGCGACGGGGGTGTAGATCGAAGAAGAGCCAGAGGAGGAGCCTGAGGAGGCTGTAGAGGAGGAGGAGGCCGAGGAAGAGGACGAAATCGCAGATGACGATGACGATTCGGTGAGATGACGCAAACCAAATATAATATAGTTGCACTTCGGTCTGAGCTCGATCCCAAACACTGACTGAATGTTGGGTGAATTCTTAACCCTTTCTCCTTGTATTCCACAGGCAACAACAGAAAAGGATGAGCTTTGAAGCACTGAATGATCGGGGAGTTAGTAGTGGGCTATACCCTGAGCTAGGCCAACATCACCATGGCCAGACGTTACTCTAGGGGTGGTCCCAGATTTGGGGTTTTATAAAAAATGTGCATTGGTTTCGTTTTGTTTTTCTTTTTTTACATTCCTCATGACTGTAAATTTGTTAATATTTAACTGCCCAGTTTATGGAAAGATGTGATCCAGTCTCTTGATCAAATAAATGTTTCCTGGAGAAAAACCTCAATGTGATCTATGAGGACTTTTGTGGTCATTTGTATTTAAATATTGCTGCTGCTGCTGGAAGGATGTAGGAATCAGGTTGTTTATCAAATACAAGTTCTATTTTATTGAACACTTTAAAATTGTAACTAATTAGGTAAAACACTTTATTGTTCAGATTATAAATGAAAGATTCAGAAAGTGTAAGAGTAATTGTATAAATTGTATCCATAAAACCAATACACATTTGCCGTTACGTTGTAGTATAATATGAGGCCACTAGATGGCATTGTAAACTGGGTGTAGAACATTTTAAAGCTGAAGGGGAAACGTCAACAACATCCGAGGATGTGCTCTGCATTTTTTTCTTGGTTAATTAGGGCCGTCCGTTGTACTTTTAGAGGTCAGGTGCAGTGGTAACAATCTGAACCTAACAATTCTAAATATGCTTGATTTCACGGAGACAATGGGCACTCTTCATTTCATTTTTTTATACTTCTGAGTCTTTTTAGATCCTTCATTAGGCTAAGAGTGTTTACTCTTAAAGTAGATCTACAAAATGGCTACTTCCTTGTGGTCTTTTTTTGATTTTCAAAGCCTACCAGATTTGAATATGATCTCTGGTAAACCACCAGACCCTCAAACCAGCTGTGCCCTGCATTGGGACCGTGGGAACCTCTGCTTTTAATAATGTAATAATGCACTCAGATCCATATTGCATTGCCATCTAATGTTCTCACTAGACCAACGTTATCCAAAGCCTGTCTAAGACACGAGTAGACCGTTTCCAGTGGCATTCAATCCCCTAAACACCATTCAGAAAGGCAACTAGTGTCTTCAATGCCAGTATAGGATGTGATTAGGCCTCCATGTGTCTTTAGAGGTCACATAGCACAAAAGCTATGGCCATGTCGCCATACTACGCCTGAGAGGGAGCATGCGGACTCTGCAAGATACATGCTGACAGATGTGGGCCACTGTAGGCTGGGGGAGGGGCGTCATAGGAGGAGAGACCATATACTCGTATAGAGGGAGGGAGAACTGCATGTCAGATGTTTCAGTGTCGCTCCTCAGTGGTCACCTCAAAACGCTACATCAGGAAAAGGTTCATATAAAATGTTTTTTCTATTTTGTTTTCACCACCTTCCCCCTTCTTTCATATAGGCGGGCATTTATGCGCGCTATGTTATAGGCATAGGGTTTTCATTATTTATTACAGATATTTATAGCTATGTTTATGTTTTTATGAGGATGACACGTGTTCTAGTAGGCCTATAAGTAAAAAAAAGAGCAATAAACGAACACAGCTATATCCATTTGTGTTGATAGAAAATACATGCGTTGAACTAATATCTCTGTTTGCAAATATTACGTTATCACATAAATATAACGTATAGCGTATTCAATGTGTGTGTTTTTTCTCTTCAAGTGTATCATCTTTTGTTTTTTTTAATTTGATTTCCTTTTACTCAAACAAAATATGCTCCTAATTGAAACACGTGACACGCGGCCACATCATTTCACAGCTCGTACGCAATCCCAGGGTACGTGGTTGCCATGGATCCGCGGGTCACATGCGTGGATTTCCTGTAGCCCAGAAGCAGCAGAAGATGCTTGGACCAAAAAGATCACCACAGCCATTTTAATTTGCTAATTCGCTCATTTGGGACGGGGGTTTTCATGCGATTGTTTTGCTACGTTGGATATTTTTTGTCATTCTGTGTTTCTAGGGAGATCGGACCACGTTCTGTTTGTCGTTTTTTTTGCAGCAAACCGGCATTTTGTCTCACTCATTAGATTGACGACAGGAATGAGTATAGAAATCCCTGAAGGACTGACGGAGCTGTTGCAGGGCTTTACCGTGGAAGTGTTGAGGAACCAACCCGGGGATTTGCTTGAGTTTGCCTTACAGTATTTCACCCAGCTGAAGGACAGCGAGACCAGGGGGGCCTCATTTGGCAATGACCAAAATTCGGCCACTAGACCCGGCAAAGCGGTCAATTTCATTGACGAAGCGATGCAGATCGACTCTGAGAACGGCGAAGAGGACGAGGATGACGAGGAATTCCTAGGTAAGTTCAGGCGTAATGTGCCGTGTGCTCAGATCCGAGCTCCGTGGCGTGGATGTCTTCGTGATTTGACGGGGGAAAAAAAAAAATATATATATATATATATAGACCCCTTGCATGTAAGGAATAGGCTATCTCTCTGGTGCTGTGCTGGGGCTTGACACCTTGCATCCTTCACGGCGAGGATACAGCCCCGGTAATGGATGCTGAATGAAGCCTAATCATATGCCGCACGACTGCCTTGATCCTTCATCAGTCCCCCTTGATGATTCAAACAAACCAGTGGCAGTGACCCATTTCAAGCACAATTGTTTCAAGTGGCAGGCCTATCAAAAGCCCTCCCCATTAGAGAAAAATGACCGTGTCCATAATGTGTGACAACAAAAAAAAAGAAGAGCATGCGGCACAACGCTGTGTGTAACGTTAACGCATGAAGATCGCGTCAAATCGGCCTGTTTCCGAAAGCGGTCGTGTGGATGGACACTGCACGTAAATGGTCGCCGTATGTGACAAGACGGTTCACTTGGGTGCAGCAGCAGCAGCACAGCGAGCCGCAGGCTTGACGTGGGATCCCAACGAGTGCCCTCCGGTGTGGCGGGCGGGCGTTGTTGACAGGTGCACTCCCGTGTCAGGGCTCTGTCACAGGCCTGTGCCCTGTGGAGCCTGCTCCCCCACAGTTGTCCTATAACATTCAACGTATCTCTATGTCACCAAAGGAAGGCTAACGGTTTGCCTCGTGGTTAACTGATGCATTCACTGAGAAACTTACTGTCTGACTCTAATGCATATTCTCCAAAGTCCATTGTTCGGTCCATTTGTTGTAGATTCGATTCAGGAAAACACAATCAATCTAATAAAATGTAATCGTAGGATGTTTGCATGTGTTGATCAATTGAGCTTTATATTTGGGCTGGTTATTCCCACTCAAAGGATTTAATAGTGTCGGGATCAAATAAAATAACTTACATGTATAATGATTGCAGTTTTCTTTCCATCCCTTTTTGCAGCTCCAGTGATTAACAGATTCGTCAGGAGAGCTTCAGGTGAGTTTACATTCACTGTCCACTCCGACTGGCAGATTTAGTAGTGCAATCTCAAGAGGAACATTCTGGAAGATATTAGTTATCATAGCCCCTCGGAAATGTCCTTTGACGTATTCACATGGACCGCGTCTCCATCAAATCTTCCTCCATATATACAGCATATGTAGACATTTTCCATCTGTTTCCTGTCGCTGTGTTTCTGTTTATGATAATGCCGATGAACTATCTTCATGTCATGTCTCTAAAAACTCTGTCTCCAGGCAAAGGATGAGACGGATGTGAAACAAGATAGGACCAATGTCCTGATGTGATTTATACCCATTTCAGTTAGAGTTTGGCTACACTAATAATAACTGTAGTTCTGCCAAAATTATATGTGGGGAAGATGTAAGCCCGCTTGTTCTGGGAAAGTTCTGTGACATCGTAACTGCTCAGTGGTCCAGGAACATGGTCCAGGTTCTGAGAAATAGATGGTAACACCAAAGATTATAATATATTTACAAAGACATTATTCATTCTGTATTAACTTTCATAGTACGATAATGTCAGTGAGGAGGAGAGGACAATAATTTGATTGTATATTAACAAAGGAAAAAGATTGATAATTATTTAAGAGTACATACAATTGTTAGCCCCGTTTATAAAATGGGAGGTGCAGCATGATTCAGCCTGTTTTTTAAACAATATCAACAGTATGAAGGGGTTATGTGGTTGCTCCATCTCTCTCTGCACTCAGCACTACCAGTGGCTGCTAAACCTGATTCATGTCACTGGCACTTGCCTACCCGTCCTACATCAAGGATATGGTCAAACCATATACCCCCACGCCCGTCCCCTACGCTCTATGACCGCTAAACGGGTGGCTACTCCCTGTGCGGACCCCGGCTGCCACTCAACTAAATCTTGATTGCTTGCTGTCCTGGCTCCACAATGGTTTCCCCACTGATATGGGGACACCTAAAACCCTACACACCTTCCTTTAGCAGACTGAAGACTCACCTATTCAGACTGCATCCTGGCCCATGAAACATTCAACCAGTCAGCTTAATAAATGTAATCTAATGTTTCCAAAGAAAATCACAGGCTGGACCTGTGAAAAGGGATGTAGCCACCCTCATCAAAGCAGCTTCACCCTTGCAGTGGGATAGGCTAGTCTCCGGTTCTGGGTTCTTGAGTGAGATGCCAACCCCTACCTGCTCCTTACAACTTTCCGCTAAATTGTGGATAATTATTCAGTCAGATTAACACAAATAAAATATTTGAATTCCGGATGTGTAATTCAACATTTACATGTTTTTTCTTCCTGTTATTAAGTGTGTGCTGAAGCATTCAACCCTGATGACGAAGAGGAAGAGAAGGAGCCAAGGGTAAACTCCCTTATGCTCCACTGGTCATGTGTACATGTTGGTTGTAGTAATGGTGTTTCATGGAAAAAAGGAAAAACGTTAGGTATTCTGTTAATACACTGCGGGGCAAACAGCAGGGTTGTATTAAACATGTTTGGTTTGTTTTGTAGGTCACCCATCCAAAAACAGACGAACAGAGACGGAGACTACAGGAGGCGTGTAGGAACATTCTTCTGTTCAAGAACCTAGAGCCGGCAAGTGGATGACTACTACTGCTGTTTTATGTAAAAAAAAAAGAAAAAAGATGTCGAATCTACAAATCTACAATGTCGGATCCACCCTATGTTATAGAAAGACTTCTTGAGGTTGTGGCACAGTGGCTGGGCCCGGAAACCAACAACTGAGACTAGTTTGGTTATGTCTTGTTTCCTGTTTTCGTTACCTAGTTATTTTACTCTGAAGGGGATTTAAACAGTTGTACAGTACAGTGGCCAGTGCACATGGTGATTTTGAACCTTGAGAGACACTTTTTCGGACAGGACGTTTTAGCTTGTCTTCCCACTGGGGAAAGCGAACTAGTGCTGTCTGAGGTTGTGTTCACTGTTAGTCAATAAAGCACTTTAATCCCCGCCTCTAGCAATGAATGGTCCGGACAAATATGAATTGATAAGTAGAACTTAAGATAGGAATCCAAAGTTGGATTCATGAGACTAAACAGTCTAATATGAAATGCAAGTATAAGTATATAAGTATATGTTTATTACTTTTGATTAAACTAATGCTGCAAGGGAACTTTTCTTTGTTAATTTTAACTTTGTTTTTATTAAGTATTAATTGTCATTATTAATTATTGTTATAATTATTTCATTTCACTACAGGAAGAGATCTCACAGGTGTTGGATGCCATGTTTGAAAAGTTTGCTGTAAATGGAGAGCACATCATAGATCAATTTGACGACGGAGACAACTTCTACGTCATTGAAAGGTAATTCCATACATTTTGAGCCTTTTTGGAGCCAGTTACATCGAGGTTTACATGTACCTTTCGGCTAGGAATTGAACACTCTTGCCGCTAGACAATGCTTTTAACAAAACCCATTTGTTGCATTAAGTTTATTTTCTTCTTCATTATGTAATTAAACCATTGATATCGATTTGTTTTGTGAGTGAGCACTTAATCGGACTGCTTGTAAATAAATTAATCACATTTGGGTCGCTGTTAATCTTGCGTATGCTGCTGTGTATCAATTGTATATATCTCAATGCCATTTAACTTGCTACGGCAATTATATGCTGCCTTTGTGATGTCGATATCGTGGCCACAACAACCCCAAAAGACACAATGGAGACACAATACGACTCCCCCTTGCATTTGTTTCTATCTGTATCTAGTGGGACATTTGACATCTTCATGGGGGTTGAGGGCACTGATAAGCTGGTGGGTTGCTATGACAACCAAGGAAGCTTTGGGGAGCTGGCGCTGATGTACAACACCCCCAGGGCGGCCACGATAGTCGCAACGTCACCCGGGGCGCTTTGGTGCCTGGTGAGTACCATCACGATACACAACCCAGCGCCTCGTTTACCGTCGGCCTCCACATGTTGATGCATTTTAAGAACCTGCCCGCTACAGAGGAGGATGTTTGGGTTTAGGAGAGCAAACGCTGTGTCCCATAACTCTCAGTGTCACCCACTGGTGGACACTGTCTGAATCTTAACAGACATTTGTTATCACCGTGAATTATTCTTCGGTGCTGCTCGGTCCTCAAAATGAGTGGATATATTTTGTGTACAAACCTTTTCAGGATCGTCTGACGTTCAGAAGGATCATCGTTAATAATAAAGCAAAGAAGAGAAGGCTTTACGAGGCGTTCATCGAAACGTTACCGCTGCTTACATCACTAGAGGTACGGGCCCATCTGGTACTTTTGTTTCAAAGTACATGCCAGATACATGCTGGAGTAAATCTCACTCTTATTGTCTCCTCATCCCCAGCTCTCAGAGAGAATGAAGGTTGTGGATGTGTTGTCCACCAAGGTGTACATCGACGGACAGCAGATCATCGCACAGGTCCCTATTCTTAATTGTGAATAACATGCACGTGGATTGGCCATGACGGTGGCTTTTGGCTAGTAAGTCATTAACACGGTTCTATTGGTGTTTGCAGGGCGATCTAGCGGATTGCTTCTACATTGTTGAATCCGGCCAAGTCAGAATTACCATGAAGAGAAGTAGGGTATGTTGGCACACGTGCTTACGCTATGTTTCATTTTGTATGGTTTTTTCTAGAAGAAAACCACACTGTGTTACTGTGTTAAAAACATCACTTTTGTTAAATATTATTTGAACTAAAGATACAAACAACTAAAGATCAATTTTCATCAAATCTGGAAATTGAGACGAATTCTGTTCATGTTGAGGAGCCATCACAGACCATTTCAAAATCGTTCTATTTGTGGCACCTCAAGTGGGAGCGTCCACTCAGTCGTATCACAGCCTTTGGGATAATGTCACAAAGGTTTGGATTCTGAAAAGTCTGACAACATGAAGCCTGGCTGTAACAAATATGTCCTAAATAAGTCCACAGTGAAAAAGGGATTGTTCTCATTGTCGTCATAGTTAGAGATTCCATTAACACTTTTAATTTGTCCTCAGACGAAAAAGGAGGAAGGAGAAGAGGAACTTGACATTGCCACGTGTTCGAGAGGCCAGTACTTCGGGGAGCTGGCCCTTGTCACCAATAAGCCCAGAGCAGCTTCAGCTTATGCCGTTGGAAGCGTCAAATGCTTGGGTAAAGTGTTTCTTGTCCGTATTTGTATGTATCTAGCCAATTGTTCAGTTAGTACGTTCTTGCAACACCTCAAAGCACATTGCCAAAGGTGATTTGTTTAAAACAAGTGAGAGGGACGGAGATGCTGTTCAAATAGGTTGAATGGTCTTTATCAGTGGCGAACCGTGAGCACTACAGCTAGGCCTTCAAACGAAGATTAACCCAAAAAAAAAAAATTACTAGGTCAAAATTGCTGTTTTACGCATGCATCTGTGCGTGCGTCTGGCAGACGCACTATCTAAAACACACACCATGCTTGCAAACTGAACCACTGTAGGGGGTCTGGGGGCACACTTATGATTATCATTATGTTGTTGCTGTACGGAGTCAAATACGACGAAGAGCCAGCGCTGTCCGCTCTGTCAGCGCTGAAATATGAATGAATGAC